>OW240917.1:136153001-136538522 GCA_933207985.1 Pelobates cultripes
ACTGCTGAGTCCATACACACACAAACTGCTGAGTCCATACACACACAAACTGCTGAGTCCATACACACACACACACACACACAGACAGCTGAGTCCGTACACACACACAGACTCTGCTGAGTCCATACACACACACAGACTGCTGAGTCTATATACACACACACAGACTGCTGAGTCCATACACACATACACACACACAGACTGCCGAGTCCATGCACACACAGACTCTCGAGTCCATACACACACACACACACACACACACACACACATACAGGACTGCTTGAGTCTTATACACACTACCAAACCGTTGAGTCCACACACACAAACTGCTGAGTCCATACACACACACACAGACTGCTGAGTCCATACACACACACACACACACATACACACAGACTGCTGAGTCCATACACACAGACTGCTGAATCCACATACACACACACACACACACACACAGACTGCTGAGTCCATACACACACACAGACTGCTGAGTCCATACACACACACTGCTGAGTCCATACACACACACACACACAGACTGCTGAGTCCATACACACACACACACACACCCACACACACACTCATACGGCCTGTGCCGGGGAGCCAATCAGTGCTCCCTCCGGCCACAGACAGCCCTCAGCACCTCTCTCCTGCATTCCCTCGGGCTGTAACAGGCTATTACAGTCTGAGGGAAGCCCATGGCCAGCAAGTTGCTGGCATTTGGGAGGGCCCAAGGGGGGGCACAGCATGATGTAGGGGGGCCATGTCCCCTCTGCCCCCCCCCCAGCAATGCCACTGCTGCTAGCGGTTCCTGTCCATGGTTCTGCTTTCATTATGTTGCATCAGGCACTTACGGTTTTACGCATCCTTGCGTCCTGACGTAATTGCGTGAGGATTTTGGGCAGACTAGATGGGCCAAATGGTTCTTATCTGCCGTCACATTCTATGTTTCTATGTCACCGAACGGGTGCCGACTATAAACTTGTTTACCGAAAGTCTTCATGATAAGGCGACCTAGCACCATTTTATTGGAGTCTATATAAAGTGCATTCCTAATTATAAAAACATCCTAAATATATGGTATACAAAAATCTATAAAATAAATATATAATATTAAACAAAACATTGTCAGCTTTAGTCTTACAATTGGAGACTCAAAAGATTTAAAAGAATAATAAAATCATCCCATTTAAAATATATAAAAACAGGCTCTATATAAAATAAAAACGTTAATATAAAAACCGGTTTAAAAATAGAAAAATCTAACTTTGCATTAATAACCATTATACAATAAAAAGCATATATCATATACAGGAATGTATTTCAAAATCAGCATTAAGACCATGGGGTAATAAAGTTTCCAAATGAAAAAGCCACTTCATCTCCAGCAAGCAGGAGTGGCGTGGCACGCCAGGTGTGAAGATCAAAGATCTCCCTTATTGGTCAGCTCACTTTCCTGCCATGGGGCAGAAGCCAACAGAGGAGAACTTCTCTACAGAGCCAGCTCTTGATTAGAGAAGGGGCTCCATGAATGGCGATAGAGATCAGAGATCTAACTTGCTGGACAGGCCACCATGATACTGCTACTAAAGGCTTTATTGTGATTTACAAAGAGTGAGTGGTCAATGGGAAAATAATTTATAAACACTCACTCATATACAGTGTTGCACAATGATGCGCTTTTCTGTTTTTCCTAGCAGAACTACCCTCACATAGCAATATATTTGCATTAAGAAGATTAGATGAGATCTTCTCAGTAGTTTCCATGCTTAATTTTTTTTATTTATTTATTTTTTAACTATTCTGTATTTTGTTATGGGCATATGCAAATAGTACAGGTTTTAAGAACTGTGTAGTTTGTCTTTAAGAGATATTGCAAACTGACAAGTTGCTAGAAATGAAACATATTGATTCTTATACAATGTTTCTTTAATAAATGACCTCTTACCCATGGCCAGTGAATATAATCTTTAGAGTTTAAGACATCATCTTGTCCTCGGTTAGTGTGACACCAAGTCAGGGCATTGCCTGTGGATGTCCAACCTTAAGTTTTAGTCCAAACATAGATAAGATTTCTAGGTCATGACAATAGACTGATAAGGATGTTCCCATGTGAAATGACCGAGTCAAAACTGTGTAATTTAACGGTCAAGCTAAAATAGATTAAGATTGTTGTTCTATTTTCCTAACATGACCTAATTGGTACTCCAGAGTATAAATATGTGTACTTGTTAATATTAGAGACAGAAGAGATAATGTTGGATGCAGAGATGCTGCTTCATTTCATCAAGACTGAGAGGTTGACTTGTTTAAGATGGTATGTTATTCTATTTTACTGATATTTCAAGCATATTATTTAATCTGCTGTAAATTATTATCATGGATTATTAAGTTATTATATGTCTATTTATAACCATAGCAATGCCAATTCTGAGTGGACAAAATTAGATTAATTTATAACTGGATTTAAAAAACAAATAGGAAAATAGGAAAATTCAAATGACAACCCACCCATACTACCCTTGCTATCTGCCAAGAATCACTTTTTCTCACACATTCAATCTGTGACACCAGGAACTGCCATTCAGTTAAAAAAAACAACAAAAAAAAAACTGTGCCCTAGCAAGTGCAAGAATCATTTATCTCAGCAGATGCTAAATCCTCCCATATACACTTCCTTGCCATGCATTTTGCACTTTGCAAACCAGCCTTCTTGGATTTACTCAAAGTGATCACAAACTTTTTTTATTGGCAGAATAAAAGAATGGTAGAAGGGGCATTGGATTTTTGTCCCATCACTGAAAGATGGTCAATCACACTGCAGACAGGATGAATGGTATAAGTAGATTGTCAATTGTCCAAGCGCAAGAAACTGTCCATCCTTCAGGGAGGAACAAAGCATTGCCTTATCAGCTCCTCCTTTAACTGCATCTAAGGAGCTAAAGGCAATGAAGCAGGGCAAAACAATAATGAAAAGCATTTGAAAAAATTAGGAGCAGCAGGAGTAATTAAATTGTAATATATATACACAGGCAGGTCCATAAATATTGGGACACCAACACAATTCTAATCTTTTTGGCTCTATACACCACCACAATGGATTTGAAATGAAATGAACAAGATGTGCTTTAACTGCAGACTTTCAGCTTTAATTTGAGGATATTTACATCCAAATCAGGTGAACGGTGTAGGAATTACAACAGTTTGTATATGTGCCTATATATATATATATATATATATATATATATATATATATTTATATTTATTTATTGTATTTATTTTTAAGATGGGTGAACAGGGGATGTGGGGGATGACATCCAGCACCACAAACACATTTTAGAATTATTTTTTTCTATAGAGAGATAAAAAAAGACATGCCACACTTGTAGGTAGGGTTCACTTATGCAGAAAAATGCATATACACACTGCGTATATTATTGAGGGAGGAGATGACAATTTTCAAAGCAAACGTAGTGGCACAGAAGCACACTGAAATCAAACAATCCATCTCTTACTAGAAAGATTGAAATAAAACACAAATTAGAAGAGCAATTATAAATAAAAGTTGGTATGCATGACACTGTAAGGTAGCAGCAGCTAGGCAATGTAAAGTTTTATTTATTTTATTTTATTTTTTTTTTTTTTTTTAAAGTACTGATGAGTGCTGAGGGATCATGGTTGCTTCTGTTCCTGTCCAACCTGCCTCCGTTGACTACTGGCACAATCCTCACCATCCCACTGGGTCTGCCTAAGGTTGCACTGGTGGTAGGTTGTGACAACTGTCCATTATTAGATACAGCACCAGTAGACCTGCTGTCTAATTTTAAACTGTCCTGTTATGCTTTCCTCAACAATACATACTTATGGTATTTTTGCAGATGTTGCTTCATACCAGCACTAGTGAGATGACACTTTACTCCTCCCATACTCACTTCCTTGCCACGCAAATTGCACTTTGCAAATCAGCCTTCTTGGATTTACTCAAAGTGATCACAAAGTTTTTTGTTTTTTTATTAGCAGAATACAGTACCCTAAAACCTTTACCTTGAGTTTGTGGAAAGAGTGGGTGAATTTGCATTGGTGGGAGTGGAAGTTGTCACAACATTAGCCTGTACACTAGAATTACTCGCAGTGCAACCGATGCAAAAGCACCATGGGCCTAGCTAGTCAGGAGGCCCAGTGATACCCTTTACTTACATAGGTCATATAGAGCCTGTACAGCAGAGACAGTGCACACAGGGGAGAGTTGGACTCTGAGTGAGAATGAGTCAAGTGTATCTATATATGTGTATGGTGTGCATATGGATCAATGTGCAAACATCAACTCACAAGTGCATCAGTGCATTGAAATGCAGACACTACACGCAAATGCACCCCTACATTCAAATTCAGACACTACACACAAGTACAACCCTGCAATCAAATGTTAACACTACAAGCACATCTATGCATTCAAACACCAAACTGAACAGAAATAAACCCCTGCATACTAACACTATGAAAAACACACCCAAACATTTAAATGTGAATACTAGACATAAATGCACCTACCAGGCATTCTAACAACAGCTAACCTGGTACCCTGATACTGAAACGCTTGCTGAATAATTTCATCTTTTAGAATGAAGAAATTTGCTCTTATATGAAACTAGTAGGAATATTCACTAAACTGTTACTTGGGAATTGATTAAGTAATATGAAATGTTAGGTAAAACAGCTGAGCTGGGGAAGTAAACAAACTGATTATTTTTTTTCCAAGTTTACCAATTTTAGCGTACAATTGTAAAATTTCTAGTCAAATCCCTGCAAAACAAAATTGTGTGAATAACCTTGAAAACATTTCAAAGAGCTGATAAACTGATTTAATTTGAGCTAATCAGCTGTAGAAACTGTCAATTGCAGTACTCCACAAGAACATGTCCTTGTTCTTTAGTTACATGTTCAAAATACATATTTTGTTAGTTCTGAACTTGATAGCAAAATGTATTTAAAAACCTAAATCATAACACTAATTTATTAACTATTACATATTCTGCTCTTCTGAGCAGTTCAAATACTTTGTTTTGTAGCTTAACATTAATATAATAAAATAATAATGCAAACTTTGTAGTAAGAATAATATCCTTTATATGACTGCAAAGTAGCTTACATTCTAAAGATAATTTAATGTAAAATAAAATTGCATATGTATAAGGTATTTGAATAACAAATGTAAACTAAGTATAGACAAAGTTCATAGTGATATACAGTAGAGATCCAGAAATAAAATTATTTTGTAAGTTGATGCTGATATTGGAAATCTACAATGGCTCTTACCAAAGAGTAGTTAAAGTCAGTGTGTCCTCAACATAATATGTCAATGTGTCCTTGTAATAGCATTTGTTAAAATTACAGTGTAGAAATACAAAGTATATTTTTACTTCCTAAAACATTTATTTTAAATTTGTAACAACCAAAAACTGATTTTATATCAATTTTCTTAGTTTCTACATGTGTAATTTTGTTCCTGCAAACATATTTTCTAGTAGTTGTATATTAAGCATTTCATCCATTCATATGCATATGGTTATCGTTCCAGTTTTTTAAAGTATATAAATATGTATCTCAATCAGAGCGACACAATGTTTTTTTTATCCTATTGTTTGATAGTACAAGTAGTCTTAATGCATTAAATGGACACTGTCACAGGAGATGGGACTCCTCGTATGTGTTCCCTTAACCCCTTAGTGACCAGACCGCTTTTCAATTTTCTTACCATTAAGGACCAGGGCTCTTTTTACATTTCTGCTGTGTTTGTGTTTAGCTGTAATCTTCCTCTTACTCATTTACTGTACCCACACATATTATATACTGTTTTTTCCACTATTAAATGGTCTTTCTAAATATAGCATTATTTTCATCATATCATATAATTTACTATAAAAAAAAATATATGATTTAACAATGTAAAAAAACCCACAGTTTTTCTAACTTTGACCCCCAAAATCTGTTACGCATCTACAACCGCCAAAAAACACCTGTGCTAAATAGTTTCTAAATGTAAAAGTTTAGAAATACCCAATGTTAACATGTTCTTAGCTTTTTTTGGAAAGTTATAGGGCTATAAGTACAAGTAGCACTTTGCTATTTCCAAAACATTTATTTTCTAAATTAACGAAAATTACATTGTAACACTGATATCTGTCAGGAATCCCTGAATAACCCTTCATGTGTATATATTTTTTTAAAAGAAGACAACCTAAGGTTTTACACTTGGGGAATTTTGACTCTTTTCATGCAATTATTTTACCACTAATCTATGCCAAATTTAAAAAAAAATAATAATTGGTGATTTTTTTGACACACATGGCAATTTAAGAATACATGGACTGAGAATTTTAAGGATTACTGTCAAAGAATATGTGTTTAGCAACATCTCCTTAGTACAGTTATACCACCCATGTATAGGTGTGTTGGGTTCTCTGGGGGCTAAAATACCTTATTTGGAGGGTGTACATTCTAGTTTTCCAACTTGAAATTTTAACAGCTGGTAATCATGCACCCATGTCCTATTTATGGAATTTTTTAAGCTGTCCAATAGTGATGTCCCGAACGGTTCACCTAACGGTTCGCGAATGGTTCGCCACGAACGGTTCCCCACGGACTCATCATTGAGTAAACTTTGATCCTGTACCTCACAGTCAGCAGACACATTTCGGCCAATCAGCAGCAGACCCTCCCTCCCAGACCCTCCCACCTCCTGGAAAGCTCACTAAGAATGCAGCTTCAAACTGGATGCTGTCCAGGAGGTGGGAGGGTCTGGGAGGGAGGGTCTGCTGCTGTTTGGCTGGAATGTGTCTGCTGACTGTGAGGTACAGGGTCAAAGTTTACTCAATGATGAGTCCGCGACGAACCGTTCGTGGCGAACCAGTCACGAACCGTTCGGCGAACCGTTCGGGACATCACTACTGTCCAATGTAATTTACCCCATCAAACCATATATATTTTTTTTAAAGTAGACAACCCAGGGTATATCCAGTCTTTTTTAGTAGCCACTTAGTCACAAACACTGGCCAAAGACAGCAATTTATATTTGTGTGTGTGTTAAAAATGCAAAAAACTATTATTAACACTAACTTTGGCCAGTGTTTGTGAGGAAGTGCTACTAAAAAGACTAAACATACCCCATTTGTAATACCTTGGATTGTCTTCTTTTGCAAATGGTATGCCATCATGAGGGTAATTCTCATTCCTGGGCTACCGTACGCTCTCAAAGGCAACATAACCAATCTGGCAAATTTCAATGTGAAAAACCACCTTATATTTGGCCCTGTAACTTTCAAAAACACTATTAAACCTGTACATGGACGTGCTGTTATACTCAGGAGACTATGCTGAACACAAATATTAGTGTTTCAAAACAGTAAAACATATTACAACAATAATATCATCAGTGACAGTTCCATTTGTGTGTGAAAAATGCAAAAAAAAACTCACTTTCACTGACTATATCATCGCTGTGATACGTTTTACTGTTTTGAAACACCAAGATTTGTGTTCAGAGAAGTCTACCGAGTAAAACAGTAACACCAATGTACAGGTTTTAGAGTGTCTTGGAAAGTTAGAGGGTTAAATATAGTGCTAGCAAATTAAATTATCTGGACTTTTGGCCTGTCTGATGATATTTTGGCCTGGGTTGTCAGGCAGGTCCCCCAAATTGCAATCAATAAAATTACTTAATCATATAAAAATCTTACATAAATATGCATGTAGAATTTAAATATATACACATATTTACATATTTGAAGTACTCTTTATATTTATGAAATTATTTATGTAATTATGTATATGGACATATGTATATTTCATATTATTTTTATTTATTTATTTCATTCTTAGTGTATTTTGATATAAATATATATATTAATATCAAAATACAGTTAGAATAAAATTACATATATATATATATAATAATCTATTTGGATCTTGCTTCACAAGCACTACCAAGCCTCCATAAGCAAACCAGTAACCAACCTCATGCTGAAGAGTTGCATTAACAACGAAACAGCTGTCCATGAGTGGTTCACTGGTTTTGCATCTTATCCTAAATTGTGTTCCAAGCAGTTGTATACTGCAAACACAAATTAAAAGGAATCCATGTTTAAAATGGAATGAGGCAAAAATGTGATTCTTTGTTAAACTAATTTGCATATGCCCACCCAGAATCCTTTGCGGTTGTAACATCACTGCTGATTTGGGATTTCTGTGGGAAAAGCAAGTCTTATGGCTTGACTGGTGTGCAGATTTTTGTTTAGCATTGTATTAACTATATATATATATATATATATATAATTTAATTTGTTTAAAATTATTTAATTTTTTTTATTTATTTTAATTATTATTTATTTTTTTATAATATATATATATATATATATATACACACACACACAATATATATAGTTATTATATATTATTTATATGTGTGTAATTTTACTCTAAGTACATTGTTATAATAATAAAAAATACACTTAGTATGACGTTATAAATAAAATATATATATATATATATATATATATATATATTTATTTATTTTTAAATTGATTAACTTTATTTTATTTCTTTTTTTACTTTTTTCACCAGCAGGGGGACTGCCTGTCAGTTCAGGCAGTCCCCCTGCTGGCAGCACTGTGGACACCTATCTTTCAGAGTGGTCACATGGCCCCTGGAGGTCCTAATTTGTAGAGGGGGGGACGGTCTGGGCTGTCAGATGATCCCCCCCAGTGTAGCAGAAGACTGATCACTGACGGGGGAACAGCAGCGATCGGGTAAGTACATGGGGGTGGCAGAGGGAGTGAAGGGGTTAATTTAATTATGTTTTTTAAAATTATTTATTTATTTGTTCACTGAGTGCCTCGATCCCTCAACCCCTCAGGCAGCACAGGCAGAGCATCAGAAACCTGCCTGATGGCTTCTGATGCTCTGCACTACATTGCCAGGTGCCACGTGGAGCAACCCGAAAGTGATGTGTTCTCTGGGTGTTCTCCGGTGGCCCGGCAGTGAGAGAGGGTATTGCACGCTGCCTCGACATCACTGAAATACTGTTATGTCCCCTTCTGTTCAGTTACCGAACAGATTCTGTGGGGTCCCCTTGTTCGAAAATCATGTTTAGACTTGATTGGAAGATTGTGCTTGTCCCATTCTAAATATGAAAAAAAAATTAGTCTTAAGTATTAATCTGTGGATAGGAATTAATGTATTTTTTTGGATATGATATTGGAACACCAGGCTTGTTCATAGCAAAGGACTCCTTATCTAATAGGGAATCAAGACATGGCAAATGAAAGAGTTAGTTTATACTGAAACCAGACTTCCAGGCCACTTATGTATGATTTCTCACACCTGGCAGAGTAGCTCTGCAGGGGTCCCAACTTCAATGTAGAATTTAGATTGTAAGCTCTGACCTCCCATACAATCAAATTAACCCCTTTTGAAATTGAAAATACCACCTCTACCAGACAGCCAGTTCATATGTGCATGAACAAAATTTTCATTTTACCAAACCGATCTGAGCTCTTTTTGGATATGTTGTGTACTCAGATTGGGGCTATTCCTGAATATAATTTTTGTGGGATTTCCAATGCTGTTGACATGTATTTTTGTGATATGTAAAAATTGGATGTAAGTTTTCCTATTTGAGAGATAATTGGATTAGATTAATTGGAGCTCAATTATCTCTCACACACAATGGTTTATGGTAAAGAAACCCCTGCAATTTTGTATTACAAACCCCATGCTAGAGGCACTGCATAAGAAGCAGAGTGTGGCCTAATAAAGTTCAGAATGCTGATTTTACCCAATACGACTGGTTGCGTCCATTATATTGGGGAAACTCTACACATAGGGAATACTTTCACTATATTCAGCACATCTGGAATTAGTAGTAGTGGATGATTGAAGGAATAACAGCAATAGACTCACAAATCCGTGACAGACATTATAGTCACAAAAACAATGTTAGCTTAATGATGCAGTTTTGGTGTTAAATAACTTTGTTTATACTTCCCTGCATGTGACTTACACAGCCTTCCCAAACACTACCTGTAAAGAGTAATCTAATGTATACACTTCCTTTTTTGCAAATTCTGTTAATTTCTTATCTTCTTCTCTGTTAATAGCATGCTAGACTTCAATTTATTTTATGTAATTAAAGTTCAATTTACAGAGCAATTTACTTTTAAAGTAAGTTACATCTGATTGAAAATGAAACCATTTTGTTTTCATGCAGGCTGTGTCAGTCACAACCAGAGTAGGTGTGACTAGTGCAGCATAAAGAGAAACAAAAGTGATTTAACTGCAGTGAATTGAGCAGTGAGACTTCAGAGGTAAGATTTATTCTCAAACTACTTCATTGATCTAAAGTTGTTTTGGTGACTATAGTGTCCCTTTAATATTCACAAATGATGAGGTACAATGATGAGAGAGAGAGATGTTGGCCAAGTCTTCCACATTCAGACTGAGTGATGGAACGCAGACAGGTCACCGATTACAACCAACTTTGTTTGGCTTACCGCCTCCCCCTTTTTCTTGGCCAACTTGGAAGAGGAGTATTGCCCAGGACTGGATGTGTGTAGGGACGGTGTTCCCTGACAGGCACTTTTAACATTGTAAAAGTGTGAGTGTTTTTAATCTACTTCAATAAATGTTTTCTATTAGTGAAATACACTATGTTCTTTTCTGCTTTTGATTTTACAGATGCTATTTGAGGAATAAGCTGGTTTCCCGGTTAAACATTACCTCTTTATATGGTTTAAAGTGTCTACAGCACCAATGTTATCTAGTGTACCCTTGTAAGGCATAGATTTTTCTATTCATTTGGTCATTTTAGATATTGTATGGTATATCTTAAATCTAGTTTGAGAGCACTACTTAGGTAGTATGTTCCATATCTATCCCTATTTATTTATTTATTTCCTTTCTCTCTGAATGGTTTGTATTGGCCATAAATATATTTGTATAATGTTATCATATCCCCTCTGAGGTGCAATTTTTACAAACTAAAGAGATTAACTTTTTTTTACCTTTCTTCATAACTTAAAAGTTCAATTTCTTTTATTAATTTTCTAGCTCACCTCTGCACTTTTTCTAGTGCCATAATATCCTTCTTTAGAGCAGGTGCCCAAAATTGCACAGCATATTCAAGGTGTGGTTTTTACAAGTGACTTATGAAGAAGCAAAGTCGTATTTTTATCATGAGAATGAATGTCCCGATCGACATTGCACATCGTTGCATAGTTTGTTGTCTATAAAAATTCTCATATCCTTCTCATGTGTTGTTATCCTTAATTCATTGCCATTTATGGTGCTAGTTGCTTGTGCATTCTTTACCCTGAAATGCATAACTTTGCATTTTTCTACATTAAAGTTCATCTGCAATTTGAGTGCCCAGTGCACCAATTTATCTAAATCCCTCTGCAGCAAAGCAATATCCTGCTCACATTGTATTATTTTACAGAGTATTATGTCATCTAAAAACTGTGAAACATGATTTTCAATGCCTATTTCAAGATCATTTATAAATATGTTAAATAGAAGGGGACCCAGAACAGAACTCTGAGAGACACCACTAACCATTTTTGCCCAGCTTGAAAATCACTGACAACTCTCTGTTCTCAATCTTTAAGCAAATGTTCTATCCTACCCTCTGTGCACACTACAGTCCCTGCAACAACTACAGCCCCTACCCCAATGCACCCACTACAGCCTCTACCCTCAGGAGCCCTCTAGATCCCTTATACCCCCAGACACCCTCTAGAGATCCTAAAACCCCTGCACCCACTGCAGCTTTTACTCCTTGGACACAGTACAGCCCCTACCCCCTCACCCACTACCCCATGCACCCCCTACAGCATCTTCCCCTCTGTACCCCCTGCACGTTCTACCCCCATGCGCCAACTGCACACGCTACCCCAATCACCCACTACAGCCACTTCTCCCATGCATGAACTACCCTTTAGAGCCCCTAAACCCCCCACCCAATACAGTGTTACACTCTGCACACACTACAGCCCCTACCCCAAGAACCCTCTAGAGCCCCTATACCCCTTGCACCAACTACAGATCCTACCCCCATGCTTCCACTGCAGCCCCTATTATCCCTTATCCCCTCTAAACCCCTGCCCCACTACCCTAACCCTCCCCTACACTATCCCCCTGTGATTATTACTAATGTGATTTAGTGGTGGTAATTATTAGTGCATTCAAGCACATTCTCTCTCCGTACATATACACTCCTGTATTAACACACTGTGCACACACATACATCACCCTGTATTCAGAAACTTATAGCCTGGTGTTCATGCACTCTGACCCCGCACACATGTAAACCTGTACTAACACATAAACTACATGCAAATATGGCCTTGTCTTTACACACACATATAGACCTCAATACAAACATGTCCTTGCATACACATTCTGATGTTATGGACATACTTGGATTAGTTAAAAAAAAATAAAAAAAATCATGCACAAGCATTTCAAGGGTCACTATTAGGTATCTACTGTCTGACCCTACAGGATTTTTAATGTAAACACTGCACCAGTGGCGGATCCAGAGGTGGGGCAATTGCCCCCCCCCGCCCGAGATTCCCCCCCATTGTCAAAGTGTCAGCCCTGCAATGTGCCTACGGACCGGGGAGAGAACTTTAGTGAATCTCAACAACTGAATTGATTCCATTTTTATGTTTGGCTGCAACTCAATCTTACATACATTTTTGGACACCAACAATGTGCCATAACAATCCATTTAGTTGGATCACTATTGAAAAAAGTTGCATAGTTGTCTAGGTTGAAAGAGACTAAAGTCTATCAAGTTCAACCATTCTTTTATGTTGTTGATCCACAAGAAGGTAAAAAATATAACAATTGTAGCCATCTCCAAGTATTCCACAAAAAGGGGAAAAAAATAATTCTTGACTCCATGATGGCAATTAGATTTCTCCTTGGATTAATAATCTATTCACACATTGAATACTCTGTTCATGCAAAAAAACATTCAGTTTTTTTTTTAATATTTTTTAAATATTCCTGTGCACTGGAGACAGGAAAAACAACACTGCTAATAACTCCACAAACACTTCAAATTAAATCTTACTACAGTTAAAACAATACGGTTACTGAATAACATCTTTCATTTTGCATCTATAATGTTTCATTTACCATGTCTGGCTCTCTGTCTACACAAAAAAGCATTCAGAACATTGAAAAGAGAACTGAAGCTTTGTTCCATGTTTATTCGCTTGTTTCCTGTTAAAAAAAAATATAGGCCTTCATTGGCTATGAATATGTATATCTGCATCATAGAAAATTAAAGAAAATCTTGAATAGCAGAATAATAGAATATGTAGTAATAATGGTTTTGTTTTAAGATTTAAACTCTGGAAAGAAGTTGAGTTTTAACATGTGCATTCCTCTTTCACGTAAAAAAACCATTACTATAATAAAGAAACAATGGAACTTCTATGTTTCACCACATGTGTATTTTTTTTTTTAAATAAACCAGACCTGTAATATGATCAGCCTTTGGTACAAAAATGCTTGTAGTGTTGTGTTCCTAAGAACCCCCACCACTGCTTTCTGTGCTGAAAATAAATCTGTTTCATCTGGTTATTTCATTTATTTTCTTTTCCTTTTTTACATAAATTTTATGGGCTTTTTTTTCCATATATTAACATATGGCAGCTGCAAGAGAAAAAATGTCTTCAAAAAGAAGAAAAATCAGAATTTTCAGCATGAAAAGAGGCAGACTGTAGAACTCTCATAAATGCATTAGGCACGACTTTGTAATGAGTAATGCCTACAGGACGGTCGTGGGGATCGTATGAGGGAGCTGCTATGTTTTATTCTAGAAATCATAAAATAGGGAGATTCATTTGCAAGTTCTTTGTAGTCCATACTTTGTGTCTTTTCTCCTACAGTCCTAATGTGTTCATTTGGGATCTAGCCAATACCCCATTAGCCAAATTAATAGCATAAGGTTCAAAGTACTAATGTGTGTCAAGATAAGCAGTAGTAATATAGTAATGACATTTACAGTACGTAGATTCATTTTCTTAGTCATATGAAATTGATTCACATGACCATGATTTTAACATATTCATTTATTATGGATTAAAAGTAATGGCTATTTTGGTTAAATCTACCGGCACTTCTTCTTATGTATATTAGTTTGTGGAATTCAATGAAAATGACCATTTTTTAGTTTTCATTAATATGCCTGTGCTTTAATTTCAGTTTTAAGCATAAATGCAATAAACACATTGAGCTCCATAAAGCTATTTGCTATCACGGCAGTTTTGATTAACCTTCTGTCACACACAAAGAAAAGCATACCGTGTTTCCCCGAAAATACACCCTACCCCGAAAATAAGACCTAGCTGAATTTTCGGGGTGGGCTGCAATATAAGCCCTACCCCGAAAATAAGACCTAGGCATTGTACCTTTCGGTCCGGCGGGACTTCCTTCTTCTATGAGGAGGAGGAGGAGCGTTGCAGGCCGCGGCATCGCGCAACGTGATGACGACGTGCGCAGCGTCGTCAGTCTGCCTTCACGGATCTTCAGCGGAAGGATCCATTTCCGGGCGGTGAGGCACCCAGTGGTCGGACTCGGCGGGCAAGGAAGGCATCTGTGAGTAGATATTTTATGTCTGGGACTGAATTAATTAAAGGGGGCGGTGAATTAATTAAAGGGGGGGCTGGATTAATTAGAGGGGGGTGGATTTATTAAAGGGGGGTTGGATTAATTAAACGGGGGGTGGATTTATTAGAGGGGGTGGATTTATTAGGGGGGGTGGATTAATTAAAGGAGGGGTGGATTAATTAAAAGGAAAGGGTGGATTACAAAGGGAGGGGTGATTATTAGAGGGGGTGGATTAATTAGAGGGGGGTGGATTAATTAAAAGGAGGGGTGGATTAATTAGAGGGGTGGATTTATTAAAGGGGGTTGGATTAATTAAACGGGGGGTGGATTTATTAAAGGAGGGGTGGATTTATTAGAGGGGGTGGATTTATTAGAGGGGGTGGATTAATTAGAGGGGGGTGGATTAATTAGAGGGGGGTGGATTAATTAAAGGAGGGGTGGATTAATTAAAGGGGGGGTGGATTAATTAAAGGAGGGGTGGATTAATTAAAGGAGGGTGGATTAATTAGAGGGGGCTGGATTTATTGGGGGGGTGGATTTATTGGGGGGGTGGATTAATTAAAGGAGGGTGGATTAATTAAAGGGGGGTGGATTAATTAGAGGGGGTGGATTTAATAAAGGGGGGTGGATTAATTAAAGGGGGGGTTCAATGTACATACCGGTACCATAAATAAATAAGCCCTACCCTGAAAATAAGCCCTAGTGTGTTTTTTGGGACTAAAATTAATATAAGACCCGGTCTTATTTTCGGAGAAACACGGTAGAAAGAAAAATAAAACAGTTTATCACCTTTGAAAAGTTGTAACAGTGACAACCATTAAAAAATCTAATCTAAACACTTATCAATGACCTTTTTTTCTCATGCTGAAAACTATTAAAGTAATAGCAGAGTATACAGAGCTTTTTATGTGTAATATAACATTTGCAGATCCTTTTATGGTAGCTGCATTACCTTAAAGAGAAAAAATAAAATGTCCTGAATAATAAAATGTTGTTCTAGGCTGACTGTACTTTCAGCAGCCGTACATACATAATGTTCTTCTCACACTAAAACTGCAGTGCAAATAGCTATTGAATTGAAAATGTCTCAAGGGTAAAAAGCAAAGATTAATGTTTCAACTGGATTTAGTTGTTCTTACAGAATGGCACGATTTTGCTGGTCATGTGGCAGCTACTCAGCTAACCTTCAAATGTCAGTTTAAGCTGAGTTGAGACAGAACAAGTCAGCTATTCATGGCTTTCCTTTCTTCGTTGGTAACATCTGTTTGTAAGGCCTTTTGCCCACATGACATGATGTCGGGTTATTATAAACTGCGCCACACGGGAGATTTATGGCTTAGTAATCAATGCAATGATTGGAAAGAAAGGATAGCGTGACCTTAACCACAAAAGACATCAAGTCTGTCAGCTGAAACAATGCATTTTACTGTATTGGTAAAAGCAAAACCACTCAATTTGGTGCACTAATCATCGAAAACAAACTTCCCAAATATTTTAAAGTAAAAAGTAAATGAATTTAAAATACAAATTTCTTGAAATATGGTTCTTGAATATATCCTTGATTTTCATTATTAACCTTTAATTCATCATATAAACTTAGGCAACAAACACATACTTTAGTCTATTCTCTGAGATACACTGATCAGCAACAACCTCCAAACCTCGTGCCTGATATTTTGATTTGGTTAATTCGAGAGCGTGCGCTAAAAAGCGCTTTGAGTCCCACTGGGAGAAAGGCGCTATATAAATACTAGTTATTATTATTATTATTATTATATTATCATGCTGCCAAAATAGCTCTTAATGTGTCTTGTAGTATCAGTCTCCAAGTCATTAGGAGCCAAACCTTTAAATCCTGCAAGTTGCGAAGTGGGTCCTCCATGGATGGGATTTGTTGTTCCAGCACATCCCACAAATGTTTAATTAAAATGAGATCTGGGTAATGTGGAGGCCAAGGCAACACCTTGAACTCTTTGTCATGTTCCTCTGACCATTCCTGAACAATTTTTTCAGTGTTCAGAGGTGCATTATCCTGCTGAAAGAGGCCACTGCCATCAAGGAATTTTCCTTGGTGGTGCTCTGCCAGGCCTCAACTGCAACTGTCTTCAGTTCCTGCTTGTTCTTGGGGCATTTTCCCATCAGTTTTGTCTTCATCAAGTGAAATGCATGCTCAATCGGATTCAGATCAGGTGATTGACTTGGCCATCGCATAACATTCCACTTCTTTCCCTTAAAAAACTCTTTGGTTGCTTTTGCAGTATGCTTCGGGTCATTGTCCATCTGCACTGTGAAGTGCCGTCCAATGAGTTCTGAAGCATTTGGCTGAATAAGAGCAGATAATATTGCCCGAAACACTTCAGAATTCATCCTGCTGCTTTTGTCAGCAGTCACATCATCAATAAATACAAGAGAACCAGTTCCTTTGGCAGCCATACATGCCCATGCCATGACACTACCACCACCATGCTTCACTGATGAGGTGGTATGCTTTGGATCATGAGCAGTTCATTTCCTTCTCCATACTCTTCTCTTCCCATCACTCTGGTACAAGATGATCTTAGTCTCCTCTGTCCATAGGATGTTGTTCCAGAACTGTGAAGGCTTTTTTAGATGTTGTATGGCAAACTCTAATCTGGCTTTTCTGTTTTTTTGTGCTGAAAATGAATTATGTAAAGCCACAGACTGTGCAATATGCTTTTTATCCTCAACTCTAAGTCTGCCAGATTCTAAAGTAATCCATCTGCCATTCCTAGGCTGTCTCTTTGGCAGTAGCTTTGCAACAGTCTCAGCATGAGTTTCAGACTTCAAAAATACAATCTCCTGCTGCAAAATAGAGAACTGTCTACAGATGAGACAGCATCCAAATCTCCAAAAAGTGGAACATGAAACAAATGCATAACAACTATTAAACTGAACTAAGTCTGCCATTTTAATGAGGTTAGTAATTTAAATCAAACTAATCAAATCTAACTTTTATCTATTTTTTTTCACCTCCTGTATACCTCAGATTACCTCCAGTTTACCACCAGAATATCTCCAAGCACACACTTTAAAGCAGCACTAAGAAGCAGCAACCAAGCTATATTTGCCAAGCTAATGACCACAACCCTTATATAACTCCTAAAAGCACCACCTACTAGAAATGTTAAACACCTGGGTAGACCTATGCTTATTAACATACAATCAATAGCAATTAGCTAACAACTAACTAATCAAATCAGATGCCTTGCCAATTACCAACAGGAAACCAAACCGTGTGCAATCAAAAAAACCTTTCCTGTATCTGACTCTTACCTGTAAAGTAAAAATAAAAGTCTTAGAAAAAATCTTTGTTGAAGAATCAGTAAATCTCCAGAGCACACAGAAGGTTAGAGAGAGACACATACATAGGTAAGATACACAAAAGTGGCAAACAAATGGGTAAGATTTAGAGAACCGCAGCAGGTGTAATAATGTATGCGTACAAGGCCTACCTGAGGCGGACGCTGCCCCAATAACCGCCACTCTGGAAACGCTGTTCAGGCAGATACTAGGAGCTGATGTGCCCGCGGAGGTCCGCCATCTACGGGCGCACAGGAACATGACGCAGAGAGGAAGGGAAGGACTGGCATAGGCACGGGCAGATACAGAGACCCTGACGGCACCAGCCCCCCTCCAGACCGGCAAACCCCGACACGACATAGGAAGCAGAGGTGAAGACGGGGGGAACGAGGTCTGAGACACAGGGGTAGGCATAGCGGACAACCGTCAGGGTTGACGGAGGTACAGATCGAGACCCAAGAACCCGACCAGGACCCCTGCAGCCCGCCTGATGACCCGGTGATCTAAAGCCACTAGACTGCACTACCGCCCAGCCTGACTCACAATGGGGAGAAGCACGGACGAAACCCGGAGCCCCACACCCGGACAGAGGCGGAGGCTAGGGACCGGCCCCTTGACGGCCTTATGCGGACCCAAGGACGGACGCACCACACACGCTAGGTTGCTCACAGCACGCTGAAGGGACATTAGGCCCATACCCACAAGATACCACCGCAGTAAGCCCAGACCTCAAAAGATTTTCAACGACCATCACACCATAGTGCAAGACATGCCAACCCGGCCCGGGATGCGGGTTAGTGGATAACCTGGTTACACTTTCTCCTAATATTTGTTACACGTTACAACTAAGTTAGGTTCACAGTTCATAGTTGGTAGCTAAATTAGGGAATCGTGCCAAGGCACTAAAACTGTGTTGTGCTCGACAGCGCACACCCCAAGTGACAGGTGCCTACTCTACTCTGGTGTGGGGAGTGTGGCCCACCTCCACAAGGGTTGCTCCACACACTGCCCAACCACAGGCACCCAGTCACAGAGACTGCCAGACTCGGGGGAGAGGCGGACACCACCTGGTCCCACCCCCCCAAGTGGGTCCCCATGCTGGTCCCCATGCTGGGGAAACACTACAAATTCGACCATCCAGAACGGCTTATCCTGATGTCGACGCCTCCTGACCCTCCCTCCGCGGAGGGCCACTCTCCCTCCCCCGCCCCTCTCCCCCTCCCTGTTCAACTACAGTGGGGGCGGCCCCGCGGTGGTGCAGTTTACGCCGACACTGCTCCACATCTGGTTGCACAACATGCAGGAGCGTAAACGCGCCTGAACGGAGGTCGCACCGCCTGCGCTCCTTGTGGGCGTCACGATGTTACAGGATGTTACCAGCCCTCTGGGACTCAAGGTACATGTTCACGTGCATGGAGACATGTGGGGATTCCATGGGACACTATATATTCCTCAAAGGCACAATTGCAGACACTAACTACACCTTTGCTAGCATCTATGCCCCCAACACCCAACAACATCGCTTCCTGAGGAGTACTCTACATAGACTAGAGCAGTTCAGGGAAGGCCTGCTCCTGGTAATGGGGGAAGCCAAGGAGGTCCAGAGGGGGGTGGGCCTCATGGACAGTTGGAGGGTGCTACACCCAACAGACAGGGACTACTCCTACTAATCCACAGTCCACCAATGATATAGCAGATTGGACTACATCCTACTCGCTCAGGAGCACCTGCCCCTGCTCATATCGGCGGACATAAAGACGGCGGGCTGGTCGGATCACGCACCCGTCTCAATCCATATTAAATCCTCTCTGTTTAGACCCAGAGAACACCAATGGAGGATGAACAAATCCATACTGGTGGAGATACCCTTGGTGGCGGACCTCCGCTCCGCCATCACCACATACTTCGAAGAGAACGACACGCCGGACACAATACTGCTGACAATTTGGCAAGGACACAAATGTGTCATAAGGGGACACCTCATCCAGGTCTGCACACAGAGGAAAAGAGAGCAGAGGAAACACATGGAGGACCTGACCCGCAAAATTTAAGAGCTGGAAGGTGCACACAAAACCACCTATTGGAGGCAAGAACTCCTATCCCAAAAACTTCAACACACGATTCTCAAATCCAACCGTTTTTTCTATGACTACTCGAACAAATGCGGGAGGCTCCTTGCCAGAATGCTACAGAAACAAAGGCGTATGAGCCACATCATGAAAATTAAAATGAAGGAGGGACTGGCGACTCAACTGTCAGGCAAAATCACGGCAGAATTCCATACATATTACACGGACCTATACAACTTGCAGCGCAGGGAATCTCCTGAGAAGGAGCGAGCAAGGACCACACGGATGACAGCATATGTGCAACAGCATGTAGCGACAACCCTGAATGACGCGGACGTGGTGGAGCTAGAGGCGCCCATCACGCTCATGGAACTACAAGCGACCCTGAAGTCCACCAAGCTGAATAAAGCCCCAGGCCCGGACAGACTGTTGGCCAGATATCTCAAAGAGTTTGGGGACGTGCTTATGCCACAGCTCCTAAAAGGCATAAAACTTCATACGGAAGGGGGGCATGTTCCCCAGAGACTCCCTGACAGCAACTGTAGTGGTTATCACGAAAGACGGGAAGGACCCAATGAACTACAGGTCGATATCCCTCCTAAATGCAGACCTGAAGCTTTTCACCAAAGTCCTAGCCACATGCCTACGGGACATTTTGCCGGAATTGGTGGACCCAGATCAGGTGGGTTTCATCCCCGGAAGGGAGTCAAGGGACAATACCACCCGAGCATTGAACATCATCCACGTGGCAGCAAAACTGAAACAACGGACCCTTCTCCTCTCCACGGATGTGGAAAATGCTTTCGACCGCATGGACTGGCAATACATGAACGCCACCCTCGAAGCGATGGGGCTCGTCTCCTGCCTACTAGCCTGGATTAAGTCACTTTACACGGTGCCAAGTGCCAAGATAAGGATAAAAGGGGCCCTGTCGCCGATATTCCAGATCCAAAACGGGACGAGACAGGGGTGTCCGCTCTCCCCCCTTCTGTTTGCTCTGTCCCTGGAACCATTTCTTGGGGACGGTCAGATCTGACGGGGGCATCTCTGGGTTCACCCTGAACGGCACTACCCACAAGACATCAGCATACTCTGATGACATGCTATTTTTCATCAGTAACCCCCTGGTATCCCACCCAAACCTGTTAAAAGCGTTCCAGGAATATGGGCAGATATCGAACCTGAAGCTCAACACCGATTAGTCAGAAGCAATGCTCATCTACACCGAGCCCGAGGAGGCAGTTCGCATTCTCTTGGTGCGCCACCAAACTGAAATATCTAGGAATCTGGCTCCCAACGGAACTATCCCAACTATATGCCCACAATTTTGCCCCGCTCCTAGGGAGCCTCAGGACAGACATGGTGTGCTGGTCCAGCTTATGTGTCTCCTGGTTCGGCAGAATGAATGCCCTCAAAATTAACCTCCTCCCCGGTTATTGTACTTATTTCAAACGGTCCCGATTAGCCTACCCACAATTTTTTTCCCAACAACTGGTCTCTGATATCTCTAAGTTCGTATGGCGCAACCAACTGTCCAGGATCCACAAGACTCTGCTCCATAGATCGAAGGAGCAGAGGGGGGTGGGGCTCCCTTCCATGAGGATCTACCACAGAGCTACACATCTATTACGCATTGTGGAATGGCACATACCACATTCGCCCAAGCACTGGATACATATGGAGAGGGCGCTGATGGAGGAGGCGATCCCAGCACCAATCTGGAGATATGAACCATCCACTCATCGGAGCCACACTGAAGACCTGGGGTGCGATACGGACAAAGCTCTTACTCACCACATTGCCGGGGCCAATGACCCCGGTAATATATAATCCAGAGGTGGCGGGAGGACTCATACCCAAAGATGACCCACATGCACCAGTGGTGCACCACAGCAATGCTCAAACAACTGCCCGACTTGCTGGGTGATAAGACTCTGACGTGCCTGGAAAGGTTTCAGTACTTCCAAATTAAGGCCTACTACAACACCCAACAGGGGAGCCACCTTTTCCACAGGCCCCTCACAGAATTCGAGAAGCACATGTCTCCAGAGAGATCTCAACCTTGTACACATTGCTCTGGTCGGCGGTCCCACTTGAACCTGCGAAACACGAGGCACACTGGGAGAGAGCGACAGGTTCGGAGCTCACAGACTCCCAGTGGACTAAAATATACATCCTAATGCACCAAAGCTCCATGTGCTCCAAATTACAGGAGCAAAACTACAAACTGCTCATTGGATGGTATCGCACCCCGGAACGGCTTCACCGCATGCTACCAGATGTCCCGGACACATGTTGGAGATGTGAGGAACGATGGGGAACAGACCTCTGTGACGAAGTGCACTTCGCCACTTGGTCCTGGAAAGGCCTGCTTGCCAGCCTCCTGCCCTGCAACTATGGCCCCTGGGAGATTGTATGTGTTTAAACCAGCATTTGGGCATATGGACGGTGCTGGCCCTTTAAAAACAGTGTATGGACATACTGAAACTTTTGAGACACTGTTTCTGCCCCTTTGAATTCATGGGAAGGAGTGCCTCTTCCCCTCCCCCAGCTCCATTGTTCTCCAGCAGGGAGTTGTCCCAGGGACATTGCCAGACCAGTGGGAACTGGTTTGGGCAGGAAAAGCTATACTTGCAAGTGAAAACAAAGGGCTTTGACCTAACTTTTAAACCCCTGAACATATTCAAGTGAATTTTGGATAGGTTTGTCCCCATATTATACTGGTTAAAATAATATAAGTTTTATGTATGTACGATGTAAACTCACAAAGTTATAAAAATGTATAAAAAGTGTAACTTTTCAGCTAGGAGATAATTGAGTAGATACAGTAATTGACTCAATTATCTCCTAAGCAGAGGGGAGGAATATGATGAGTGTGTTTCTATTGTCCCATTGTGACTGATTGGCTGCTGTACTTGCATTGTATATGTTGTTCTGTAAAACCCTGTGGGTGGTACTATGTGTGGAAAACCTGCATAAAAGTGATTGGTTCCAAGTGATACAGATCTTCTTGACCCTCAATACATAGCCTTGTCTCGTTATTGGAAGGAACTGCTATAATCACACCTATTTAGGCTTTCTTTATTGCAAGTTCTGTTTAATTAAGATTTTCTTATCCCCTGCTATGTTAATAGCTTGCTAGACCCTGCAAGAGCCTCCTTTATGTGATAAAAGTTCATTTTAGAGATTGAGATACAATTATTTAAGGTAGATTACATCTGTTTGAAAGTGAAACCAGTTTTTTTTTTCATGCAGGCTATGTCAATCATAGCCAGGGGAGGTGTGGCTAGGGCTGCATAAACAGAAACAAAGTTATTTAACTCCTAAATGACAGTGAATTGAGCAGTGAAATTGCAGGGGAATGATCTATACACTAAAACTGCTTTATTTAGCTAAAGTAATTTAGGTGACTATAGTGTTCCTTTAAGTCTCTCTTTACTAGAACTCCACAGCAGCACATTAACATAGAGATAAAAACACCAGCGACAAAAAACTCAGGAATCTATAAAAGGCTTCTCCCAACTAACTATTTCCTCTTTCACGCTGCGACAAATAAAGTACATGAACAATACACCACAAATACAATAACAGGAGAAACAAACATAACATAACACTGAATTCCATCCGAAATTGAAACCGTGGAACCAGTGGGTGAAGCCTTGACCTTTATTCTGTAGAGTAGTCGGATCTAAGAACTGTAGCCAAACCATTAAACTGAAACAAGATAAACAGAATCGAAACACTGATTAGCGAATGAAATGTACTGAGAAAAAATGAATCCCCATCGTAAAGACTGACAGTATAATATCCCAGATAGTGAAAAAACCTGAATCCCCATCATAAAATACTGATGGTACCATATCCCAGATAAACCCCAACTCCCCCAGATAACCAACCTAGCCCAGTAGACCAGGTGAACAACAAGTCAGTCAAACCAACAAACAACAAGGGGAGGGAGAAACCGGGGGGGAAATATTTGCCTCCTGTCATTAATAAAATTAAGATTATAGTTACACTAAAGCTAGTATAATCTACAATTTTATAGCATGACAGGAGGCTTCATATTTGCTGTTTTAATGTTCGGACAGCAAAGACCAAAGAAACACGATCCGCCGTACCAACCTAAACTCTGCGAAGATAGCTCCTCGTAACAGGCAGGAAAGTGTACGATGTCTAGGAGAAAAAACGGCTGCCATGTCGGTACCTGAAGGCGCAGTGTTACGGACTGAAGTGAACCGAAAAAACATATACGCCCCGCCAATGCCAACCACAACTAAGCTGTACATGAAGGGCAAGAAAAAGGGAAAAACCAATTAAACAACCAGTGACGTCGAACATCGCCTAAAGATGGGAGCCCTACCAAAGTAAGAATATGACCCTCAGATCCGACTAAGGCTGATAGACAACTAAGGTCCGAACCGCTGAACCCATCTGAAAGAAAAACAAGGTATAATAACGGAAATAACTACAGAATCAGTGAATAGGCAAAACCCGACAGAACCCACCATAGGAGCATGACAAAAATGCATGTACCCCCTGGGGAGATGAATACCCGTCCTCAGGAATCATAAAGGGAATTCTAAGCAGAACGAGGCCCGCCGACAGTTGTACACGCAACCTATTCTAATTAATATGGCAGTCCTCGGTAATAAAGTGACTGAACAATACCCGAACCCTGTAAAAGCGGTAGCAAAATTAGGAGATCCGTACCAGACCCAACTACGTCAGGGTCGCCATGCAGACCAAAGTCTCACAATACCCGAGATCAAATGAGCAAGTGTCCAGGGAATCCAAGAACTAGGTTCGACTCTGCCGAAGCGGAGATCATAATTCCAAAGTACCAGCAGGCCGAGGCACCTGTAGAAAGGTCCTGAGACCAAACAAACTCGTCCGCGTCTCCGTGTTGAACATTCCTGGAGGGAAGCGTCCATCGCTGAGCAAACGGGTCCGTCATCCAACCGAATTGATCGGGGCCTGATGGGTCCTCCTCTATGGACTAAAGTTTTGATGCTGGGACCTCCCAGAGAAACTATTCCATACCTCCGAGAACCCGGGCAGAGGAGAGTGTAGGAGGCACCCCCTTGCGTCCAATCCGCCCTCCAGGACTCTACTCCTTGAGATGTAGAGGAGGTCGATATTTCCCTGGTTGAAACGAAATCCAGGGACTCGAAAAAGGGAAAACGCAGGGAGCGTCTGACCTTTCGGTCTGGGAGGTACCTCGCAGGGGGTCCGGCAAGCCCGTCCAGGTAGACCGTACATCAAGATGTCCTATATTGATAAAGAGTCGCGTCCGGATCCCAACGCGTGGAAAACGAAAAAGATCTCTTAAATTAGTTCTGGAATTCCTGAATGTCCTCAATTCCTCCCAACCTGCCAACCAGGTTGTATTGTCACCCAAATGACTGATGCACAAGATACCTATCTCACCAGGGAGAAAATAGAGGCCACCTTACCAGAACTGGGCCCCGCGGTCCCTAGAAGTTTCTTGAGGGCCGCGTCTAATTCAAAGTAACCAATTGTCAGGATTACAGAATGATCCAGCACGTAGAATTGTGTAACACAGAGGACTGATAGGTAACCTTAGAATGGCCGGACTAACATACCAAAGAATAGTCAGGAATAGCCGAGGTCAAGGAAAACAGAAAGAGACACAATGATAAGGAAAAGCCAGGATGCCAGAAAACAGGGAAGTCAAAAACAATGCTGGTCAAATAACCAGAATAACCAGAATCAATAACGCGCTCTCGGCCAACCACAAGGGAAACCACGACAGGGCACTGAGCAGGATGAGAACTGGGCCTAAATACCCCTCCTCTAGGTCTGATAGGCTGTAACCGGCCTTTGACCCCAAAGGCAGTTACCAAATCCCATTTGCATAATTGCTGCTCAGCATTAACCCTTCTGTGGATTTGGTTGTTGCTCGGCACAACTTTTCCTGTGTGGACAGTAAATGTCATTAACCACATTTTTTGTAAGCGGATGAATACGGGACATTACCCCCCACCTGAAGAACGCCCACCGGGCGGGAAGGACCAGATTTGAGAGGAAATTTGACGTGAAAACAGCGAATCTTGCGGCCAGCATGTATATCAGATGCCGGAACCCAAGAACGATCGGCTGGTCCATAACCTTTCCAATCCACCAAGTACTGTAAAGTGCCCCGAGAAAACCTGGAATCAATTATGGAGGAGACCTCATACTCTTCCTGTTCAGAAACAACTAAGGGAGGAGGAGGGACACTTGAGACAGTATATTTATTGCAAGCAAGAGGTTTGAGCAAGGACATATGAAAGGTATTAGGAATTTTCAAGGAGGCCGGAAGGGCCAGAGAGTATGCAACAGGATTGATCCTACGAAGGACACGAAAAGGTCCAAGGAACCTAGGAGAAAATTTTATGCTAGGGATTTTGAGCCTGATGTTACGAGAAGATAACCAAACCCTCTCACCCACTTGGTAAACAGGGTTGGCACCTCGACGTTTATCAGCAAACTGCTTGAAACGGTCAGCAGCAGTACCCAGAGCAGATTGAACTTTAACCCAGGTATCACAGATGGAAGCCAGACGGTCATCCAAAGCAGGAATAGCCGTGTCAGAAAAAACAGCCGGTAGGACATTAGGATGAGCGAACCCGAACTGGAAAGTTCGGGTTCGCACTGAACATTATGGATTTTGGACCCCGGAACCGAACACTGACATTTCAATGTATGATCGGGTTGGAGTTCGGTGTTCAGCGATTTAATGGCGCATTTTGAAAGGCTTCAGGGCAGCCAATCAACAAGCGTTTGACTCGTGTGCCCTTAGAAGCCATCAAAGCCATGCCTACTAATGGCATGGCTGTGATTGGCCAGGGCAGCATGTGATCCAGCCTCTATATATAAGCATGAGCTGTTATAAGTGTAGGGAGAGAATGCTGCAGCTGTGAGGGACAGATTAGGAAAGAATTCTGGTGTTGAATCTGCAAACTACAACGATTTATTTTGTGGGTGCTATACTACATTTTTGAACCTTGCCCTGAGCCCAGTGCCACTGAGCCCAGTGCAACTGCATGTGTGCCAGGCCCATTACTTTAATCCTGTTCTGGTAGCTCAGTGGGCAACATCTAGGCATTTTTAAATACTGCAATTTTTTGGGTGCTAAATAGTACATTTGCGCACTGCATTTCTTACAGTCTAATAAAACATTGTTGGTTTAAAAAAATCACACTTTTTTGTGCTAAATAGTACTTTTGCGGCCTGCGGTGCATTTCTTGCAGTCCAATAAAACCCTTAAATACTACTGTTACATTGTTGGTTTAAAAAATCACACCTTTTTGTGCTAAATAGTACATTTGCGGCCTGCGGTGCACTTCATATCTGAGAGTCAAATAGAGCCGTCAAATACTGTGGTTACATTGCAGTTTTAAAAATTCTAATTATATTGGTGCTAAATAGTACATTTGCGGCCTGTGGTGCACTTCATATCTGAGAGTCAAATAGAACCGTCAAATACTGTGGTTACATCGCAGTTGTAAAAATTCTAATTTCTTTGGTGCTAAATAGTACAATTGGGGTGTGCACTTCATGTCTGAGAGTCAAATAGAACCGTCAAATACTGTGGTTACATCGCACTTTGAAAAATTCTAATTTTTTGGGTGCTAAATAGTACAATTGCGGCCTGCGGTGCACTTCATATCTGAGAGTCAAATAGAACCGTCAAATACTGTGGTTACATCGCAGTTTTAAAAATTCAAATTTTTTTGGTGCTAGAAAGTACATTTGTGGTGTGCCCTTCACATCTGAGAGTCAAATAGAACCGTCAAATACTGTGGTTATATCGCACTTTGAAAAATTCTAACTGAAACCCTCTGTTAGTTTGGTGGGTGAACGCAAAGAATGAGGAGAGCGTCAAATAAGGGACGTGGCCCTGGTCGTGGTGATGCTGGTGTTGATGAAGCTCATGTTGCAGGGAGAGGACGTGGTCGATCTGTGCCAGCTACACGCACAAGTGAAACACCTTCCTCAGGTACGAGTAGGCGACAGAACCTTCAGTGTTATTTGGTAGGCCCGAATGCCGCTCTACGAATGGTGAGGCCAGAACAAGTACAGGCGATAGTAGATTGGATGGCTCACAGTGCCTCCAGTTCCAACACATTGTCTCCCACCCAATCCCCTGCTAAAAGCTCAGAGTTGGCACCTGCAGCCCACGGCCATCTGAGACACAAGTCATGCAGCAGTCTCTTATGCTTTTTGATGACTCTGCTGGCGGGGTTTCCGTGGGCCATCCACTTAGCCCTGCCCCGGAAGTGGAAGAGATTGAGTGCACTGATGCACAACCACTTATGTGTCAGGATGTGGACATGTGAGGACCACCGCAGCACGTCTCTGATGATGACGAAACACAGGTGCCAACTCCTGTGGCTTTCTGCAATGTGCAGACTGGCAAGGAGGGCAGGGTTGAGGAGTGGGTGGAAGATGATGTGGAGGATGATGAGATCCTAGACCCCACATGGAATCAAGGTCATGCGAGTGACGTGTGCAGTTTGGAGGAAGAGGCGGTCGTAGCACAGAGGTACCAGCACAGCATAAGAGGGAGCAGGGTGCAAAAGCGGAGCGGCCGTCCCCTAGACAGTATGCCTGCTACTGCCCACTGCACCCAGGGACCGAGCACACAAAATCCAGCTCCAAAGAGTTCCCTGGCATGGCAGTTCTTCAGACAATGTGCTGATGACAAGACACGAGTAGTTTGAACGCTGTGCTATCAGAGCCTGAAGCGAGGCATAAACGTTCTGAGCACAACCTGCATGACCAGGCATCTACATGCAAAGCACAAGCTGCAGTGGAGTAAGCACCTCAAAAACCAAGAAAGGTCTCAGACTCCTCCTGTTTCCTCTTCTGCTGCTGTCTCGGCCTCTTCCTCCACCTCTGGAGTGACAGTGGCACCTGCCACCCAGCAAACAGAGGATGTGGCAGCAATGCCACCACATCCACCACCGTCATCAAGCATCTCCACACTGTCCCATGGAAGCGTTCAGCTGTTCATCTCCCAAACACTGGAGAGAAAGAGGGAGTACGCCCCTACCCACCTGCGATCCCTGGCCCTGAATGCCAGCATTTCAAAATTCCTGGACTTTGAAATGCTGTAATTCAGACTGGTGGAGACGAACAGTTTTAATAGCCTCATGGTGGTGGCTGTCCCACAGTACGTGGTTCCCAGCCATCACTACTTTTCCAGATGAGCCATCCCTTCCCTGCACAACCAATTGGCGGACAAAATCAGGTGTGCACTGCGCAACACCATCTGTGGCAAGGTCCGCATAACCACTGATACGTGGACCAGTAAGCACGGGCAGGGATGCTATATCTCCCTAATTGCACACTGGGCAAATTTAGTGGCGGCTGGGCCTAAGGCGGATTGCAGTTTGGCGCGTGTCCTTCTGCCACCGAAGATTGCAGGGCATTTCTCTTTGTCTCCTGTTGCCTCCTCCTCCTACTCCGCTTCCTCCTCCTCTATCAACTCCTCATCCAATCAGCGTAATACCTTCACCACCAACTTCAGCACAGCCAGGGGGAAACGACAGCAGGCTGTTTTAAAACTGATATGTTTGGGGGAAAAACCCCACACTGCGCAGGAGCTGTGGACAGGCATGGAACAACAGACCGATGAGTGGTTGTTGCCACTGAGCTTCAAGCCCGGCCTGGTGGTGTGCGATAATGGGCGAAATCTCGTTGCAGCTCTGGGCCTAGCCGGTTTGACGCACATACCTTGCCTGGCGCATGTGCTGAATTTGGTGGTGCAGAAATTCCTGAAAAACTACCCAGATATATTAGAGCTGCTGCAGAAAGTGTGGGCCGTCTGTGCGCGCTTTCGGCGTTCTCACACTGCTGCTGCTCGCCAGTCTGCGCTGCAGTGTAACTTCAGCCTTCCCGCTCACCACCTCATATCCGACGTGCCCAAAAGGTGGAACTCAACCTGCACGTGCTGGAGAGACTGTGCGAGCAGCAGCAGGCGAAAGAGGAGTTTCAGCTGTAGCATGCACGGGTCAGTCGCTCTGCGGAACAGCACCACTTCACCACCAATGAGTGGGCCTCCATGTGAGACCTGTGTGCCATGTTGCACTATTTCGAGTACTCAACCAATATGGCCAGTGCCGCTTGTGATGAAATGCCTTTTGTCACTGGATTGTTAGGTGACAAGCTGCCCTTTGCCCCCGGCTGTTGGAGGAGCCTGATTGCCAGCCTCCTTCCTTATGACTATGGCCCTGGGGTGTATTGCCATTTAAAAAGACTATTTGGGGCTTATTGGCTTCTAAAGACTGTTTCTGCCCATTTGAATCCATGGGAAGGTGTGTTTCTTCCCCTCCCCCATTTCCTGACTATTGTTCTCCAGCAGGGCGTTGTCCCAGGCACACTGCCTAACCAGTTGGAACTGACTGTTTTTGTCCCTCCTTGCTTTCTCAACAACCCTTGCTATGCTTTACCCCATATCATATTTACTCTGTTCATGGGATCTGAGCGCTGTTCACCTAGATTGGGTGCTCAGATCCGAACTATCTGGGGATAGGTTAAATGTGAGGGTTCTGTGTAATATAATAATTATGTATTTTTATGTACTTTTATGTATTTTTGCTGTTAGTGTAAAATGTAGATTTTTTTTGTACCTGGAGATAATTGAGTTTACTGCAGTGCCTTAAGCCAATTATCTCCAGGATGGAGAGGAGGGATTTCATTTTGTATGTGGGAGTGTTATTATGTTAATTAGTGTTCCCATTGGTTTGTGTCCCTTTTGTCACAGTTTACCACCAGGTCCAGGGGGTGTGCCTCTGTCCTGAAAATTTGTATATAAGGAGTAGTAAACGCTCATTGGAGTCAGATCATCTTGTACCTTCATGAATATTCGGCTCTTGTTTGGGGAATTGGAGAACTACACTCTACTCTCCAGGGTATAATCACTAAGCTCTACTAAGAGCTTTTTCCTGTTCCTGCTTTCTGGAATTTGGAGAGGTTGGCCTACTGGAAGCTGGACCCTGGTCTTGGGTCCAGAGTGGGTGGAGACGGCGAGACCCCAACCAAGCTGCGGCGGTTGGTGGGATTCTACAGTGGTTATGGTGTCTGGCGGAGTGCTTGGAGTACTCGGAAAGCACTAGGAGCATCCATCAACGGAAGGTACCCGGTCGGGGTGCCAGCGGTTCCGTTACACCGCTGACGCCGTTCTCAGCCTTACTTTCCCGCTTCTATGTCTCCTTGATAAAATGCTTTGGGCGATGATGGAAGAGGATGTGGCACTGGAGGAAGAGGGGTCATTTCCACGGTTATCAGGCCAGTCATTCACAAGTGGCTCGGAGGGTGGGTTCCTGCACCATCATAGGCCAGATACACAATTGTCCAGCCAGGGCACAGTTCTGGAGGATGAGGAGGAGGAGGAGGAAGAACCGTGTTCACAGCAGGGTGGCACCCAACACAGCTCGTGGGCATCACTGGAGCAAGGCTGGGCGGATACGGAGGACACAGATGATACACCTCCCACAGAGGACAGCTTTTCCTTGCCTCTGGGCAGCCTGGCACACATGAGCAACTACATGCTACAGTGCATGCGCAATGGCTGCTGAGTTGCCCACATTCTAACTTGTGCTGATTACTGGGTGGCCAGCCTGCTGGATCCCCGTTACAAGGACAATGTGCCGTCCTTAATTCCCTCACTGGAGCGTGATCAGAAGATGCACAACTACAAGCACACGCTGGTAGATGCGCTGCTGAGGGCATTCCCAACTGACACCGGGGGCTCAGTGGAAGCACAAGGTGAAGGCAGAGGAGGAGCAAGAGGTCGCCAACGCAGCTGGGGCACTGCCAGCACCTCAGAAGGCAGGGTTAGCATGGCCGAAATGTGGAAAAGCTTTGTCAGCACGCCACAACAACCAGCACCATCAGCTGATATGGAACATCTTAGCAGGAGGCAGCATTCCAGCAACATGGTGGAACAGTATGTGTGCACATGCCTACACGTACTGACTGATGGGTCTGCCCCATTCAACTTCTGGGTCTACAAATTGGGCACATGGCCTGAGCTTGCCCTTTATGCCTTGGAGGTGCTGGCCTGCCCTGCAGCCAGTGTATTGTCTGAACGTGTGTTTAGCACAGCAGGGGGCGTTATCACAGACAAGCGCAGCCGCTTGTCCGCAGCCAACGTGGACAAGCTCACGTTTATTAAAATGAACCAGGCATGGATCCCACCAGACTTGTCTGTACCTTGTGCAGAATAGACATTTATACCGGCCTCACCCAGCCATTGTTATACACAAGTGCCCTTATTTTTTGTTTTCTTTTTTTATATGTCCCAACATTTTGGGGGCTACCCCAATTAAAAAAACAAACAAACAAAAAACACTAATAAAAAACTGTGTTGGCTATGTCCTTCACTGCCATTTCCACCTACACCGCCACAGTCACCACCTCCTCAACCTCCTACTTCACATCCACCTTCTTCTCCTAGAGCAGGGTGCAAAAACGTAGCGGCCGTCCCCTAGACAGTACACCTGCTACTGCCCACCGCACCCAGGGACCGAGCACACCAAAGCCAAGGAGTTCCCTGGCATGGCAGTTCTTCAGACAATGTGCTGACGACTTTGTACTATCAGCTGCTATGTTCATGCTTGTCTGTTTAATCTCTGAGTAAATGCTTTGTGTTGTTACCTCATTTTTAAATGAATATTTCTGTCTTTTATTACATATACTCCTTTCTAATCACCTTGCAAATTCACATATGAGATATAGCCTACTTTCTTTCTTTCTTTCTTTCTTTCGTTCTTTCTTTCAGTTTTCTAAATGGGGAGTAACTGATTGGCTGAGAGTGTCAGCTGATCCTTCTCAGCCAATAAGCAGCACCCCTGCCTGATGGCACTCCGCTCTTCCTAAAATTGAGATTTCATAAGCTGGATGCTGCCTGGTGGGGAGTTGAGATCAGTGAGACTGTACCCATTCAAGAAGGTAGAGTGTACCCAGGGGCCTTATGTCACCATAACAACTAAGTTTAGATGAAGTGCCTCGTTTTACCATCCTTTAGAGGACCAGGTTACCAGAGAGGTGTTTTTACTGATCCTGTATATATTTATACAGACTGTCATATCCAACCATCTCATTTTTTTTCTAAAGTAAACAACAACAGTTTTTTTTTAATGTTCCTTAATATTTTTATTTATAACCAGTGCCCCAAATTGCATTGTATATTTAAGGTGTGGCCTTACCTTTCTGTATAACGTTGAAAAATGATAGTTGTGAGTTCTCATTCCATAGTACTTAAGTTTGCATTCAGCAATATTGAATCTCATCTCACACTTGCTTGAATGCCACCACCAATTTAATAATCAGCTTTTCATCTCATCTCCAGCCTACATATTTCATTCCAGCTTCCACAATATGATCACCATCCCTTTATCTCACCTGCAGTATCTTTATGTATCACATTTCCTTACTTGTTCTCTAATTTCATTTCCAACCTCCCATTTTGTCATCAGGTGCCTCCATTTAATTTCCAGAGCTACCATTATATGCCCAATTGCAGCACATTCGCCTCATTTTGATCTCTGATTTCTTACCTGGCATTTTCATTAAGTTATTAACAAAACAACAAAGTTAGAGGTGTGAGTATTTTATTTTGTAGTTTTAATACTACAATAAACAATAGCTGTTTTGCAGATATTTTTGAGTGCACAGGCTTTTTTTTATTTAGGTATTGGTGCACAGTGCAATAATGGTCTTGACTTTCTTTAAATAGGGTAAAAACCTGCAATTTTTTCACTTGTTTTCTAATTAAAAACGTATATTTAAATTATTTTCAACAGCAGGGCAAGTCTCCATTGTATATTTGTACTATCAACTTAAACAGATGCAAATTGACTAGATACTTGTAAAATGGTAATAAGTCTAAACAATGAAACATGAGAAAAACTAATAAAACAAAGCTAAATCAAATATGTTTTTTTTTATTAAACTGAATAATATAACACCTTCCTCTATTCATTCCAAATATACATGCTTAATATTCAAAGCATTTCTATATGTATAATAGCACATCAACATAAAGCCTATCATCTCTCTTGACATCAAGTGCTTGACCAACATATATTTATTAAAAATATATATTTAATGATTCATTATAAATACATGTAATATTTAATGCAATCACAGTGAAATGGCATCAGAACAAGAACAAAATTAATATGATTCATACTATGACTAAGCCTTCAATTTTCACCTTACGATATACCTGGATTTCAGATTTGTAATAACCTAAATTGCAACATGGTACAGAATTCCATTTCTCAGAAAGATATGCACGTTTAATGCCATTCTATTAATGCCTCGTCTCAGGAGCATTGTCACACTTTCTCTGAAGAACAGATCAGTAGCTTTTCCTTTAATCCTATTTTTCTTTCTCTTTCTGAAACAAGGTCCACTTTTAGCAAATCCTGCAACAATTGTGTATGTGATAAGAATAGCAAAAGCTTTTTTCAGTCGTTTCTGGCTCTACATGCCAATGGAAATTAGAGACAAGTTAAAAATGCCCGACTCCTACCTTACCATAATCACAGGTTTAAAGAGAAACAGTGCTGGTAATGCTTAAAAATAAGTATGTTTGGCACAAAACATTTATAATTAAGCAGGGCCAACAGGGAGTGGTTATTCCTCTGATGTTCCATTAACATACACTGTATGCAATTGGATTATATATAAAATTTAAACATGTGGATAGCAAGATACTAACTCAAAAGGAAATACATGTGCTTTGATGTAATTTTACAAAAGAATGGAAATATTCAATTTGCAAAAATAACTAGTTAGACTTTTGTCACAACATTTTTTGTCACATCATATATATATATATATATGAAAATGTCTTCCTACTTACCGTGATTTACTTTTTACTTTTCATGGTCATAGGCCATAGCAGTACAACAATTTCCCTAATTCGACAGAAACCTAATTAAAATAAAAGGTATAAGTAACCCTTCCTACCCTTCCGAACTTCAGTCTTGTTTACAGCAATATCCTTTGTGCTGCCATGGCTTATGACTAGGAAAAGAAAATTACAGTAAGTAGTAATAATTTTTCCTTTTTCCTGGCTATATCCATGGTGTAGCGGAGAGCTGATTTCCCACAGCTTAACTCCACTGGTGTATTAAAATAATTCAGGAACAAGTAGTAAATCCAATAGGGTAACCAGCACAATCAGCAAGGCAATTCCATAATATCCCATCACCTTTCCCCAATCACTGGACGACACACAGGATCAGGAGTAGAACTGAAGTTTAATGACACAATTCCTGCTTTTATGAGATTCTCCCATGCAAGGGAGGCACCCACCATAATCAGTATAGTAACCAATCACACAGACGTTACCTCCCCCACATCTCCTCCCCTTAACTTAACAGTTAACATAATTATAATGTACCTACTTTTCCCCAATTCTTGGATGTACTTCAAATATGGTAGGTACACCTTTAAATGTGGTACCCTCTGGTAGCCCTGATCTGGGTGAGAAACATATCCAAAAATCACCCAGATCAGACCAGGGGTTCAGGAGTTACGAGGACGCAAAGATTTGTTCGACCGCATGGGCAAAGTAGCCGAAAATAGTTCCATGAATCTTGGCCCTGTGGTCGGTCTCCGTTCACGCATCAAAAGTCCCGAAAATCTATGCCATCTATAGTTGAGTTTGCATTCGGATGAATCCCATAGTTCGTGGGATTTATCCTACCGAATGACGGGCCGTTCAGGCATTTCGATCTGTACTTTTCTGAAGTCCTGGAGGTCTCAGTGGTGTTCGGTTAGTCGAGTGTCCGATTTGAGTTCCAGACACTCGACGAGCAAACACAGCTGTTCGAGAGTTTAAGATGGCCGCCGCCACATGTTCGGCTGCCGAAATGGCAGCCACCCAAGGAATACAGCAGAGCGTTCGTGTGTTTGAAACATGGGAATGTAGAAAGCAGGCAGGGAGGTAAATTACAGCCACACTTCACACCAGGATGGTCCGGTTGTTTGGCACTTTAGTTCGTATGGTGAATACAGCTGTTCACATGCAGACTTGTATCTATTTTCTACCGAACACCTTGATGAATCTTAGAGTGGCCACATAAGGTTGTAGGCAATTCTGTATAGTCCAGGTATAGGAAAACTCTTAGGTGCCAACAACAAATATTGTAGGGTAATGTATGTGACAGCCACAGGGGTTCTGCTACACATGGCAGCACAAAAATGGGTAATACCCAAAAAAATAACCAAAGGAGGGAAAGAAATACACAAGACTTCAAATATTATGAAAGCAATATGATGACGCACACATCATAAGGACATTGAACCCTAGTGCTTAGTAGTCTGGAAATAGTCCAGATTATTAATCTGCTGGTGGCTATATAGAGGTTTGAAGACCTCTCCTGGTCTACAAGGAAAGAAAAGCAGATGAACACCAGATAATTATAACAATTATATAGATAAAGAGAGTTGCCATTTTAGAACATGGCTCACGAATATTCCAAAAAGGCAGTTTACTAGATTAAGAAGGAATTGTAAGAATAATGAGGATTTTATAAAAAAAAAATAATAATAATAATTCTCCCAAAAGGAATACGATAGTGACGAAATAGACAAACCGTGGAAAGAAGTTTTCCACAAACAAAAAAGACCTATTAGTATACAATAACAAATTGATTTTGTCCCTCTCCTCTCTGCAGATCCTCTCCAAGTCATTAAGGTTTTGAGGCTGACTTTTGGCAACCATGCGCTTCTTCTTGAGCCACTCCTTTGTTTCCTTGGCTGTGTGTTTTGGGTCATTGTCATGCTGGAATACCCATCCACGACTCATTTTCAATGCCCTGGCTGAGGGAAGGAGGTTCTCACCCAAGATTTGACGGTACATGGTCTGTCCATCGTCCCTTTGATGCGGTACGGTTGTCCTGTCCCCTTTGAAGAAAAACACCCCCAAAGCATAATGTTTCCACCTCCATGTTTGATGGTGGGGAATGTGTTCTTAGGGTCATAGGTAGCATTCCTCCTCCTCCAAACACGGCGAGTTGAGTTAATGCCAAAAAACTTGATTTTGGTCTCATCTGACCACAACACTTTCACCAAGTTCTCCTCCGAATCATTCAGATGTTCATTGGCAAACTTCAGATGGCCTGTACATGTGCTTTCTTGAGCTGGGGGACTTTGCAGGTGCTGCAGGATTTCAGTCCTTCACGTCATAGTGTGTTACCAATTGTTTTCTTCATGACTATGGTCTCAGCTACTTTGAGATTATTTACGAGACCCTCCTGTGTGGTTCTGGGCTGATTCCTCATTGTTCTCATGATCATTGAAACTCCACAAGGTGAGATCTTTCACTGTTAAAATACACCTACCAAAAATTATAGACTGATCATTTCTTTGTTGGTGGGCAAACGTTCAAAATCAGCAGGTGATCAAATACTTTTTCCCTTACTGTATATTTTATATTTTTTTTCTTTTATTACTTACTATGCACTATATGTCTCTCTTTCCCCTTTTATATATATTGTGTGTGTGTGATGTTGGATTTGTGATTGGTTAATTATCCCTCGAACACACTGGGAATATATTGGCAAGCTGAACATTCATCTGAGATCGATTTTCAAGATGGGCACCAGGTAAATGGAATGCAGAAATGGCCACTGGAATGTTAAACTCAGAACCGGAAGTGACGCAGTACACCCTCGCGAGCACCAAGATGGCGGCCGTGACTTTTGCCGATACACAAAGGGCGGACACAGGTGTTTGTTTGGTGCCAAAATGGATTTAAAAGGGAGACTTCTACTGCACTAAGGTTATAGTACCTGAGGAAGACGTTAATTCATTGAAACTCATTGTGCTGCTTGTGAATACCACTTGGTAATATTATGTGTACCTCAATGTAAGGTTTTTATTACTTATGTTTTAATAAATACATTTTAAATGTATCCTGCTTCTCTTCTGCTTTACTCCTGAAGGAACAGTTGCTGCTATTCTTGCCCTTTACTCCAGTGTCACACTCAAGTTTCTTTTTACCAGAGCCAGTTAAAGAAACAGACTCATGAAAATGTGAGTGTGATACAAACCTTAATTTATATATACTATTTTAATTGATGCTCTGCTGTATTATCCTATGAGAATTCTCTCTTTTTCTCTTTCCATACAGAGACATATTACCTCCTATAAGGGGGGATAGTAAGGAAGCTTCAACAAAATAAGTACTAATTCATAAAAAGCTATTCAGAAAAACGCCAAGCTCGCAAATGTATGAAGTGAAGCTATTGGCGCTGTCCTTCGGGGTGGCACCTTAAACAGCCCTTCACCTAATGCTAGGCAACACAATTTGCATAATAAACTCAAATCCAGGCTACTGAGTACATGATCATGGGCCCGCAGCTAACAAAGTATCAAAAATAAAGTAGCAAAAATTAGTGCTCAAAGTTGAGGACCCAAATGCCATAGGAAGATACAAGGACCTAGCCACCAGGGAAAGTCTTGTAAAAAACGACATAAAGATGGATACCCACATGGAGCTACAGAAGATAGAAATACTACAACCATTATGCATGTCAACAATGTTCCATGGTGTTAGTAAACATCCAGATGAAGACAAAATCTGGGAAGACGGAGAAACCTATCCCCAAGGGTGGGCAATCTCATAGGCTAACCAGTGCTTCAAGTGGGAAATATTACCATCACATGCATGGAACCATATCTGCGACTGCTAAGTAAACATAGTGTTTCAATGAAAACATAAATGCATAGTAAAAAATGCCTAACCCTCATGGCGGGACATTTCATACCATTGCCAATGCCTCAAAACAGGAACAGATATAAGCAACTATGAAGCATTAATACAACATCATGCAGCACACTTTATAAAAAAACTGATAACGAATATATTTCATTCAGGCCATATGGGTAAACTGTGTTGAGGGTCCTAATCCAGAACAGTTCATATTGGAGCAAAGGTTTGCTGCGATCACCCCGCCTCCGTGGTGGAGGTATATGATCAATAGCCATCAGTTTCAAAGAGGACATTGTGTGACCCATATCCAAAAAAATTTTCGCCACAGGTTGTTCAGTCTTGTTGTCCCTATATGCCGTGCAGATACTGGATCTGTGGTTTCTGATTCTCTCACGCAGAGGTAGGTCAGTTTTGCCTATGTAGGCTAGCCCACATGGGCACAGTAACTTGTAGACAATAAAGTTGAGTTACAGGTTAACCGATGTTTGATCATGTATTGTTTCCCTGAGTGTGGATGAGCAAAAACTTTCCCTGGTAACATATGTCCACAGGTGACACCCCAAACAGTGGTAGTATCCACTGGTGGTCCATGGTAATGTTGTGAGTTGGACAGCAGTATTTGCATGGCCTGTATACCATCCTGGTGCGGAATTACGGTATACAAGCTTTTGACATCGCAAGTCACTAACATCAGTGGATCAGAGGGTAGCATGAGTGAGGACAACATCCTAAGCAATAATGGAGTATCTTTGTTACAGGTTTTCAAGTTTTCAATAGTGTCTTTGAATAAATGATCCAGCCATTTTGCCACTGGTTCTAAAATGCCACCTATCGCGGATACTATAGGCTGACTAGGAGGTTGCTCAATTGATTTAACTCCATGGTGATGTATCCACTCTTCAAACCCCTGTGTAATGTGTTAATAAGCCGCTGTTTAATGAATTCAGTGGGATCCTCTGAAAGTGGCAAGTATGTACTCAAATCCGATAATTGATATACAATTTCCGAACACTTTAACAAAGTGGCGAATAACCACAAATTCCTATTGCCAAGTACAGAGGCATAGATATAAGTTAATAAAGCAGCGAATAATCCCAACTGTCTAAAACAATAAACAGCAGTAGAGAAATAAGTGAATAAAGCAGCAAATAGCCATGAATGCCTAATACCAAGTACACAGGCATAGAAATAAGATAATAAAGACACAAATGCATAAGAGAAAGCACAAGGTGTAAAAATTTGAGAATAAAGTTGCGAATAGCCGCAAATGTATATCGCAAAGCACAGAGCCCTAGGACCAAGAAAATAAAGCACTGAAAGAGCCGCAAATGATTGAATAATGAATAAAGTGGTTATTATAAAAGGCACAGAGGTCTAGGAATAAGTGAATTCAGCGGCTATATTAAAAGGCACAGAGGCCTAAGAATAAGTAAATCTAGTTGCTATATTAAAAGGCAAAGAGGCCTAGGAATAAATGACTAAACCAGCTATATTAAAAGACACAGAAGCCTAGGAATAAATGCATCAAGTGACTATATTAAAAGACCTAGGAATAAGTGAATCCAGCAGCTATATTAAAAGACACAGAGGCAATGAAATTAGTGAACCCAGTGGCTATAAAAAAAATGCACATCGGCCTAAGAATAAGTAAATCCAGTGGCTACATTGAAAGACACAGAGGCTAAGAATAAGTGAACTCCCTTAAGGCAGAAGCTAACAACCTTCAAGTAAGTCGAAAAAAAAAATTCTCTATTATTAGAATGACTATGTCTGTCCTACTTATAAAACAGGAACAAAAAGACTGAGAGTGGGAGCAGGGCCAGATTAACATAGGGGCTGATGGAGCTGCAGCTCCAGGCCCATGCACATGGAATAGGCCTATTGATTAGTTTTACACTTTCATTATAGTTAGTGCATTCACTAAGCTTAGGACATGGGACATTTAGGGCTAATGTTAGGGTTCAAATTAAGGTTAGGATTAAGGACTTGTTTATATTTAGTGATATTTCACACAAGGGGAATATCTATAAATAGTGATTTCTCATACCTTATTTTAACCCTTACCCCAAGGGTTAGGGTAAGAATAGAGTGTGAGAGAGGTTAAAATCACTTACCTAATCCTAATTTGAACCCTCACTTAACCCTAAATGTCCCATGTGCCTAAGCTTAGTGAATGCACTAACTATAATGAAAGTTTAAAACTAGTTTTACTTACCTTCCAGGACCTTGCTGTGGAGGAGTAGCAGGAGTGCTAGCACGCATGTGCAGCACAGGATCCAGCTGATTCCCCTCACCGAAAGTGACGAGGGTAGGGGATTTTCACGAGGTAGGGGAATTTGATAGAACACTGGCAGGGCTACCAGCTCCCTCCTTGTAATAAATAACTATTCCTACCCCCCCCCCGATTAAAACTTACGGGGGTCACTATAACCACCATATTAATTAAAAGGAGGTTTAATCCTCCCGCATGCCCCTACTATGAAAGCATGCTGCATCATTTAAAATTGGATATAAAAATCAGTATCTTATATAGGAGTGATAGAGAGCTACGGTAAGAGTACGTGTAACCAAAGGTTATAGAAAAAACTATTAATTAATATAATTAATTTATTAATATAATAATAATATATATTAATATAAACAAGGGGATCTAATGTCCCACCTGATCCCCACTCATGAGCGGCAGGTGGGACCCTTATTAAATAAATGATGGGGGGTCCTAATGTCCTCTTGAGATCCCCACTCATGAGCGGTGGGTGTGGACCCTAAATAAATAAATATTGGGGGGGACCTAATGTCCCCCCCAGGTCCTCATCCATGACCGGCGGGTGGGGATCACAAATAATAAAGTGACTAGGATGTCTCAAGCCTCTAGTCATTCCCCCCCAATGAAAATACCCTAAGTACCCCCCTCACCCCCCTCACCCCACTTGACCCTTTAGCTTTCGAGCACGCTATAGAGCCTGTACATAGGGGGAACATGGCCTGACGCTTGAGCCACAAGGACGCATCTCTGTAAAGCTCCCGAGGTTCGAGTTGCAAGGGGTGAAAATAATCTATATTCACGGGCACTGGCCATCTCTTCATTTACCTGTCAGAGCACTCTGATTGGTTGGCTTAAACTAACCAATCAGAGCGCTCTGATACTAATTGCAGGGCTGCAGAGCTCATTCTGTGCCATGCCCTCCATGGGCGAAGATTGATTCTTTTTTACCGTCGATATTTTTTTGTGCCAGGTCCCCCCTTATTGCATTAGCGACTGGGCAGCAATAGTAGAGGCATGCGGGAGGATTTAACCTCCCTTTTATCAATATATGGGTCATAGTGACCCCCATATGTTTTAATGCAGGGGGGTAGGAATAGTTATTTATTACAAGGAGGGAGCTGGTAGGCTGACGGCTCCCTCCTTTTTTTTTTTTTTTTTGTTGCGCAGGCTCAGTGTGATTTCTCCATGCCGTGGTGATTTATTCCCCTGCAGCACAGAGTCTATTAAACAAATGAAATGAAAAGGTAATGCATTCAGCATTTGCCCTTTCGTTTCGTTTATAATTCATTTGTAGGGCTTTCATTTACGTTTCAGTAAACAAATACGAAAAACACGAATTTTCGGACGAGATCATATTTGTACAAAAACGAATGCACATGTCTATTAGATACAATATGCTTTATCAAAGCACAATTTTACATATCTTAATTATACTAATAATGGTTTTAGGCTTGCTTCTTTCTTTACATCCTTATCCTTATTCCTTTGTCAAGGCACTATATCCCTAACAAAAATAACATTGTTAGCATGCAGTCTACAAAAAGACAACAATTTGCATTGTTTTATATCTACCCAAGGCATATATTGGGTAAATGTTTATCCATTTCTACATGATCTTTACTTATTAGACAATAAAAATACATGTATTACATTATAAACAGTTCTGAGAATCACTTCTATAGCACAGTCAACAAAGAAGAAATATATCACAGTCCCTTCATGTTAAATCAACAGGAGCAGAGATCAATGGAATAAGTATCTTCAAGGTACATTGGAACATTTGTTTAGATGGTAAGGCAAACACCAATTATTGGTGTTTACCTCAATGCATGGATGGATGAACAAGAGAAATCAAAAGGACAATCTGAGCATATAGGAATTCAAAGGTAATGATTGACAACCATTCTCAAGTAAGCCTGTAGTCTATAAGCAGTACAGGATAATTACATAAACCAGAGATTTTTTTTCTACAAGGTACATTTATAATATAAGATTTATAAACATTATATTACACCTGCAGATAATCAAAACAATTGTTTTTTAAAAAAAAAAATATGGAGATCAATGAGAAATAGACCTTGTCTGAAAACAAAAGCAACATATTTTGTTCAATCAGACCAAATTTTATCCATGTGGTGTTTTGGTTTTGGACAAATTTTGGCCATCTAACATTTCAGCAAAAACGAATCAGATTAAAAAGAGGGTGAGAGAATTTCTCTATCAGCGTACTGTATATGTATTATAATTCTCATATTTACTGAAGCTAACAGCTGAATCCTGACTGAATAGAATGGTATTTTAACATTCAAATTCCATTCACATTCAGTCAACATTTGATTTTTGAGCCTTTGGTTACTTTTGACCATACAGTAGCAAATTTTAAGCATTCATACTCAGTGATCCCTGGTTTATTTATTTATTCTCTTATTTGTTTTTTATTTCTTTAATTTATCTATTTATTCTTTTTTTTTTTTTTAAATGTGTTTAGCTTTAGTGGCTGTCCTCGAATCATTAATCACAAAACAAATGAATGGCTCATCTATTGCCGTTTCATTTGTTTTGTAATTTGGTCACATGGCAATATGGAGTTATGGAATTTGGACGACTTGCTGATCCCCCAAAATTCAGATGAATTGCTAATAGGCCAAGTGTGGCAAAACCAACCTCGCCACTGGGCATTGGAGAAGCCTGTGTGCCCGCCTCCTGCCTGCTGACTATGGCCCCTGGGAGATTTGGCCCTTTAAATACAGTATTTGGGCATATTGTATTTTATTATGCTGCTGCTGGCCCTTTAAGAACCATCTAGGGACATACTGTGACTTTTGGGAACAATGCCCCTTTAAGACTTTGTCCCCAGTGTCCCCAGATTGTTAATATACTGTGTTCCTGGCTTTCTCCCACTTGGTTCAGTAAATGGGGCTTACTGAACCAGGTAACACACAGGCGGACCACCCAGAAGTGGAAGTGTGCAGGCAATTTACCTCCCAGGCTGGGAGCCTGCTGTAGGTAAATTGCCAAATGCTGGGGGGCTGCCATTCGACAAACGAACACGTGGCGGCGGCCATCTTTAATTCAGCTGAAGTTTTACCTTCTCCAGACTTCAATGCATTCGATAGTTCGAACGCCATTCGACAGTTCATTCGACAGTTCATTCGACAGTTCATTCGACAGTTCATTCGACAGTTCGACAATTCGAATGGTTGTCGTTCGTCTGTTTGAACTGACTTTAACATGGGAAATAGACCGACCACACAGCCTGATTCTCCGGAACTGTTTTGGGCATGAAAATGTGCTTGCGGTCGGTCAAACTTGACTTATATCTATCTCCCGAACGGCTGAACGGATTTGAATGATTTTTGGGTATGTTTATATTTGAAATGTGCTGATTAATAATATGTTATTAATATTGGATGTATAGTTTTGGAGTTATGAACGTTGGGTAAAAAGTATGTTTTAAACTGTATGGCTAATTGTGTTACCTCTCAGGCTAAGGGGAGGAGATGTGTGGGATGTAATCATTGTGTGATTGGGTAATCCATAATTGTCTGTGGGCGTCTCCCTTGCACGGGAGAATTGCATAAAAGCAGAGTGTGTGTCATTAAACCTTAGTTCTACTTCACCCTCAATTTGGAGTGCTGTCTCTTATTGATGGAATCTGCTACAAGGGATTGCTATGCTTGTCATACTCCCTTGCTAAATCACTACTAAGCTCTTGTAAGAGCTTGTTCCTGCCTTGCTCTCTGGAGGAGTCTACGGTGGTTATGGTGTCTGCTGGAGTGCTTGGAATGGGAAAGCTTTCAACACCTTATTTGTTAATCAGAGGTTTATTACTTCCTATTATACTAGTGTTTAGTTCTCAGACAAAGGACCCTTTGTAGCGGAGATGCAATATTCCCCAGGTTATCTCCGCTTATAATCCAAGTGAGGCTCAGGAACAAGTAAATTGTAAATCCACAGGCAAGGTTTCCAGCAGGTAAAATAACAGCAGTATCCCAACAACAATCCCAATAACTGGACGACACACAGTTTCAGGAGCAGAACTGAAAGCTTTATTCCACACTGGCCTTTTAAAGCATGCTCCCATGCAAGGGAGGGATTACATTCATTAATACAGTAGCCAATCCTGTCCTGGTAACCTCCCACACATCTCCTCCCCTCAGCCAGCATCATAATCCCCTTATCCAGTACAGCAATTCCCCCCGTTTCTGGATGTACCCCTAAACGTAGGGGTACCCCTTTAAATCATACATCCCCTGGTAGCCCTGATCTGGGTGAACAACATATCCAAAAATCACCCAGATCAGACCAGGGGTTCGGGAAATTTATGGAGGGAATAAAATGACCGACCGCACTGAGTGAAACAGCCGAATGCGGTTCCATGTGAATGGGCCCTGCGGTCGGTCCTGGAGTCAGGGAATGAATGGCACGAAAACCTCTAGCTATAGAGGCTAGGTAGCGGTTCGGTAGTTAGGAACCGAACGGACCGGGCTTGTGGAGGTTTCAGCGGTGTTCGCCTAGTCGAGTGTCCGATTTGAGTTCCAGACACTCGACGGCAAAACACCGCTGTTCGGGAGTTTTAAAATGGCCGCCGCCACGTGTTCGAATGGCGGCCACCCCCGAGAACAAAGGACGGCTACTTAACTTGTCAATTACCCGTTCGCAACAATGTTGCAACGGGTAATTGAGGACACACTTCACACAGGGGAGGTCTGATTGTTCGGTAGTTTCATTCCCTTAGTTTATTCGAATGATTCTACCGAACAATCAGAGGAATACAATTCTTTTAAACACATATAAAACCAGCAGTTTACACGAATGCAACTATTCACAAGACATTTGCAGGACAGCTCAGTGCCATCCGCTACACCCTTGCATTCTGTTTTCTAGACCTACAATATATGTACATTGTACTTAGTATGAGCAGTGTGACAGACTTTTTCACTCTTGCATATTTTTGATCAACCTTTAGTGGAATACTCCCGCCCCAGACTGGGCGGCTGGGTATAACCCGGGAGAGACACCGTCTCCTACTTGGGTCACTATATACACCTTACTGTATTACTGCTTGCAGTGATCTGTTAAACAGTTTATTAGTTGTTCATTTTAAGTTCTTTTTGAGCACATTTTTCAATATTTTTGCTTTCTGTGAGTGACTATTGTACAGGATCCAGGCCCTGCAGGGACAAAACTGAGGAATCTGTATAATCATGACGCAATCGTTTAATGCCATATTTTACAATGCTAAGGGTCTTAACCCTGAAAAGAGACAAATGGCGATACGAAATTTCCTCAAAATGAAAGCTGATGTGGTTTTTGTACAGGAAACACACTTTCGGGGGGAGGAGGCAACTACATTGAGCCATAAACAATTCCCACACTGCTACTATAACAATTTCCACCTGAGTAAATCATGAGGAGTGGCCATAATGATAAGCTCTCAAGTCCCATTCATGTACCATGAACAGGTCTCAGACACATCAGGCAGGTACAATATTCTTAAATGGATGGTGGGCGCTTCCCCTGTTACTTTGGTAAATACATATCTCCCCAATAAAAACCAATGTTCCTCCTTTAGGTGCATAATGTTGATGGTTCAACGACATGCAGAGGGAATCCTCCTCATGGGGGGGACTTTAATATCTCCCTGGATGCTTAAAGGGATAGCACTGCCACAAGTTCTGCCAATCTTGCTTCAGCTAGTGCCCAGGTGCGCAAAATACATCCCTAACTATCTCAATTCCCACGCTACCGACCACAAAATACCAATGGAAACTTAACCCCTATTTGCTGCAGAACCCCAGGCTACGCCAGGCAATTTCGACCTCCATCACACAATACTTTAGTATTTGCACGTAAGCACTTACTTTTTAATGTATAAAAATGGCACCAATTTTCAGCACCAATTGAAATAGATCCAATTTGATCTTTGTTATATTCAGGGGAGCCCAAATTGTTACAAGTGCACTTGGAGGAGCATGAATACAGACACCAGATGCGTGTTGGTTATCAAAATAAGCCTCTGTCGTTTATTTATCAGTATGTATTTTTATCATTAAAAAGTAGGTGCTTACATGCACATACTCATAGAACAGTAGTAGGAAGGGAGTAAAAGGGTAAAGGGAGTACAGATAAGACATCGTAATGAATGTCATGTACATATAACAGATAAGTTCCGGGCGAGAGAAAGGGATAGACTGATTTAGGAGAGACAGCTCAGGTGGGGGCTATCTGCTCCCGGAACTAGACACATATGGTGTTGTGTCGTTTTAAGCATCAAGCATTTCCTGAGTTCAACTTAGCCAATTTTAGTATAGGCTATCTAATAAGACACCTGTAAGCTTGAACCTTGGTATCAAAGTAAATTGTTTCACAAAGGTCCCAGCTGCCAAGTACATCCAATGGCTGGCTTCATATGCTTTCTCCTCCATGCTTTGTGAAACCAAATCTGGGAATCAAATGCTGTTGATAGCAGCATTAGGTTGGAGAAGCATGGTATTTGGCTGCACTTCACGCTCTATGAGAAGCAATGGATTAGAGGAGATTGTGAAGATCCTAGCTGGCAAGATGAGGTTTTCGAAGGAGGAGGTGGAGGCTGGAGAAGAGTTGTCCTGGTGCTGGAAATGAAGTAAGTAATATTTATTTAATTTACATTTTTAAGCTTAAAGGGAGGAGTACAGAACAGAACATATAGTCACAAAATAATAACTGCTATTTTCAGGACTATAGGTTCCTTTTAAAATCAGTTTCCATTTACCTTATTTACATTTACCTCTCATTTTGTTCTTTTGAATCATCTCCTGAGTCCCAACTCAAGTACAGAGAGAGTTAATTGTGTTTCCGTGAGCTTGAGCACAGCACTCAAGCATCTCTTACTGCGCATTACTGAAAGCAAGTATTTCAGAAGTTGTGCTGAGATTAGGGGCACAACTAACTTCAGCTATATTTCCTGCTTCTGGGAGGGGTGCTTAAGTGCTTGGCTTCACTACAGTCACTGTGTGACTGTGAAAAGATAGGGAAGGTGGTGCCTGTCTGCAATTTCGGAGAGGGGGACACTTGCCCCATTGCTCCTCCCCTGAATCCACACCTGAGCATATTATGCAATGTAATATAATTCCCCTTAAATTTCAAAGCAGTGCAGAATGAAACCTAATGCTTATGTCAAGAGATTACTGGAAATCATATATATGCATAGTTTTTTTTTTAAATACCTATAGATTTAATATTAAATAATTTTACTTATTCTAAACTATGAAAACAATATCAGTGGAACATATCCTTTATAACATTTGAATAATTGAAATACTTAAGTAAATGCAAGTATGTTGTCTCATAACAAATGAACAATCATTGGTTTACTGGAAGTTCACAAAGTCATCCGTCTTTCCCCCTTGAAGTCACCTTTTATGAGGCATGTAATAAAACCTTGTAGAGCAGTAGCACTGGTGGGTATAAAACAGATATACTGCAATGTACATTTTGTTCATAACCGGTCAGATTACTGTTAACACACATCACCTATCAGTTAGTGACCAAATAAAACACATGCCACTATTTAAGTATGTAGTTCTAATAGGTATGAAAGCTTTCTGAATATTTGGAGGAAAAAAAACTACTTTTGCTGTTATAGAATTCTAGCTATTATAAACGTTTTACCATTTTCAAGAAAGTCTGCTTATATTTGAGATGTGTGACAAAGAATACATGAAGCATACTGAGACATTTCAGTGAAAATAAGCTCTCATGAGATAAAGAAATGAGTCTAGAAGCCCAATGAGGTAATGATTTGAAAATAAAGCACTTTTACTTCTAATGCATCTCTCTTTTTTTCTTTCTAATATTCCAAGTGTGGGAGAAGCTGGGAAATAGAGATCATAGCTTCTAGCAGCTTTCGAGACTAAAGCAACACTCCAAACAACGTAACCATTTCATTTTACGTGGTATGTATGATGTGAAGAGGCTAAATGTGAAGTCTCTGTGCTTCTGACAAACCAGAGGTTTGACAAAAGGAAAATAAAGAAGGACGGGGGGATTTCCCAACATCTGTTACTAGGTGGGAGCATGTTGTAGTGGTTAAGATCCTTGATGTGCTCCTTTAACAGCATTTTGGTATTATCAGTAGGTCTTACACAGTGCTCAACACATCTTGTTCTTATATCTGTATTTATCTGTATCTATTTGCTTATTTAGTACAAATAACTACACATTCAAAATGGTTTGATGAAAAATGGTCTTTTACCATACCTTCCAAGCACAATAGACTACAGTTAGTCATGTGGATAATATACTTGAATATCAGTTATACTCATCAGTAATGCATCAGAGAACAAAACATCTATTGTAAAATATGCCAGAATGTGAAACCAGTATTTTTTAATTTTTTATTTTTGATGTGCACAAAAATTGACAAACAGCCTTGTACGCCACAACAGCGGTGACAAGGTATATATCACTTCAATATTACAGCATTGCAGGTTGTGACAATTATTAGTCAGAAACATTTTAATTTTAGTAAAGCTAACACGAAGAGGCATCTGTCTAACATTCAAAACTGCTGCGCGCTTTTGCAATGTGCTTGTCATATTCATTTACCAGGAGGCTCTTAGGTTTTTAGGATAGGTTGTGAGTCGAAAATGCAAGAAACAACTTAATATGCCAGTTGGTTAGCAATACACAGAGGGTACACATTGTAAGCTGACTAAGCATTAATAAACAATAGGCAGCCAGAAGCAGGTTGGAGGCAGAGCTTAGACACAGCAAAGCATACAATTCAGGTGTCTGTCGTCGCTGGAGAGACTGCATTTAGAGTAATACAATTAGGTCAGGTAGCTAGGGTATGCAAAGACCGCTAGGTTAGAGTATGGTTACAGGTAAAGATACTATCGTCTATGACTGACAGCTATAGACACAGGCTGACTAATAAGAACAAAGAGAAAATAAGAAGGAAAAAAACAAACAATGTTCGCTGGGATGCCTGACAGTGCAAAGGATAGTGTGAGTATGGTAATTGCAGTCAAGGTACGCATATCTATTACAAGGCATGGTTACCGCAAGTGTCCTCTGCGTGTCATGAGCATCCCTGTAGGCTGCTTAGCCGATGCCCTGCGATGGGAGGCTGCAGAGGTGTAAGTGCCAGATGGCCCCGACTTCCGGTGCTGCAAAGGTTAAGAACCTTGGTTGCTTGTCTTGCCGGACCCTTCCTGGAACCCCTGTGTGTCTTTCTCCTCTCCGGTCAGTCTCGCAGCCGTGAGCGTGAGCTCGGGGGATGGTGAGTTCCGCTTGTAGAGGGGGTTTCTTCAGTTGTGTTCGTGGGCCGTGTCTCAGGGTCATTCCTCTACTGGTCCTCTGCCCAGGATGCTTGGTACGGGCTCTGGGCCACCTGGGACTTTAGCGGGTGCCTGATGGGTGGGTTGTCTGCCTCCCCTGTTGCACAGTGCCGGGGACACTGGGCTTGCGTTGCTGCTTGTCTGCTGGGGAGGTAGGAGGGTCAGGAGGTTTATTATCTCTCCTCTGCTCCCTGTCATTCTGTGCCCCTCTGTCCTGCAGCATACGCCAGAAATTGTTGAACAGCTTATCCAGCTGTTCCTCAAATGTTGCCATCATAGGTGCTTCCGCCGCCATCTTAATTTCAGCAGTGGAACTGGGTGCAGGCTACAAAATGGCTGGGTTATGCGTGCCTCAGTTTACCTGCGGGTAGTTGCTGGTGCCGGGATATCCCTCACCGGCGAGGGGGAGGAAGGCTCGTGGTTGGTCCTACGCGGCGTTAGAGTCTGCTTCCCGGGTGCTCGGAGCTGGGTGATCGGCCGCCTCACCCGCACCCCCGCTTCCACTTGGGTTGCTAAACAGGCTGGTTGTCACTGCAGTAGGCCCCGGTGATGCAGCCCGCTTTCCCGGTAGCTCTGCGTTTCGTAAGTAGGCTCGTTGAGATCTCCCTTGCATCCCCTACGTGGGTGGTGCAATTTTGGGGGATTTTGTTACTTGAAAGTCAGGTAAATTTAGTTTAGATTAGGGATTTGGACGGGAGCTCGTGCTTACCGTGTCCGATCAGTTCCACAGCTAGGCTCCCCATATCATAGGAGACCATTTTTGAGGCATATTTTTAGCCATCTTATGGGAGTATCCATCTGAATTCAATTTATAATTTTGTTTTACTCTGTTTAAAAAATGCTAGGAAGTGAGGGTTTACTGGTAACAGATATGCTTAGCACAGCCTCCTTATCTCAGTGCCGATCTCTTGTCAATGAGCACTTCCCCTCCTTTAAGAGCTGTTTGATAGGTGAAACATGTGTAAGGACTTTATCACTGCCATGGTAGTTGCCTTTCTTCAATGTCTTAAAATTCTCATTTTTCTTGACATGTGATACTACAGCCTTGGTTAAGCAGAGATTTAATATTCAGCTAGTCATTGTTTTTTTTCTTTTCTTTATATAGTGCCAGTTTATGCTAGGATAGTTCTCTTGAAATAACAGTTAGGGATTACTTTTGAAAATAGTTTTAGTCAGGACTGTTTTTTTAACATTGCTCTGCATTGCTTTAGTGAAAGGTGCCCTCGAAGGCACACTCAGAGATTTTCTAATCTGTGCTCCTTTGCTTTTGAGAAGGGTTTTGGGTGTCCTAGAAGGCACAATTATAGACTATTAGCATTCTATTTTGGCAGGTCCTTTTTCTGTCTATGCATCTGTCAATAAGTTACACTTATCTCTACTCCAACATCCTGATACCTGCATCTCTGTATCTTGTGTTACTACCTTTATAGTTCAATTTCACTTGTTGGATACAATTTCATCAGGATTTCACAACCCAAAGTATTCCTACTTTAACATGCACCATCTGTGGTGTCCCTGTGAGCAGTAGCAATCAAATACTTTCCACTTTTGCTTTAACACTTGATACATTTGAATACTATCTAATGCTTAAACCGTCACAGTGTTTCTACCGCAAATGTTTCCTGATTAATTAATATTATTGATTTAGATGTTATTTGGCTAGCTGATCTGTTAGTTTGCTACTCTATGAAATTTAAAATTATTATTATTATTTTATTTGATTCATGATAATAAAAGTTACGTTTTAATATACATCGCTTTCTGCAAAATATATTTTTTCTTTGGTTTGCTTACCTGGGGATAGCCCTAAATCCTCTCCTAGAATTAGTAAAGTTAGCTAATTGTTCCTTTTTGATGTGTTTCTTTTAAAATATGGCTGAAGGTTCGGGCAAACTACTTTATCCACATTGAACAAAAGACTTAAAGGGACACCATATATGGATTGCGGCAATTAAATGTAATTGGATCATGTGTGAAGAAACTAAGGGATTGGCGAAGAACAAACCAACACCTGAAAGAGGGACATTTAAAAAGATGTTTCGGTTTCCATACATTATAGCATTTTATTTTATGCCTTAAAAGCATAACACTCCTGATGAAGTCTAAGGCTATTAGACGAAACGCGTAGAGTAAGCTTTTACTTTCATTTTATTTACATGTTATTGTTTTATATGCTGCTGTTTTGTTTATCTTCGGTACCTATGGACACTCCTGTCACTTTTGTGACTAAGACCAGGACTGGGAACCACAGGATTATTCTTATGTGCTTTTAATCTACTTATACTCTGTATAAGTAAACACATTAAAGCAAGTGACCCTTTGAACATGACCCTTTGAAACCTGAATACCATTGAATCTGGTGGAACCTATATGCTATTGATGAGCCCGAATTTGCTGTGACTCTGTGAGTGTAACCTTGAACTCTGGGGATTTTGTAAATTATGTTATTATTCTATGAGTTCTTTCTCCATTTTAGGTTTTTAGGTATATCTGGTTGTTTATTAAAGGGACACTATAGTCACCAGAACAACTACAGCTTAATGTAGTTGTTCTGGTGAGTATAATCATTGCCTTCAGGCATTTTCATGCAAACACTGCCTTTTCAGAGAAAAGGCAGTGTTTACATTGCTCCTAGGGACACCTCCAAGTGGCCGCTCCTCAGATAGCCACTGGAGGTGCTTCCTGGCTCAGTGCTGCACAGCAGGCAGCACTGCCGTTCAGCGTCTCCATGCTCTGCATCGGGACGCTGAATTTTCCTCATAGAGATGCATTGATTTGAGATGCATTCCTCATTGAGATGCATTGTCGCTGAATTTTCCTCATAGAAATGCACCTCTATGAGGAGGTGCTGATTGGCCAAAACTGTGTTTGGCCCTGCCCCCTTGCCATGGGAAAGCATTGGATTGGCTAAAAATCATCAATTCTGATGAAGTCACCTAGGGGGCGGGGTCAATGTCGGCAGACCCGCACGGCGCTGGAAATAAGGTGAATTTTTCATCCAAAGAGGAGGGGGTGTTAAATAATGTTCCTTTAATCCCTGGTAACCTAGAAGTAGCAATCAACTTGGAATTTAGGTTCATAACGCTGAAGTCAAGTCACTGTTGTGTTGGAAATAGCCTTCTGAGGGTGTAAAATGGACATTAGTGGTTTATGATATGTGATCACAGTAAAATATTTGCTATAAATATAAATGTGGACTTTCTTCACAGCATTTATAATTGATAAAGCTTCCCAATTAATGTGGGCACAATTTTTTTCAGCCAGAGTTAGAGATCTGGACACAAAAGACACAGGATTAAGAATCATGTGGCATCATGTCTGAAAGCACTGCACCCAAACCATATGGCGAAGCATTACAGGCTAGCAGCAAAAGATTTTTTGTTTTTTTACTCAAACCTTTGTAAACATCAGTTTACAGTAAGAAAATAAAAATAAACAAAATAGACAAGCTCAATCTGTATATTTCAGAAGGTAGCAGTGCCAAAGTCAGAGTCCTAATTCATAAAATGACCAGTATTGAAATTGAAGAGAGAGAACAAAATGGTGGGGATGAGTAAAGGGGAGAAATAAAAAAAGGGAAAAGGGGGGTTAGAGAAGGGAGTGAAGGGAATACATATCCAAAAAGAGCAAACATTAAGAGAGACAACTTTGCCAGCCAACCAAGACTGAAAGTCTTCTAAGGTAGTAAGTATAAACCATTGCATCCATGTTGCTGTTTATCCATCTAAGCATCAGCAAGATATGGCCAATATCTTCTCCACTGTACTAATCACCTCAACCCTTCCAACCCACTCCAATCCAATCCTAAAAGTAGGTGTACAATGGAACCACCAGTGTAAAGAAACAAACAAGGGCCCTCGCTGAAGGAATCAAGCAGGAGTCAACAGAATGCTATAGGAAACATTACCTATAGCAGCATAAAACAAAAGCTAAACATCCAGTTTAAAACCGAGATCCTCTATGAATCACCCAACTTGTGTCATGTACAATTTTTTCCAAAAGTTTTTAACACCATAGTGAACAGAGAACCTTGGTTCCAGAAGAAGTTGTTTGGAACTTTCAGAGGTCTTTTCACACAACTCAAGGCCCACTGATTTGTACTATGTATGTAGTGGATACAGTTAATTAGGTAAGAATCTATGTTAATTAAACAAACCCATATAAGAATGTGGCTGAGATATAATGACAGAAGTGGGATCGTGGAATAGTGCTTTCTCCTTTATCTCAGTTGTGTGGATTATTGTCCACTATATCTGCACAAAACTCTAAAATAGGGATAGGCAACCTTCAGATGTTGAAGACTACATCTCCCATGATGCACTTATAGCCATAATGCTAGAAAAGCATCAGGGGAGGCGAAGTCTGCTGCTCTAAGCTATCATGTTGGAATGCACACTTCTGTGTGCATTTTTAAATCTTGTAGGACACTTTTGTGACTAGGTGTTGTAAAATATCTTCAACATTTGCTATATGATCACCATGCATTTCACTAGCAATAAGCATGTCATCTAACCATGCAAAGGGTTTTTGGAATACATGCCAGGATCTCATGCATTACCTATTGCCACACTGCAGGTGATGGGACAATTTCAAATACCATCTGTGAATACTGAAAAAGTATTTTGTCAGTGTTGACAGTTAATATGCGTATGAAACATAGAAACATAGAAACATAGAATGTGACGGCAGATAACAACCATTCGGCCCATCTAGTCTGCCCAATTTTCTAAATACTTTCATTAGTCCCTAGCCTTATCTTATAGTTAGGATAACCTTATGCCTATCCCACGCATGCTTAAACTCCTTTACTGTGTTAACCTCTACCACTTCAGCTGGAAGGCTATTCCATGCATCCACTACCCTCTCAGTAAAGTAATACTTCCTGATATTATTTTTAAACCTTTGTCCCTCTAATTTAAGACTATGTCCTCTTGTTGTGGTAGTTTTTCTTATTTTAAATATAGTCTCCTCCTTTACTGTGTTGATTTCCTTTATATATTTAAATGTTTCTATCATATCCCCCCGTCTCGTCTTTCCTCCAAGCTATACATGTTAAGATCCTTTAACCTTTCCTGGTTTTATCCCGCAATCCATGAACCAGTTTAGTAGCCCTTCTCTGAACCCTCTCTAAGGTATCAATATCCTTCTGAAGATATGATGTCTGGATGCACCTCCAACTGCAAGTACGTTTGATTTAATTCAATGTTTGTTAACTTTTCACCATCGGCAAAGGCACTAAACAATTTTTCATTTGTATTGTATTAATCAACAACTAATTGGGGTTAAGTGCCACTCTGAAATATCTGCATATGTGTATGTCCCTATTTTATTTATTTTTTCTGACAGGAAATATTAGGGAAGCCCATTCATGGTTATTATTATTATAATTATTATTGCCATTTATATAGCGCCAGCAGTTTCCATAGCACTTTACAATATTTTGAAAGGGGGGGGATGTAACAATAAATAGGACTATTACAAGAAAACTTACAGGAACAATAGGTTGAATAGGACCCTGCTCAAACGAGCTTACAGACTATAGGAGGTGGGGTATTAGAAACATTAGGACAGGAAATATCAAGTAGGAGTGAAGCAGAGCTGGAGGAGAGAGCAAAGCACTGTCCTATAGGAGAGAGCAGGAGACAGGTATGTAAGGTAGAGATTACTCTGGGAGGCCATAAGCTTTCCTGAAGAGATGGGTTTTAAGGCCCTTCTTAAATCCTTGAAGACTAGGGGAGAGTCTGATGGCAGTAGGCAAGCTATTCCATAGGAGAGGAGCCGTAGGGTACGAGGAGGGGCATATCTATGGATTAGTGAAGAGATATAAGAGGGGCTAGAATTGTTCAGTGCTTTAAATGTATGGGTTAGCACTTTGAATTGACTCCTATAGCATACAGGGAGCCAATTTAAGGACTGGCAGAGGGGTGAGGTGTGATGTGTGAGAGGACCGACTAGAGAGGAAAATCAGTCTAGCTGCAGCATGCATTACAGACTGTAGCGGGGCAATACGGCTTTTGGGGAGACCAATCAGGAGAGGGTTACAGTAATCCATGCGGGAAATTACTAGAGCATGGACAAGCTCCTTGGTAGCATCTTGCGTAAGAAAGGGGCGGATGCGGGCTATGTTTTTGAGTTGGAACCTACAGGACTTGGCAACAAACTGGATGTGAGACTCAAAGGTGAGACCAGAGTCAAGTATGACGCCAAGACAGCGCACTTGCAGGGATGGACCTATGTGGATATCACTGACTTGAAGGGAGAGCGAGAGAGGAGGATCAGTATTAGGAGGAGGAAAAACAAGGAGTTCAGTTTTAGAGAGGTTAAGTTTCAGAAAGCGTGAGGACATCCAGTCAGAGATGGAAGAAAGGCAAGCAGTGACACGTTGCAGGACGGCAGGGGAGAGGTCCGGGGAGGAGAGGTATATCTGAGTGTCATCAGCGTACAGGTGGTAGTGGAATCAAAAAGAGGCAGTAAGTTTACCAAGAGAGGTAGTATAAAGAGAAAATAGAAGGGGACCAAGGACAGACCCTTGGGGAACTCCAACTGAGACAGGACGAGGGGAGGAGGTATCCTTGGGAAAGGAGACACTGAATGAGCGTTGGGAGAGATAGGAGGAAAACCAAGAGAGGACAGAGTCACAGAGAGTGAGCGATTGAAGAGTTTGAAGGAGGAGAGCATGATCAACAGTGTCAAAGGCAGCAGAGAGGTCAAGGAGAATTAATATGGAGTAGTGACCTTTGTATTTAGCGGAGATTAGGTCATTAGTCACTTTGATAAGAGCAGTCTCAGTAGAGTGGAGAGGGCAGAAGCCAGACTGAGAGAGTTGGAATTAAGGAAGCGGGACACACGGGTAAAGACAAGTCTTTTCAAAAGCTTTGATGAGAAAGGGAGCAGGGATATGGGACGATAGTTAGAAGGAGAGGATGGGTCAAGAGATGTTTTTTTCAGGATAGGTATTACAGTGGCATGTTTAAGGTCAGCAGGAACAGTGCCAGAAGAGAGAGAGCAGTTAAAGATGTGTGTTAGGGTAGGCACAAGACAAGGGGAGAGAGATCTGATGAGGTGAGATGGGACAGGATCGAGCGGGCAAGTGGTGGGGCGAGAGGAATGGAGAAGTGCAGCCACCTCTTGTTCAGTAGCCGGGTAGAAAGTCTGCAGGGTAGGGAAAGCATGATTTACATGTGGTTGAGAAAGAGAACGGCAAGGAGGGGAGAATTGTTTCCTTAGCTGTTCAATCTTGTCGGTAAAGTAGCATTCAAAGCTATCAACTGTAAGGTTAGTTTGGGGGGTGGCCACATTAGAAGGGAATTAAAGGTGTCAAAGAGACATCTGGGATTGCGGGAGTATGAACTAATGAGAGAGGAAAAGTATGACTGTTTGGCGAGGACGAGGGCTGCGCTTTATGAAAGCAACATGAATCTATAATGGAGAAAGTCTGCCTGGGTGCGGGACTTCCTCCAGGAGCGTTCAGCACAACAATGGTTGGAAACTGAAATAATACCTTACACCTTGATGGAGTAGACATACCAGTTTTGCTTAAATTTTAGTTTACGAAAGGTTCACAAAATTTTGGAATAGCATTTGCCCTTAAGTGAAGACAAATTTCCTTGCATTTGACTAAAACTAGTGTCCTATCAAATATAGTTTTATAATTTTAGATCAATATATCAATTGAAATAGAATTTGAACTGTTATTTTAGTTGATTAGAACCAGTTAAGGGGTAACTGTTGTGGTATTTTGGCATACCCAAACCTTCAATCCAAGATCTACCAAACAGTATTGGTTATATTTTAGGAAAATGTAGATATTTAGTGGTTTAGTTATATATACAATGTCACGGGTTGTGTTACAACACACAAGATTTTATTATCTCATTTGAATATGTTTGCATGGTGAAAGCTATTTGAACACTTATGTGCTCTATTCCCAGTATTTCCCAACCAGTCAATGTGATGATTAAAATTTCAGCTCCTGTACCTACGTCCATAGTGAGAGATTCTATGCTGGCAGTTCTGGAGTTGCCTTTAAGACTGTAGATTCGTAATTTGTTTATTGATATGTCTTCATCAGAATCCATCACTTTAACTTGAAAAGCTGAAAATTACTTGTTTTTTTAGTTTTATGTCTAAGGAACTTATTCAGACACCTTTTGAATGACCAAATCCACAGTAGGTGCTATTCTTAAATTTGCAGGCATTTGCAGTGTGGCTTTTTTGCCATCACATCTGTAACACAGGCACTTGTTGTCAAGTTGGAGTTTGCTTATTTAGATACATACTGGTATGAAAAACATCCACGTCATTATTATCACAAACTGCTGGAGCTGCTAGTACAGCTAGCTTAAGCTAGTTAAATACAGCTTCTGTATTTTATTGTATTTGGAGCAAAGGATAGGTACAACTAGTGTATTTATTGTGATCATCTATGTTATTTCTCTTATAGCCACCTTAAAAACAACTAAGGGAGATCTCAGCAGACGCTTGTCAACACTTTACTGAAGAGATCGTGGACAGTACTCAAGTGTTGTCTGCAATGTTTAGTCTTGGTGGTGGTGATGGTGAGGAATCTAGTGATGATGATATCGCTTTATCCCACACTATCCCAGCTATCTGTTTAAGCCTTCCCACAAGGAAACTGACAATGACACAGAAGTATTATAAGACAAAGGTCTGGAGAATAGAGGCATTAGGCCACTATTTTCTACACCTACTGTGCTCTCAATACTTTATCTAACTACATTTCTATTTTTTAGCAGAAACACCATTTAATATCTTCTCCTATCAGTGCATGAAGTAGCTCACCTAGTGAGATGATAATTAACATCACCACCTCCCTTTCCATTAGTCATCCAAGTGGTTGTGTAGAGTTTAGTGTTGCAACAGTTTCCAAAAATGCAAATGCCCCTGCATCTTCATCAGCCAAAGGCAAATTTTGCATTACTTTGACAGTTTCCCAGAAGAGCAAAGTGAAATTGTGCAGAAATTATGTCTGCATGGGGAAAGTGAAGTGTCTACTCACTAGTACTAGTATGACCTGGCATCTGCAAAGACAACACAACTCTGTATTACTGATCGAAAAAACAGTAAGAGAAGGTACTAGGGTAGGCAGCACGTCCACTGGTATCTCATTCAGTAGTACGCTTCGGGAGAGCATGCTGGATTGTGAGCCTAGTGACATGACAGAAGGGGAGCCCATTTGGCAGATGATGGAGGCCTTTGCTCCACAATATGTATTTTCCTCATGATTCACTTTCATCAGGAACTGTACTGTTCCTGTATGCAACTAATAAATGAGTGGCTTGCTAATGTAGTGCTCCTAGTGGCCAGACTGCCTTCCTCTCCTTGGTGGCATGCTGATGGTAGTCTCCAGTGCCTGGCTATGTTGGTGGCAGTAAAGGAAGACCAACCTAAGTAAAGGAAGCCCAACCTTAGCCACATGTCAAGCTGGGAGTGGATCTGTAGGACAGCAAGGCTACTGATCTCTCCTGCTACATGACAAAGTTGTGGCTGAAAAGCATACTTCAATAAGTAAACGTATTGCAGCCGATCAAAAAAAAATGTCATATTGGTTGGGAGAGCAGGCAGGAAGAAATCTGCACATTGAGTTCAAGGTCACCAAAATAGTTAACATTGTCAAAGCTCAAAAAGGTTCCTTTGTCGGTGTGTGCTGTCCTGCACACGTCCTACATCTTGTAGAGAAGGGTACTATTCAGGAAACCAACACAAATTTGGCAACCATACTGAGCATTGCAGGAGCATTGCTGAGCAAAACCACCACAGTGTAAGGGTTAGTCAACACTTGAAACAAGAAGCAGGTTGAAAGAGGACTTCCCTAAAAGCTTATTTATGTGAACACGCTATACTTTTTACTGAAGATCCTCTGGGCCCCTGGGATGAAAAAGAGTGCATGACTTACTCTGTGTCTGCTGAAGACCCCAAGCTATACTCAAAAGGAAGGCAGCTGGCCAGAGCACCTTGCAAAGACTTCTCAATTAACTGTTTTCTGGAAAGCCACAGAAAGTTTGGCTGAGTAAAGGAGGAGAGGGATTTCAAAGCCAACCAACAAGAGATCTGCATTGTTTGCAAGCTGTTTTTCGATAAAGTGTTTTTTTTTTTAATGTGAGCCTGTTTTTCATTGGTGGTATATCTACTCATAGTGATTTTTTTATTATTATTAGGGCAATGAAAAGAAAAAAAACTGTATGAAAGTAAACTTTAAGTGGAGAGACAAAAACTGTGTATAGCCTATCTATACGAATATAAGTGCAGGAAAAGCTTTGAAGTCTGCATAAAGTTGGATAAAGTTACATAACTTATGGGATTTTGTAATTCAGGCCCCAATTTAAAAAATAAATAAATCCACACTAGCAGATAGCAGGAAAATTATTCAATAACCAAAGGTTAATTATGTGCTGACTGGCCAGCACTTGCTAGCCAGCCTCCACATCAAGTAGTTACAAAAATAAATGGATTAATAAAAAGCCATAAGGGAGGTTTAAAATGTGTAAAACGAACAGCCATTGCTGAACAGTCACTATTAAGGTGCCATCACATGGGGCTAGAGCCTGTGAAATAACATGGAGGACCAAGTCATCCCATGCCCCCACCTGTGGGCTTTAGATGGGGGACTAAAATACATAATGTCCAGTGGGCAGGGATATTTAGATAAATCTCAATTACAAACAAAGCAAACTCATTGTTTAGGGGATGTGCCCCACTGAAAACACAATGTACAAGTTCATCTCTAAAGTTTCTGTAAGGTAACACTTATCCCTTAAAGCATATACTGGGGCAACTTGCAGACATATAACAGCAAATGCAAAACAAGCAAAAAATAATGCAATTCTTATGGTAAGTATAAATTGATATCAGAGTGAGTGAATAAAAACGCACATCTGAAAGAGCCTTTTAAAGAGATGAAGGCTCAAAACATGCAAACTTCTGACCCTAGATGTGGCAGCAAATCCTTATTTAATGATGGTGTAATAAAACACGTTTAGAAGTTGATATCTAATTAAATACAGAAAAGGAGATCCAAATTGTGCAATATTGTTTGGTTTAAAAACACTTAAAACAAATATCCCCAAATATTCCTGCTCAACTTTGCTAGGAGCCCATAAATGTCTGGCTCCAAGTTTGTAGACTTACTGTCAAATATAGGGTGACAATATCATCTTAGGAACTCAGTGTGCTGTTTCCAGGAATGAATTACTAGTATGTGTTGATTGCATTAAAGATTTATTAACATAACACTAAAAAGTAATTATTTAAAAATAGTAACAATGATATCAAATAAATAAAATCTATAATAAATAATAAACACTGAAATCCTATCTCTGAGACGTATATTGTCTGCCCACCAATCTTTCTTAATTGGCATGCTGCTTGTTCTGAGTTCCCCTGAGTTCTGGGCAATCCTTTGGGTGGGTGTGAATGTGGGGCTGTGTTCTGGAAGTGATGTGTTTCCATCCACGGTATGTAAACACACGGAAAACCCAAGCACGTGTTACGAACCTTAGAAAGGTCGGATTTAACGTAGGTGAAAAAGAGTAGTCAGAGGATAGACAAAAATCACAACACCAGAGATCTGGAAGTCAGGATACCAGAAATCAGGAGGTCAAAATACAAGCCGAGACAGGGAACCAGAAAACAGGAATGTCAGAAGCCAAGCCAGGTCACTACACAAAAACAACAGTAAATATGCAAGGAGAATCAAAGAGCACTAGAGGAACACAAAGAACCACAATAGGGAAAGGAACAAGGCAAAAGGTGCCCCCTTTAAAAGGGAGCGTCTTTTGCTTTAAAGCAATCCCCCTAAAATGTTCTGGGCCGGTATTGATGACGTGCACGGCGTCATAAAAAGAGGCGTGACTCCAGCGGCCGGTGTGGGACATGCTGTACTCATTGGAAGAGGAGTCTGCCCGGGATCCTGCACCACGTGGGCGCAATGGAATAAGGTAAGAAATCGTGACAACTTCCAAGTGTCTCTGTCCACCTCTCCCAATTGGTAGTGATGTATTGGGAAGGGTCCAGGTAATCAAGTCCAGAAATATGGAAAATTATATTTTCATTCAGTCCAACCGAATGGTTTAGTCGCAGCTGCGCATTCAGTTTGAACTACTTTTCCCAAATTGCATTGTTACATAGGTTCGATTGCCGATTGTGCATTTGGTTCTACTAAATTTTTTATTTGATTTTTTTTTTTTGGACTTAGGGCAAATAACATACAAAAAAGGTGTTGTAAAAAATGTATATGTTAAAAAAAAACTCATATTTTTGTCACAAAAGTCAAAAGTCCCATTTACATTCAAATCAAGAAGATGGGAAATAGAGGTGGGAGGAAAGTATAAAAAGTATTAGTCAATTTTATACAGTTCTATAAAGATATAATTATAACATTTAAATGTATTCAATACAATTAGACATACCAGTTTTCTTAAAAATAAATAATCAGGCCTCAAAAATATGTCATATTTACAAAAAACATAAAACATAAACCCATTGCACTTAAATATTACAGTACACAATCAATGAAAATATCAATAAAACCAAACAATATTGCATAGTTTGGCTCTTCTTTTTGTATTTAATTTGATATAAAAATTTTAAGAATTGCCTATTCAATGGAATATCAGTAAGCACACTCTGATTGGTTGGCTAGTAAGCCAACCAATTAGCGCACTCAGACAGCCAAATGTCGAGAGAGGTCTCCCTTTTACACTTGCTGCACAATCACTGGTTTTACAAGTATAGTAGACATACCCCCACCTGCTAGGGGCTATTTAACTATATGCCTGCAAATTATCATTTCTTTGCAAGAAAGCAAGTGAATAATAATTTACAAATATGCATCTTACTAGATGCATTCAGTCCCTATTCAGTTTAAAATTGGTGCTTGTGAATTTTCCAAAGGATTCAAATGAGAAAGAATCAATTTTAATCCAGACATTTTTACAGATTTGCTATGGCTGATCACATTCAGACTGTAATTGGCTTTAGTAAATATGAGAATTGCTAATGTGGTTGAAATTTTGATCTTGTTCACCAGATTTTGTCCATCCAACCAAAATCCGGTGGTTAGTGACAAACCCCATCTGATTCCCACTTTAGAGCTTAGACATATTAAAAGGCTTAGACATTGAATGGGGAGAAGACAATGGGAACACAAATAATCATGAGATAGAACAAAAACAAATGGAGATGTAACAAAAACAAGAGGAGACTCAGAAGACAGTATAAACAAAGTGAGAGGAGAGTTAGGATGTGCAAATGCAGGATACGATAACCCCAATGTTAAATAAGAGCAAAAGAAAATGTTTTCCCTAAATAACATCTCAAGCTATTTGAATATGTATATAACAATGACATTAAAAGATAAAACCAAATACAGAATATTATGATTTTTAAACTACCCAGCAGTTCCGATATTAATTGGGAATATTCATACTAGGAAACAATATAAAGGCTAAAGGGGACAGGGCAGTTACCATGTGCCCTTTTATTAAAATTAATATTAATAACAATTGTTGGTAGGAAACTTATGTATTTTGATAATACTTCAAGGTCACTACTTACATAGGATTATGTTCTTTATTGTAACTGAAATACTATTCCCTATGGTATATGGAACCCCTAGCATTTCCCTATCTCGAACACAAATGGGCACACAGGTTTTTATCATTTATATTCAATGATTGCAGAACACTTCAACAGTAAGTGACCTAGGTCATCTCATTCTAACTTTTTAGAACTTTTGCTGTAATACAGTGTCTATAAAATAAGAAGCAGATGGAATAGTATATTGTTTTTCTGTCTAGGGTCAATGAAATAGTTTGCCAATTATTTTTTGCAGTTTTTGTGTTTGCTTTCTGAAAACCAATGCAATTTTCCATTTCAAATAAAAACTTACTACTGTATAAGAATCAATCTGCAGAGAAATTGGCATTTAAAATTAATAGAAAACAAAAGACTGTAATTTAAAATGAACAGAATTTTTATAGCAGACCTGTGACTTAAATACTAATAGGAAAAAAAAACCATAGGCTTCATGTCAAATACAAATTATCTAATTATTCAGTTATTTTTCCTGGAAACCAGACAAGGAAGTTTAAATTGTTGTGATCTTTATTCTGGGAGTCACAGTCCTGGCAAATGTGTTCCCTGATGACAGTAGCCTCTGTAAGCAGACTAATACACTCTGCCACTCTACAAATGACGTGTTGCCTTAGCCTTCAAATTCCCCAGATCTCCATCCAATTAAGCATTTGTGGGATGTTCTGGATCAACAGATCCTATCTATGAAGGCTCCACCTCTTAACTTACAGGACTTAAAGGAACTGCGGTTAATGTCTTGATGCCAGATACCACAGGATACATTCAGAGGTCTTGTGGAGTCTAAGCCTCAATGTGTAAGACCTGTTTTGGCAGCACAAGGGGGACCTACAAAATATTAAGTAGGTGGTTTTAATGTTTTGGCTGATCAATGTTTTATTCTAAAATCTCCAAGTTTTGGGAAATAATACAGGCAAAGTAGGCAAAGTAGCGCAAAAAATGTGACTTAATATTGAACTAACCATGTCAGCTGTTTAAGTTGATTGGCTAGTAAATACTAGAGTTGGGCATTCATTTTTGTGCTAAATCTGTTTTTATTGAGGTCATCAAAATAAACAGTCTTCCTACGCAGGTGACGACGTGTAAACAATGCATACGGTATGGAAAAACAGATATAGTTTGGTTTTGTTTCTAATGTTTCCTTTTTTTTTCTGTTATATCTTTTTTATAGTAAATACTTCTTTATTGTGCAGGTAGTTTTAGGGGGAAGTCATAAACTCAAGTGCAACATAACAAGTACGGAAGCAACAGTGATATGCGGGATTTTGCGTTTCCAGTTAACAAAGGGCCTAGGTGTGTGTCAAATAGGAGCATTCACGTTCATAGAGATTTCGTCATTACTATAGTTAGCATAATGGCCAAAACTAAGCCCTAGAAAAAAATAAACTAGGCGTTCTGATATATTGTATTTACTGTGCCATCAGAGCCTTATTGCAAGCAAATCTAAGACAAAGCTAAATTAAACATTGGTACTACATTGGCCCGTATAACATAATCATGTTGTGCTACTAGGTCTTAGCTGATTAAGCTACCGCCAGTGGCATGTCGGTGGACCTGTATCTGTTGCCCAGCAGCAATGTAAAGTAACAAAGGCAAAACATAAATACATTACAAACTAGCATTGATCATGTAAGGCACAGCATCTGGCTCAACATAGGTTGGCAGAGTGGAAAACCATGGAACTTCAGGGCTACATATAAAGACAATGGGGCCGACGGTGTTGTACAGTGTCCCAGGGTGCCAGGCCCTCAGGCTTTCCCCCAGGTCCACATAAGCACCATAGTCCAGTGGGCACTCGGGGGCAACATGACACTCAAGAGTCCGCAGACCCAGTGCCTCCTGCACCTTCCATGGATCTCCGGTACCCCAGTAGGTTCACTTGGTGCTCTTGAGTGTCTCTCCCATTGATGGCCACTTTTTCAGGAATGAGGACCTGTCGCCTCACAGCAACCAATCCCTGGAGGCAAGCAATGTCTGATCTTGTTGGACTCTCATCTATGGGGACAATTCGCAGCTCCCTCCTTATAATATTTAAAAATAGAAACTCCATGCCGCTTCCTACATACCCCATGCCCCCCTACCCATGGCCTATGGATGGGTGCTATTAAAAAAAGCCCTGACTCATTGGCAGCATGTAGAGGTTCTGGTAGATTCTTGTATGTGCTGAAAATCACAATTGCCAGTTGCACCAACTGGGCAGTTCATATGGTGAATTCTGGCATGTCTCCTATATATGACAGACACAACACACCCAGACAATATTTTCAGATTTCCATGGGCATTATTAGTAAAGAAGATGATACTCCTTTAGACACAGTGAGCAAAGAGTCCACATCAATGGATCACCATTTTAAGGGCAAACCCTAATAATATGCATAATATTTAAAGTAAGTTAAAACATTTCTGTCTGGTGTAGGGACTAACCAAAGGGAAAACTGATTGTTTACTGTGCTTTGAGGGGTTATCAGCAACGCTTTACTAATGAAACACAATGAAGGCTGAATTGTTGTATCCATGTGATGACCCACTCATTATCGTTACCCAACACCCTCTACAAATTATGTGTGTATGCAGTGCAGTAATCAGACAAATTATTAAGTTACAGTGCCTTGCAAAAGTATTCACCCCCTTGACTTTTTACCTATTTTATTACATTACAGCCTTAAGTTTAATGTTTTATTAATCTGAATTATATGTGATGGATGTATTCACCCCCTTTGTTATGAAGCCCATAAAAAGCTCTGGTGCAACCAATTACCTTCACGGGTCAAATAATTAGTAAAATGATGTCCACCTGTGTGCAATCTAAGTGTCACATCATCTGTCATTACATATACACACCTTTTTTGAAAGGCCCCAGAGGCTGCAACGCCTAAGCAAGAGGCACCACTAACCAAACACTTCCATGAAGACCAAGGAACTCTCCAAACAAATAAGGGACAATGTTGTTAAAAAGTACAAGTCAGGGTTAGACTATAAAAAAATATCCAAATCTTTGATGATCCCCAGGAGCACCATCGAATCTATCATAAACAAATGGAAAGAATATGGCACAACAGCAAACCTGCCAAGAGACGGCCACCCACCAAAACTCACGGACTGAGCAAGGAGGGCATTAATCAGAGAGGCAGCACAGAGACCTAACCCTGGAGGAGCTGCAGAGTTCCACAGCAGATACTGGAGTTTCTGTACATAGGACAACAATAAGCCGTACGCTCCATAGAGTTGGGCTTTATGGCAGAGTGGACAGAAGAAAGCCATTACTTTCAGCAAAAAAACAAAATGGCATGTTTTGAGTTTGCAAAAAGGCATGTGGGAGACTCCCAAAATGTATGGAGGAAGGTGCTCTGGTCTGATGAGACTAACATTGAACTTTTCAGCCATCAAAGAAAATGCTATGTCTGGTGCAAACCCAACATATCCCATCACCCAAAGAACACCATCCCATCATGTTTTTCAGCAGCCAGGACTGGGAAACTGGTCAGAGTTGAGGGAAAGATGGATGGTGCTAAATACAGGGATATTCTTGAGCAAAACCTGTAGCACTCTGTGTGTGATTTGAGGCTAGGACAAAGGTTCACCTTCCAGCAGGACAATGATCCCAAACACACTGCTAAAGCAACACTTGAGTGGTTTAAGGGGAAACATGCAAATGTGTTGGAATGGTCTAGTCAAAACCCAGACCTCAATCCAATAGAAACTTAAGCCTCAATGTGTAAGACCTGTTTTGGCAGCACAAGGGGGACCTACAAAATATTAAGTAGGTGGTTTTAATGTTTTGGCTGATCAATGTTTTATTCTAAAATCTCCAAGTTTTGGGAAATAATACAGGCAAAGTAGGCAAAGTAGCGCAAAAAATGTGACTTAATATTGAACTAACCATGTCAGCTGTTTAAGTTGATTGGCTAGTAAATACTAGAGTTGGGCATTCATTTTTGTGCTAAATCTGTTTTTATTGAGGTCATCAAAATAAACAGTCTTCCTACGCAGGTGACGACGTGTAAACAATGCATACGGTATGGAAAAACAGATATAGTTTGGTTTTGTTTCTAATGTTTCCTTTTTTTTTCTGTTATATCTTTTTTATAGTAAATACTTCTTTATTGTGCAGGTAGTTTTAGGGGGAAGTCATAAACTCAAGTGCAACATAACAAGTACGGAAGCAACAGTGATATGCGGGATTTTGCGTTTCCAGTTAACAAAGGGCCTAGGTGTGTGTCAAATAGGAGCATTCACGTTCATAGAGATTTCGTCATTACTATAGTTAGCATAATGGCCAAAACTAAGCCCTAGAAAAAAATAAACTAGGCGTTCTGATATATTGTATTTACTGTGCCATCAGAGCCTTATTGCAAGCAAATCTAAGACAAAGCTAAATTAAACATTGGTACTACATTGGCCCGTATAACATAATCATGTTGTGCTACTAGGTCTTAGCTGATTAAGCTACCGCCAGTGGCATGTCGGTGGACCTGTATCTGTTGCCCAGCAGCAATGTAAAGTAACAAAGGCAAAACATAAATACATTACAAACTAGCATTGATCATGTAAGGCACAGCATCTGGCTCAACATAGGTTGGCAGAGTGGAAAACCATGGAACTTCAGGGCTACATATAAAGACAATGGGGCCGACGGTGTTGTACAGTGTCCCAGGGTGCCAGGCCCTCAGGCTTTCCCCCAGGTCCACATAAGCACCATAGTCCAGTGGGCACTCGGGGGCAACATGACACTCAAGAGTCCGCAGACCCAGTGCCTCCTGCACCTTCCATGGATCTCCGGTACCCCAGTAGGTTCACTTGGTGCTCTTGAGTGTCTCTCCCATTGATGGCCACTTTTTCAGGAATGAGGACCTGTCGCCTCACAGCAACCAATCCCTGGAGGCAAGCAATGTCTGATCTTGTTGGACTCTCAGCTATGGGGACAATTCGCAGCTCCCTCCTTATAATATTTAAAAATAGAAACTCCATGCCGCTTCCTACATACCCCATGCCCCCCTACCCATGGCCTATGGATGGGTGCTATTAAAAAAAGCCCTGACTCATTGGCAGCATGTAGAGGTTCTGGTAGATTCTTGTATGTGCTGAAAATCACAATTGCCAGTTGCACCAACTGGGCAGTTCATATGGTGAATTCTGGCATGTCTCCTATATATGACAGACACAACACACCCAGACAATATTTTCAGATTTCCATGGGCATTATTAGTAAAGAAGATGATACTCCTTTAGACACAGTGAGCAAAGAGTCCACATCAATGGATCACCATTTTAAGGGCAAACCCTAATAATATGCATAATATTTAAAGTAAGTTAAAACATTTCTGTCTGGTGTAGGGACTAACCAAAGGGAAAACTGATTGTTTACTGTGCTTTGAGGGGTTATCAGCAACGCTTTACTAATGAAACACAATGAAGGCTGAATTGTTGTATCCATGTGATGACCCACTCATTATCGTTACCCAACACCCTCTACAAATTATGTGTGTATGCAGTGCAGTAATCAGACAAATTATTAAGTTACAGTGCCTTGCAAAAGTATTCACCCCCTTGACTTTTTACCTATTTTATTACATTACAGCCTTAAGTTTAATGTTTTATTAATCTGAATTATATGTGATGGATGTATTCACCCCCTTTGTTATGAAGCCCATAAAAAGCTCTGGTGCAACCAATTACCTTCACGGGTCAAATAATTAGTAAAATGATGTCCACCTGTGTGCAATCTAAGTGTCACATCATCTGTCATTACATATACACACCTTTTTTGAAAGGCCCCAGAGGCTGCAACGCCTAAGCAAGAGGCACCACTAACCAAACACTTCCATGAAGACCAAGGAACTCTCCAAACAAATAAGGGACAATGTTGTTAAAAAGTACAAGTCAGGGTTAGACTATAAAAAAATATCCAAATCTTTGATGATCCCCAGGAGCACCATCGAATCTATCATAAACAAATGGAAAGAATATGGCACAACAGCAAACCTGCCAAGAGACGGCCACCCACCAAAACTCACGGACTGAGCAAGGAGGGCATTAATCAGAGAGGCAGCACAGAGACCTAACCCTGGAGGAGCTGCAGAGTTCCACAGCAGATACTGGAGTTTCTGTACATAGGACAACAATAAGCCGTACGCTCCATAGAGTTGGGCTTTATGGCAGAGTGGACAGAAGAAAGCCATTACTTTCAGCAAAAAAACAAAATGGCATGTTTTGAGTTTGCAAAAAGGCATGTGGGAGACTCCCAAAATGTATGGAGGAAGGTGCTCTGGTCTGATGAGACTAACATTGAACTTTTCAACCATCAAAGAAAATGCTATGTCTGGTGCAAACCCAACATATCCCATCACCCAAAGAACACCATCCCATCATGTTTTTCAGCAGCCAGGACTGGGAAACTGGTCAGAGTTGAGGGAAAGATGGATGGTGCTAAATACAGGGATATTCTTGAGCAAAACCTGTAGCACTCTGTGTGTGATTTGAGGCTAGGACAAAGGTTCACCTTCCAGCAGGACAATGATCCCAAACACACTGCTAAAGCAACACTTGAGTGGTTTAAGGGGAAACATGCAAATGTGTTGGAATGGTCTAGTCAAAACCCAGACCTCAATCCAATAGAAAATCTGTGGTCAGACTTAAAGATTGCTCTTCACAAGCGCAAACCATCCAACTTGAAGGAGCTGGAGCAGTTTTGCAAGGAGGAATGGGCAAAATCCCAGTGGTAAGATGTGGCAAGCTCATAGAGACTTATCCAAAGCAACTTGCAACTGTGATTGCCGCAAAAGGTGTCTCTACAAAGTATTGACTTTAGGGGGTGAATAGTTATGCACATTGACTTTTTCTGTTATTTTGTCCTATTTGTTGTTTGCTTCACAATAAAAAACAAAAAACATCTTCAAAGTTGTGGGCATGTTCTGTAAATTAAATGATGCAAATCCTCAAACAATCCATGTTAATTCCAGGTTGAGAGGCAACAACACACGAAAAATGGGGGTGAATACTTTTGCAAGGCATTGTATATATTTTTTTTTCTGTCCTTCTATTACTGCTCCAAGTGTAGTGAATATGGAGGGTAGTTATGTGGCTGGTTCCCAGTTTAAAAATTATACTTCCCTTTTTCACTGTTGTTTAGGCATGTGTTTAAATTTGTCTGCTCACATTTAGTGCTGCTAGTGGATATTTTTACTATACCATTGTTTAAGCCAAGACTTATAGTATAAGTGTCGTAAAATTTACAACTTGTAACAAAAAACCTAGTTTAATTTCAAGAGTATAAACTCATGATCCTTAGACAGACATTATACTACATTTAAAATTAAAGAAACTAAATGGATATAGCCACACAAGGTACACTAGGAGCAGGGGGGTAACCCCTAGTAGAGATGAACAAAAAAAATGGGAAAGTAGTGTACCAAGAAATTATTGGGAGGAGGCAACTTGTGCCTGTACTACATAATGACCAAAAATTATATAAGAGTCAGAAGCACGAGTTGAAAAGACCAAAGGTCAAAAAACTAAAAATAGTTTATTAGATTCTAAATAATATATAAAAAATTATAATTTAGCAAAAACCCAAAAGTGCTACCAATATACAGAGTAAAAAAACAAAAAAGAAATAAACAAAATATTGTTATGATACATATATCAGTGAGACACAATACTGATTTACTTAAGATACATGTATCAACAAGTCTCAATATAATGGAATGTATCAATAAGTCTCAGAGTAATTAGATAAGTGTATCAAAAGATCAATCTACTGTGGCAGTGTGATAATCTGAAAAGTTAACTCTAATGTCCTAAAAATATAAGAGCAATGAAGTAGCAGCACACGTCTGTGCTAATGGGAAGACATTAGTTAACGATAACCATACTAGTAATAGTGGAGTAGATGGAGTGCAAAATAATTATCAGGCTAGCATGTAGTGCAAGCATATTATTGCTAGATACTGCCAAAAGTCGCACAGAATTATCTCTACTAGGAACCAAAATGACGGTGTAGAGACTATAGGTCTAGGTATATAGTTATGGCAAGTAAAATCAATCCTGCGAAATATGACAGTATAAGTTACGAGCTCGTAAAGACTGTCATTAGTTATCGGTGTATAGACTGCAAGTTCTAGCATGATGTTGTTGAATTAATACCTATCGGTATATAGTAATTGGCATATAAGTAGTAGATATTAATCTAAGCCAAATACTATAGAAGCTGCTGAAATGATAATTACGGCATTTGATGGTCTGTGTCGTAATAATTAGCAATGCTGATGGTAAGCGGTCTACTGGCGTACTGAGATTCTAATAGAAAAACCTTAATTAGAAAATAGCGGGTACAGGCTATACTCAGCTGATAAGACCTGTAGCCTACACCAGAGAATATAATAGTGGAAGAGATAATAGCAAGAAAGATAATATGAGAAGGATAGAAATTTCTAATTAGGATTTCCACACTAACAGCTCGCCCCTGTGCCTTCAAGGGCACCTAAGTGTTCCCAAGCAAATGTAGTCTTAGTAGATGGTTTTATAGAGGGTACTGAAAAAACGACTGAATACACTTAGCACTATAAACTCTCCCCCGTGCCTTCAAGGGCACCTAAGTCTTCCCATGCTATAATATAATCTAAACAGAAAAAAGGACAGGTAGAGTTACTGTCATCCTCTGATAAGGAGACAGCATGTACGAAGCCCCTGACGCACGCGTTTCGCCCAACTTGGCCCGTCAGAGCCAATTCGGGTGAAATGCGCGTGTCAGGGGCTTCGTCAGAGCCAAATCGGGTGAAACGCGCATATCAGGGGCTTCGTACATACTGTCTCCTTATCAGAGGATGACAGTAACTCTACCTGTTCTTTTTTCTATTTAAATTATATTATAGCATGGGAAGACTTAGCATGGGAAGACGTCAGAGCCAAGTCTCACTGATATATGTATCATAACAGTATTTTGTTTGTTTCTTTTTTGTTTTTTTCACTCTGTATATTGGTAGCACTTTTGGGTTTTTGCTAAAAAAAAATTTATATATTATTTAGAATCTAATAAACAATTTTTTATTTTTTGACCTTTGGTCTTTTTAACTCGTGCTTCTGACTCATATAATTTTTGGTCATTATGTATTACAGGCACAAGTTGCTCCAAAATGCATGTCTATTATAAGCTTTATAGCTTTATAGCTTTTTTTTTTTGTCTTTTCTTTTGTCATTTTTTTTACCACTTTCTCTGATTTTATGTAAGTCAGCTTCTTGATCCAAGGAGAGATCTGACTGCTATCTTGGGGTCAAAAAAGATTGTTTTCATAGTTTGTTGCAAAACTGGAAAGCACTTTGAACCTATTTTTTGCCTTCTTTTGGGTGGACAGCAAAAGCAGATGTGGGATAGGCTGAACTTGATGGAATAATTTCTCTATTCAACCTATGTAACTATTTAATTAGCAAAGTCTGTACAGTGTAGACGTTCATGGCTATTTTTATGATTTTTTAAATATATTTAATCTTTATTTTGCTTTTCTTTTTTTCTTTAACCATGTTTGCAGAAACATATCGCATCTCCATATTATAAAAAAAAAGCTTACATAGTTTAAGACAAACCATAACATTACCAACATATATACAGTTACATATATAAATACTAACATACTAACATAGGACTTGGTGTTAGAGTATCTGTGGGTTTAAGACAACCTTCAACTATATAATCATACGTATAGACGCGTATGATCTCTTCATTTATCATTCTTCACCTATTTCCTTGAGTAGATTATTCCAAAGAGAATACTGGATGTTGTCTTTGTTAACATATTACCTCTCAATTCTGCATCAGAAAATAAGCTGTGTCTTAACTACAGACCAATTAGGTAACTTTGTTTATTTCCATTCATTGCTATGTACAATTTTGTTGCTGTCATTAAATGCACAAATATGTTTTTCTCAACTTGATTCAGCCCTTCTACAGACATATGTAACAGTGCCTTCATAGGCGTGAGGTTGAATTTTCATCCTAACCAGTTTGAGAAAAATTCCTCAACTTTAGCCCAAATTGAGCTTAGCAAAAAGCAACTCCACCATATATTTTAAGTTTTGTACCTATATTCTTAGATTTCTCAGGTGTTAGAAGATCACATTTTGTTTAGTTCACATAATGTAAAAATAAATGAACCCTTAAATGAACCCTTGCTATGCCCTTTTATCTTTTTACTGTCACTAGAAAGGGCAAAAAGATAAATGGGCATAGATCTGTAAACTTTAGTGACAGACTTAAATTTTCTGGGGGAATGAAGCAATTCCACAAATATCTTTAGAACTCTTTCAACAAACAATAACATACTTTTGTGACTAAAATATATAAATACTGAATATTTATCTGTAATTCTGCATACAAGAATTATTTTTTTTTTTTTATGCAAGCCACCTGTTTTGATCCCACTTGAATTTTTCTAATTTTAAATCATAGCAGAATCCTTATCTACCGTTTAAACATGGGCTCATAATTGTAGAATACCAGGCACGGGGAAGAGCTGGCAACAGTGCAACAGGAGCAATTGTCCACCAGTCCTCTGCCATACAGGATTGTAGACTGCAGTCTCACAGCACCATTACTTTGCTGAGTAAAACATATTATGTTATGCAGATATGCAGCAGATAGGAATTTTGAAAGGCTTTTGCTATCCCCGCATCCTGTATATTTGTATGCAGGATGTTGAGCAATGATCTCATTGCTCTCCAGTCCTGGATTGACACACATGGATTATTCCCAGGAGAATTTAGTGACTGAGGCTGACCAGGCCATCAGACTATGATGAACACAAATAGTGCAAATGTCTGTAGTGGATCATGAGACACTACTTAAGATGAATTGCACACACAGATTCTCACATGCAGCAACAAAAAATAATGGTGATTTTATATATAATAGTCGTTATAACAATATGCATACTTTTGTCTGTGTGATTGTTGTTATTACAACATGTATTATAATCTCATAAATACAATAATTTAGCTGATAATACATTAATATGCACATACGTTGCAAGACTTAAAACTGAGTAGGAGACATATTTGTTTTGTATTACCAATTGCTTGTAGTTTTGCAATGGATTAGTTAAATACTTTGACAGCATGTAATTTTGTATTTTCTGCTGCCATTTTTTCTGCAACTGTATCTAATTGCCTTTGACATTTACCATCTTTGTTGTCAGAAACTTCTGACGAAACTTGCATTCCCCTTTGTATGTGAACCGAAATGCCAAGAAAGCAATCTGTTAGACCTTTATTATTCCGGGAGACAAATTAGCAAATAAATAAACATCAAACCAACTTTTTTTTTTATTTATAGTTAATTTCTTAATTATATGCTAAAACAATGTAGTTCTTTTGCTTATTATTATTTTATTAAGGGGTTCTCTCTTTTATTCTTCTTAGTGTACTATAATAATAATAATAATAATAATAATAATAATATAAATTAATATAATTTTTTGCAGAAGAATAAAAAATGTCCAACAGAAATGCTAAAATAGCATTACAAGTTCCTGGAAAGTGGAAACAGTAGTTTTCAGATAACACTAGAAGGCATTGGTAACCCCCATATAATACTAACAAAACTTAGCTTGAATTTTCATGTCATCATCAAATCATGTCAGTTCATTCCAGATGCAGACTATAACTTTCTCCAATTTTGTAAAATACACAAATTCCTCTTATATGGACAAGTAATAGCCACAGTAAAAAATATAAAAAAAATTCTAAAGTAACACCTGTTTTCTCTTCTGTATTTCTTTTCTCCTCTATATCTTCTGAATGTTCATCATAGAAATGATTTAATTTCACACAAAAATGTATTTTTTTCACAACTGAAAAGTATTAAGTATTAAAAGTCAAAGATAAAATGCATGTGCCAAAATGAGATTGAGCTTTATCGGAAAATGTAATAAGAAATATGTTTGCCATTTACTAATCCATAGGGCATAGGAAAGGCAATTTTACAAAAGTAATCTTTCTCTCTTTTTTCGTTTCAGCTTCTAAAACTCTGTTTTCTTTAAATTCTATTTTTTTTTGTAAGAAAATGGAAAGACTCAGAAGAACATAATATTATGATTTATAAGGGATATGAAACAGTTGTATGTGGATCTTGGTTAAAGCTGATGACAAAAATACATGGGTTTATTATTTCTCACTATAAAAAAAAAAGTTTTAATTAATTATTTAACATATTAAATTAACACAAATACACAAATGGGTCTCAAAAAGTGATCTCCTATTTGTCAATGCCAAAAAATATACAGACAAATCCAATAGGGTGGTTCCTTTCAAAGTACCTTGTTTATTCATGCAGTATACAATATGGTACAAACATGATAAAACAGATCTCATATATAACAAGGGTTTTAGATAATTCATGCCAAACACTATGTAAATCCAAGTTACCAAATCACTGTACCTGTGAGAATGGGGAGGTGAGGAGTGAAAATGGCTACGTTTGCAACCTAGAAGGGCTTAGGACGCGTTTCACGTCTGTCCTGACACTTTATCAACAAGGAATGCTGTGAATGCCTTCTTTAATTTCATCATGTTTCTACTACTGATATGCTTGAAAAGCATCTAAAGAGATAGAACTGCACTGTCTTCGACTTCCGAGACTCTCTTACAACATATTATTTTTGGAAAAAAAGGATTAATTTTATGCCGATAGCTGTAGAGTTCAGCTGCCATATAGGAGTGTAACTCCCACTAATCTTAGGCAGGCTTTGACATTCTACATTGCGATTAGGAGGCCTACTCCTACACCACTACTACAGCTATGAGCATATAGAATAAATAAAAAAACAATACAATATACAACCAAAGTGATTACACATGTAAGCGTATTTTGAGACCTATATATATATCTATCTATATATATATATATAGATATATATATATATATATATATATATATATATATATATATATATATATATATATATATATATATATATATATATATATATATATATATATAGGTTAATATCAAAATACAGTTAGAATAAAATTATACATATATATATATATATATATATATTTTTTTTTTTTATTATTATTATAATTATTTTTTTATTGTATTATTTTTGTGCATTTTTTTAATCAATGTATTTATTTATTATATATATACAGTATCTCACAAAAGTGAGTACACCCCTCACCCCGTAAATATTTTATTGTATCTTTTCATGTGACAACACTGAAAAAAATGACACTCTGCTACAATGTAAAGAACTATGTGTACAGCCTGTATAACAATGTAAATTTGCTGTCCCACTCTGTGCAAGACTCAAGAGAAGGGGACAGTCGGTAGATATAGTGCTGCCTTTAAAGGCAAGTCAGTCAATGCATGTAAGGCAGATGAGGAACTGAGTCTGTTTAGTGTATGTGTTTGTGTGTATGTTTTTGCATAGGTCAGTGTGTATGTGTTGGTCACTGTGTGTGATTGAATGGACTTGTAAATGTTTGTATAGGTCGTTAAGTGTATTTGTATGGGGTTACTGTGTCTGAGCCGGTTCTGTTACTTCCTGGTTTTATTTAGTTGAGTGGAGCTAAACTCAAGAAGCAGGCAAATGCTCAGAGTACCTGTCTTGCAAAGACATGTCTTTGAGTTGTATTGGAAAGTCTGTCATTGGACAGCCAAAGAAAGTCTGGGATGAAGAATAAGGAGAGATCTTGCAAAGAGAACTGAAGATTATTGGTGTTTTTAGATATACCCTCAATGGAGAAATGCATGATTAAATGCATGTTTTAATTAAGGGTATATGCACTAAACAGTATTTTTTTATTTATTTTATTGTATTTTAACTGTGGGGTGTCCCTTCCACTGTGGCAATCCCACTTACCAAATTAGGAATTTAAATACTTACATACAACCCTTAAAGATTTGGCAGCAATCGAATCATTCCATTCATTGGAATAGAAATTCCAATCTGAAAATATTGGCCAAGTTTAGGCCAATTAATAACTTATTTATTTATTTTTTGTCTGAATTCATTCAGATAAACTCAAAATGTCTTCTATGCACAATTCTAGTTTCATGTGGTAATTACTTTTTAATGTTTTTACAATATAATGTATACATACAATTTTGATAACAGTGACAAAGTTAACTACTTTTCACAGATGAGTGCTATCCAGCACCATTGTACATTTTGAGTCTTGTTGGCTCCTACATTCTGTAGGAGAAAATTAGTTAATTAACTCACTCTGTGAAAGTTACAAACACCTACAAGGACATTGGTAGAGATGTGTTCTTTGGCACAGGGAGAGAAATTAATGGAGTTTCACATTTAAGTTAATATATGAATTTGAATGTGAAAGAGTTAAAGATCACTCTAGGCTTTCGTTATGTAACTGAATATTGGCCTTTATAAAAAGCCAAGAGGTAGAATCTGTCAGATTCAAAGATCATTCTGCATTTTAAGCAGAGGGGAAAAATAGTACATGCTTATATATCACAAATAAAAAAATAATAATGAAAGAAGCAAACAAACAAACAAAAGAAGTATTGTTTATTTTTAAAACGAAATGGCCAGGACACCAAGTAAATGCTTAAACGAACCCATGGCAAATGTACAAAAATAACTGGCAAGTGTATTTCACAACTTGATATGATTTACTGATGAATGTCTTGGACTTTGTTTTGGCTAATATTCTCTAACAACATCCATAAAATTAACTTCATCGTTTTGACTAGACAAAATGTAAAAAAATTATTATTTAATAATGCATTTTCTTCTGCACCTGTGAGATGCAGTCATACTGAACTAGTTAGTAAGTAAAATAACAATATAATATAATTACATGTAAATACTTTTAGCAATCAAAAAATTAATTAAAATGCTACTTTGCTTTACACCACCACCATGTTCATCATGTGTTTTTGCTATAAACTATTTTTCTTTTTAATCAAAGGTAAGTGGAAGAGTGCTCATAATGTGCAAGTAGAAGAGTGCACATAATATTTGGGCAAGCATGTTTGCGTCCCTAATTGCCATTAAAATCTGTAGCTTCTCCTGTAAAACATCTTATCAGTAATTTGTAATTTTATGATATTTACGACTGAATTCTGCAAAATAAGGGAACAGAATCCACTCATTCCATCTTTCTAAGTTCTTATCAAGCTTATGTTAAAAGCAAAGAAAATCCCTAATCCTTGTGTTCATGGATGCTCTGCCTTGGTAAATGTTTTACTATCAAAGATTTAAGTAGCATACTCTATCATCCTGTTTTACTTTTTAAGGTCCCTGTAGTGCTCCATACTTTTATTGAAATAATGTGTGTTTCAAACACCCATTAGGACAGCATGGAACACCATTTAGTTTTGGAGAAAGCAGGGTTAAGCATCACCTTGCATGAGGGAGATCAAAGTATGAATCAAAACCTCTGGTATCGCATATTTAGTGGTCCTATTCTATTGGATATAAAAAGTGCACAGTGTGAGAACTATCACACTCGATCAAAACAGTGTGGTTTAACTTCCACATCTGACCTCACTCTAACATGCCTCCCAAACATCCCGATTCCTGCGGAACAGTCCAGTCAAACATTTAAGGACACCAGGGACCTATCTCCAAAAAGTATAGCGCAGTAGCATAATTAGATGTGCTCACACTACACTCAGGGTACTAGGACCCTGCAGAGAGCATGGAAACACAACTCCCTGTATGTACTGCCTTCAGTGGGCTTGCTGATTGTGATTTGCAGGCAATCTGGCATGAATCCCCCATTTCTAGGCGGGTCTATCTGTTTGGGGTAAATGTTATAAAGTGATATTAAACATTATCACTGAAGTAGATTTATTATTGGTGTGCTTCTTTTTATAATTTAAAATATTGCATTAATCATTAGGGATGTGCATAGGTAAAAAATTTGGCTCACTTCTGCATACCAAAATTCGGCACTTCGGCAATTCATCACTTTGGCAATTCAGTTCGGTTCGGCACTATCGAAATTCAGGACTTCGGCAATTCAGCACTTCGGTTCGGTTCAGCACTTCCAAAATTCAAGACTTCTGGAATTCGGCACTTTGGGAATTCAGCACTTCGGGTAAGTATAGGGTTAGGAGTAGGGTTAGGGGAAGGGTTAGGGTTGGGTTAAGAGTAGGGTTAGGGTTGGGTTAGAAGTAGGGTTAGGGTTGGGTTAGGAGTAGGGTTAGGGTTAAAGTTAGGAGTAGGGTAAAGGTTTGGTTAGGAGTAGGGTTAGGGTTGGTTTAGGAGTAGTGGTAGGGTTGGTTTAGGAATAGGGTTAGGGCTAGGGTAGGGTTAGGAGTAGGGTTATGGTTGGGTTAGGAGTAGGGTTAGGAGTAGGGTTAGATTTAGGCTTGGGTTAGGAGCAGGGTTAGGGTTATGAGTAGGGTTAAGGTTGGGTTAGGAGTAGGGTTAGGGTTGGATTAGAATTAGGGTTAGGAGTAGGGTTAGGGTTGGGTTAGGAGTAGGGTTAAGGTAAATGTTAGGAGTAGGGTAAGGGTTTGGTTAAGAGTAGGGTTAGGGTTGATTTAGGAATAGGGTTAGGGTTAGGGTTGGGATAGGAGTAGGGTTAAGAATAGGGTTAAGAATAGGGTTAAGGTTATGAGTAGGGTTAGGTTTAGAGTTAAGATTGGGTTAGGAGTACGAGTAGGGTTAGGATTTGGGTTGGGTTAGGAGTAGGGTTAGAGTTAGAAATAGGGTTAGGGTTGGGTTAGAAGTAGGGTTAGGGTTAGGGTTAAGAATAGTGTTAGGGTTAGGGTTAAGAGTAGGGTTAGGGTTGTGTTAGGGTTGGGTTAGGAGTAGGGTTAGGAGTAGGAGTAGGGTTAGGGAAGGGCTAGGGTTAGGAGTAGTGTTAAGGGTAGGGTTAGAAAAGGGTTAGGGTTAGGAGAAGATTAGGGTTAGGGAAGGATTGGGAGTAGGGTTAGGGTTAGGTTAGGGTAGGGTTAGGAGTAGGGTTATGTTTATGGTTAGGGTAGGGTTAGGTTTAGGAGTAGGTTTAGGGTAGGGTCAGGGTTAGGGGTAGGTTAGGTTTAGGGGTAGAGGTAATCTAACTCTATCCCTACCCCTAACCCTACTTCTAACCCTACCCTAACCATAACCCTACTCTTAACCCAACCCTAATCCTACTCCTAACTCTACCCTAACCCTAACCCTTCTCCTAACCCTAACCCTACCCTGACCCTAATCCTACTCCTAACCCTACCCTAACCATAACCCAAACACTACCCCTAACCCTACTCCTAACCCTTCCCTAACTCTAACCCTACTCCTAACCTAACCCTAACCTAACCCTGACCCTACCCTAACCCTACCCCTAACCTTACCCCAACACCTTTTCCCTAACCCTACCCCAACACATATCCTTAACCCAACTCCCTCTACCAGTTTTCCACTTTTCAGAAGTCCGATGCACTTTGACACTTCCAAAATTCGGCACTTCCATTCGGTTCGGCACTTCCAAAATTCGGCACTTCGACACTTTGGAAATTCGGCAATTTGGTTTGGTTCGGCACTTCGGAAATTCAGCAATTCAGCACTACCAACATTCGGAAGCATCTGAATGTCCAAATTTTGTCCGAAATTCGTCCGAATTTCCATTCGACCGAACCGAATTGCACATGTCTATTAATCATACCCACATACAGGCACAGATACTCTCTTGCACACAGCTAACTGATACACAGATTCACAGACAGAAAATCTCATTAACACACAAAAGCTCACTGACACAAAAACATAAGTTCACTGATGCACAATGAGATGGAGCACCTGTACTCTGACCGAGTACATCAGCCAAGTCTCTTCCTAGCTGCTTCCAGGGACCATATCTATAAAGCTTGACTGGGGTTTCTCAGGAACTCTTCCACCTGACCAGGCTGCAACTCTCTTCTTCCAGGCAAGTATCATCCCCTTTGCCTACTCTGCTGCAGTTATGATTTCAAGCAGGTATCCACACCTCTGCCTGCACTGTGATTAGCACCTGCCTTTAAAAAAAAAAAAAAACACAACTCCCTGTATGGACTGTATGTACTCAGGCGTACCTCTTTTTGAATCATTTCGGACTACAGAGACCATACAGCCAGCCAAAAGGTCTGAAATCTATGTTGGGGAACCTGGGAACCTAGAATAAATCAACACAGGACGCACAGTTCCAAACATGGGACTAGGCCATATACACATTACATTTCACTTACGGTGACAATTTCAATAAACTACAAATAATCAAAACATATGGGAAAACTGGGTGGGGAAAAAAAATAACTAACTCAGTCTATCTCCCCTGTCTGCAGAAATTATAATATTCAAATATTAATGAATATTCAAATTAGCAAGCCTTGCTATTCAAATAGTGCATATAGCTGTTTCAAGATCCTTGCAACCAACAAATTGTGTTGTACAGGCTCCACAGTCAAATCCACCTAGTTGATTGCAAGCATCAGTAGGACAGGCGCGCATACAAACATTAATAAATAAACTATACATTATACACACCGTGCACCTATAATGGGCACAGGGTGACTAAGACATAAGATTAACCTGTGGACCTACATAAAGTGTCATCTTCAGCCCAAAGGGATGGTGAATACCATTCCATACACAAAACAGGTTCACTGACAGACAATCTCAATGACACCAAAATTGACACACTGACTCAAAACTTAGTACAGACAAATTATCTGACCCTCACAAAGACACACACAAGCTTACTACAGACAAACTTACTGGTATCGACACAGAAACTTACTATAAAAAAAATCATTAGAATACACACAGAAGCTTACTACAGACAAGCTCACTGTCACACACATATGGTTCCTACAGACAAACTCACTGACACACATATGCTCACTACAGACAAGCTCACTGACTCATAGAAGTTCATTACAGACAAGCTAAATGACAAACACACACACACACAAGCTCACTACAGGTAAGCTCACTGAGACACACATGCTTACTACAGACAAGCTCACTGGCACACACATGCTCACTACAGACAAGCTCACTGACAGACACAAGCATACTACAGACAAGCTCACTGAAACACACATGCTCACTACTGAGAAGCTCACTGACACACACAAGTTCACTACAGACAAAACTCACTGGCACAAACATGCTCCATAGAGACAAGCTCACTGACACACACATGCTCAATAGAGACAAGCTCAATGGCACACGCATGCTCACTGTAGAAACATTCACTGACATACACGTGCTCACTACAGGAAAGCTCACTGACATAAACAAGATCACTACCAACAAGCTCACTGACATTCACATGCTCATTGCAGACAATCTCACAGACACAGACAAGCTCACCACAGACAAGGTCACCCACACAAACATGCTCACTACAGACAAGCTCACATACACACACAACCATGCCCACTACAGGCAAGCTCAGTGATATACATTTGTTCACTATAGATGAGCTCACTAACACATAAACTCACTACAGACAAGCTCACTGACACACACATGCTTACTACAGACATGCTCACTGAGACACACAGAAGCTCACTACAGACAAGCTCCCTGACAAACAAATAAAAGCTCTTATCCTACCTGGCATTGAAGGCTGTGGGAGCCATTTTCAGGCCTCTTTGTCAGCTGCTTAATACTGCAGGCGGAGCTTGAGTGCGGGTAGAGTTTCAGTGCAGGGTGAGAGCTTGAGGCAGAGCTCAGAAAAGCTGCTGGCAGCATTAATGTAGTAGCACTAGCACTCAACACCTTCCTCCTTAATTCACTTGGACTGAAAAAAAATATTTTAAATGAATTTAGGGCTGCATGGCCAGCCCCAGGTGCTACATCCCATAAGGAAATTTCTTTGTATATTGGCAAAAGGGGCAGAACCCCTGAATACCAAATCAAACAGAGATGCAGAATTCGGCCAAGCATCCGAACAGCCTAAATATGGACAAAAACATTTTTTGCTGAAACCAAATGCACAATAAACAATTAGTGCCAATAAAGAAAAATAACTCAAATTGATATTCATATATTGTTAAAATGTCCACCATTAGGATTATAATTAATCTTTGGATGGTATAGGATAAATATGGGGAATTTTGCAAGTCACACTTGTCCTACTATTGTATTAACACATATTTGAATTCTGCTAGTGCCATTTCCCTGAGTACAACCCCTGATTCATTTCAATTCTGCTACTGTCCTAGAGTACAAATGACCCACATGTGTTTGAGGGACTTGTAGGATCAAATAACAGATAAGTGCTAATTGTGACAATACTCTTTGCTTACTTCTCAGAAGTAAACACTTAAACTGAAGGTGATCCCTAGCAAAATCAGCCTGGGAGCACCAAAAAGGGTTCTCTGGGGGTTGCACATAAGAAATAAAAAACGCCTTTATTATAGGGTATAAATTCCCCAAGTAAAAAAAGGAAACTTACATAAAATATATCACATCCAATAAAACACACAGGGGAGACCCTGGTCTTGTATAAGAGTAGGAGTATGCAGATTAGAAATTTTGTTTAGAAATAGATAGTTGACTCATATGCTGACATGTGCAGACAAACCAACACACATACATATTTACAAGTACAGAATACTCCATAATGAATAACGAGACAGACTTGTAATTATTCACGCAGGTTACCCTTGATTTCGGCGCGAGGGAGATACAGATGTCGGCACTTTGGATTGGACAAATGGGCTGTAACACATGGTATAAAAACGTTATCAGATCAGTATCACATTTACCTTTAACAAAGGCGCTTGTGTAGCGCCAAAACGTGCGTTAGGTCTCATGCTTCTTTTATTTTAATCACTGCACTGTTTTTTGTGCTCACTGAGTGTGGGGGAGAAAGAATGAGAGAATTCTATGGAGCATTAGATTATAGCAGGATCTAAGCAGATACTTTATAGGATAGAAACTCACTGCTACTAGTAGAGTTAGCTTTTTCTTTTTTTGTTTAAACTGGTGGATACATTCTAACCACCGATGGCTGCTGATTTATTGATACCTTTGGAGACTTTAGTAAGGGACACTCTCTAAGTGTATCAACCATTGCCAAGATACCTATATACAATATTAGGTTTAAGCTATCCTCTACAGTTTTGTAGGGTGAGTCTACCTCATTTCAATTTAATATCTTAAGTTTCTGGTCCAACCTCTATAATAGGACATATCTATTTGTATATTATTACTAAGACTTAAGTACTATTGGTGCCAGTATAGAGAAATAATTTCATTACTGAAATCCAGCATATGAGTCAACTATCTATTTCTAAACAAAATTTCTAATCTGCATACTCCTACTCTTATACAAGACCAGGGTCTCCCCTGTGTGTTTTATTAGATGTGATATATTTTATGTAAGTTTCCTTTTTATACTTGGGGAATTTATACCCTATAATAAAGGTGTTTTTTATTTCGTATGTGCAACGCCCAGAGAACCCTTTTTGGTGTTCCCAGGCTGATTTTGCTAGGTATCACCTTCAGTTTAAGTGTTTGCTATATATCCAACATAGGGTTCTGAGGACACACTATAGATCCCGTTAATCAGGAATCTTGAAATTCTGTGTTTGTTTGTACTTCTCAGAAGTGCTGTTTGGTGAAGATAACCCCTCTCTGACACTACCTATCATGATCTCCTGGCCAATCTAGTGCTCTCTATTCCTATCACAAAGAGGGATAGGTAGAAAGGTAAGGCACATGCGTGGCAATTGCTGTACTTCACTTTATGAGACACAGTGTGTCTCATAATAAAAACCTTCCCATCTACTTTATTAACAGCTGGATGGGTGCAATAGGGGGTTTATAAAAGTGGTAACTTCTTGCAAAATATGCACTTTTCTAAAGTAATAAAGAGGGAACTCCTAAAGGATAACTCCAAAAGCATGTTTGTGAGCTAATGTTGAAGGCCTTTGGAGAGTTTCTTTAATTGGTCAGTAAAATTAATACTAATAAATTGGGTAACAATAACATTAAAAAACTATCGATATGCTTGAAAATTACCAAATGCTAAAAGCATGTTTCTGGATAAATAATTTAAACTCATTGTATTATTATTTTTGTATTATTGTTTTGCTTAAAAAATATAATATTGAAATGTTCTGTGTAAAATTACCTCTTTGTTCCTACATCATTGTAAGCTTAGCAGAACAGAAATATTGCCATTCTGTATATAAATGATAATTCTGTAAATACATGATGACAAAAGGCTAACCTCTGTAAAATAAATAAATATATATATATATATATATATATATATATATATATATAATTACTAACAATACCTTCAAAACAGTTCAAATAATTATAAAAATGCAAAATAAAGATATTATTTTGTATGTTATAGTATATAATAAAAATTTTTAAACAGGTTATAGCTAATTTTAATTTGTAAGTGCAACCAGCCTTTCACCTTTTTGAGGTGTTATGGAACAAAATTAAATTGGCGACATATTGGATCAAGTCACATATTGGGAATAATATAAGTGCATTGTGTGTGAATAATAAGTGTGACAAGTCATCTTTGAAGTCATACATTTGTGAATAGGTTTACCTTTTCAGTTTTGATTTAACACAGAAAGCCAGCAAACTGACTTCCAGCAACTTCCATTTCTATTTTTGAAAATTATTTATCAAGTAAGAAAAGAAGAATGCTATTTTTTTCAATAGCTTATTTCTGTAATCGTAAAAATGGATTTGGTGCATGTGGATTTACTGTATGCATTGCCGCCAGCTTTTATGAACATTTGTATATTCATATAAAAGTTTCCATAATTTCAAAGAATTTATTATATGCGTTTAAACACATCAGTCAGCTATATATGATTACATTATTTCAAAAGCAAGGAAAAAATAAAATGACAAATTTAAAATACATGTTTTCAAAATATAAATTTGAGGAGAGAATTGCTAGACATATAGTATAAATACAGGATGTATTAATGTAATTAAATAACTGCGCATTAATAAGACATTTTTTTTTCTGTGTGACATTTCCCAGAAATACTGCACAACTCAAAGCATTAACATAATCTTTTTTTTTTTTTTAACATGACGCTATTAAAATAGTTCCAGAACAGTATATGTCTTACAGATTAGTTGGTACGTTTCTATTTTGTGAAGAAGCATTGCAGTTATCATCATCATCATTTGAATATGGTACTTTAATAATTTTTCAAATTAAGTTGTCAATAATTTTTGGATGTGAATGTTTATTTGCATTTTAATTTCAAAATGGTAGTGCATAGAATAGTTATAAACATAGTTCTGAATTTTAAACTACTGAACTACTGAAAAATTTAACCAAAACTTACATATACAGATTATGAGTAGTGATGCACCGAACGGTTCGCTGGCGAATAGTTCCTGGCAAACATAGCATGTTCGCGTTCGCCACGGCGGGCGAACATATGCGCGGTTCGAGCCAACCCCTATTCGTCATCATTGAGTAAATTTTGAACTTGTACCTCACAGTCAGCAGACACATTCCAGCCAATTAGCAGCACACCCTCCCTAGCAGACCCTCCCACCTACTGGACAGCATCCATTTTACATTCATTCTCAAGCTGCATGTTTAGTGAGAGGAGGGAAAGTGTAGCTGCTGTTGATTAGATAGGGAAATGCATAGCTAGGTTAGGGTATACAGTGTCCACTACAGTCCTGAAGGACTTGAGTCTGCTTTTTTTTTTTTCTGTGTAATGTAATTGCAGTTAGTTGTCTGCCAGCTTCTGTGTCAGTCTCACAGTGGATACTGTGCCCAGTGCCACCACTCTCTCACTGGTGTCACAATAGCTTGCATTTAAAAACAAAAATCTTTTTTCACTGTTATAGATTGAATAGCAGTTAGTTGTCTCAAAGTGGGTGTGTGAGGCTCACAGTGGATACTGTGCCCAGTGCCACCACTCACTCACTGATGTCACAATAGCTTTCATTTAAAAAAAATTTTTTTCACTGTAATAGATTGAATAGCAGTTAGTTGTCTCAAAGCGGGTGTGTCAGCCCTACAGCGTGTACTCTGCCAGTTCACAGTGCCACTCTTATCTGGTGTCACAATAGTGTGCATTTAAAAACCCAAAAACTTTTTTCACTGTTTTAGATTGAATAGCAGTTAGTTGTCTAAAGGCGGGTGTGTCAGCCCTACAGCGTGTACTCTGCCAGTTCACAGTGCCACTCTTATCTGGTGTCACAATAGCATGCATTTAAAAACCCAAAAACTTTTTTCACTGTTAGATTTTAAATAGCAGTTAGTTGTCTCAAAGCGGGTGTGTCAGCCCTACAGCGTGTACTCTGCCAGTTCACAGTGCCACTCATATCTGGTGTCATAATAGCTTGCATTTAAAAACAAAAAACTTTTTTCACTGTTATCGATTGAATAGCAGTTAGTTGTCTCAAAGTGGGTTTGTCAGGCTCACAGTGGATACTGTGCCCAGTGCCACCACTCACTCACTGGTGTCACAATAGCTTGCATTTAAGAACAAAAAACTTTTTTCTCTGTTATAGATTGAATAGCAGTTAGTTGTCTGCAAGCGTCTGTGTGTCAGGCTCGCAACGTATACTGTGCCCACTTGCCCAGTGCCACCACTCACTCACTGGTGTCACAATAGCTTGCATTTAAAAACAAAAAACTTTTTTCACTGTTATAGATTGAATAGCAGTTAGTTGTCTCAAAGCGGGTGTGTCAGCCCTACAGCATGTACTCTGCCAGTTCACAGTGCCACTCTTATCTGGTGTCACAATAGCGGTTTAAAAACCCAAAAACTTTTTTCACTGTTTTAGATTGAATAGCAGTTAGTTATCTCAAGGCGGGTGTGTCAGCCCTACAGCGTGTACTCTGCCAGTTCACAGTGCCACTCCTATCTGGTGTCACAATAGCATGCATTTAAAAACCAAAAAACTTTTTTCACTGTTATAGATTGAATAGCAGTTAGTTGTCTCAAAGCGGGTGTGTCAGCCCTACAGCGTGTACTCTGCCAGTTAACAGTGCCACTCATATCTGGTGTCATAATAGCTTGCATTTAAAAACAAAAAACTTTTTTCACTGTTATAAATTGAATAGCAGTTAGTTGTCTCAAAGCGGGTGTGCCAGGCTCACAGTGGATACTGTGCCCAGTGCCACCACTCACTCACTGGTGTCACAATAGCTTGCATTTAAAAAAAAAAAAAAATTTCACTGTAATAGTGTTTATCAGGGGCTCTGAGGACAGGTGTCAATCCATATCTGCCAAGTGACCCTATGTAGGGGGAACAGTCTCTATTCTTCTCTGTGTCAGTGTGTTTCATGGTCTCTGAGGACAGGTGTCAATCCATATCTGCCAAGTGACCCTATGTAGGAGAACAGTCTCTATTCTGCTCTGTGTCAGTGTGTATCATGGTCTCTGAGGACAGGTGTCAATCCATATCTGCCAAGTGACCCTATGTAGGAGGAACAGTCCCTATTCTGCTCTGTGTCAGTGTGTATCAGGGATCCTTAGGACAGGTGTCAATCCATATCTGCCAAGTGACCCTATGTAGGGGGAACAGTCTCTATTCTGCTCTGTGTCAGTGTGTATCATGGTCTCTGAGGACAGGTGTCAATCCATATCTGCCAAGTGACCCTATGTAGGAGAACAGTCTCTATTCTGCTCTGTGTCAGTGTGTATCATGGTCTCTGAGGACAGGTGTCAATCCATATCTGCCAAGGGACCCTATGTAGGAGGAACAGTCTCTATTCTGCTCTGTGTCAGTGTGTATCATGGTCTCTGAGGACAGGTGTCAATCCATACCTGCCAAGTGACCCTATGTAGGGGGAACAGTCCCTATTCTGCTCTGTGTCAATATGTCATATGTCAGGTATCAATCCATATCCATTGTGATTTAGGAATGTTAGGTGATTTCTGCCCTTTATGGATTAAGACCAGACTCTGCATCAACTGTGTAATTTTCCATGGGAGTTTTGCCATGGATCCCCCTCCGGCATGCCACAGTCCAGGTGTTAGTCCCCTTGAAACAACTTTTCCATCACTATTTTCCATCACTTTTCCATCACTAAGAGTCCCTGTGTGTTTTAAAATTCGCCTGCCCATTGAAGTCTATGGCGGTTCGCCCAGTTCGCGGACATTTGCGAAAGTTCACGTTCGCCATTGGCGAACCGAAAATTTCGTGTTTGCCACATCCCTAATTATGAGTCTTCAGTAGCTCATGGAACTCATGGAATCAGAGTGGTACGTAAGGTTGAATTTAATGACTTTGAATGGATACTGTGAGCACCATAACAACTTTAGCTTAATGAAGCTATCTTGGTGTATAGATCATGTCTCTGCAGTCTCAGTGCTCAAGTGGCTGCCATTTAGAAGTTATTTCACTTTTTGTTTCTGCTCACGCACCCGTGGCTGCACTTCTCTGCCTGCCATTCATGCATCCTCTATGAAAATGTTTTAAGTTTCTTACAGTATTGTGTATTTATTTTAGAGGTTCTAATCTCCTGGTATGTTGAACTTTAATAGCACACTGGAGTCTGTAACAAGTTCCAGTAGGCTATTAGCAGAGCAGGATATAAGAGATTCTAAATTAAACACACTGTGCAAAAATAAATGTTTACCAAATTCAGACTCTCTTTCAGATATGTGTAGGGAAGATGTGTAATTTACAACAGTGCAGGTGTGGCAAGGGCTCTATAAACAAGGTTAATGCATTTTTAAATATTCAAAAGCTAAGCATTGAGACTGCAGTCATGTGTTCTAAACCTGGGCTGTCAAACAAACAACCCATGTGCCACATACAGCCCTCAAAGCCCACCAATTTAACCCTTAGATCATTGTCCCAGTCAGGCCCACACATTTGACTCATGAGATGACACTTAAATTAGGGACCTGGTTGGGCTTATTAATAGCACACTGGATCTGGTCTTGACCTTTGATTTCCCAAAGGAGGGTGATTGTAAGCCTGGAACCTCAGACTCCAATCAGTCTTTGCCAGCTATCTCCAACTGTACCACATGGATGTTACCCACCTGCGCCCAAAATGAAAGGAAACAGGAGGGTGGCTTAAACTATGCTAATTGTTATTGTGTCAGTGTATGTGTCAGTATGTGTATCTGTGTGTATCTGAATGTGTTTGCATTTCTATGTCAGTGTGTGTTGGTGTCAGTGTGTTTCAGTATGTATCTATGTGTGGCACTGCATACATCACTGCATTCAAACTATAACACTGCACACAAATATGCCCCTTCATTGAAGCAACAACACAGCACACAAATTCTGCTCTGCATTCTACTACATGCAAACATAACTCTGCATAATAAACATGTAACTGTTTACAAATGCAAACACTGCACACACATACACCATTTTTTTTATTGTTGTAAGAAAGTAACACATTACATGTATGACATTATATGAAGTTGTACTTTGTGCTCACTTTTTTCTTATTTGTGTATATATAAATTGTAAGCATTCGGCCCTCCGTTCAGTAGATAAATTGGCCCTCCAGAACAAATGAGTTTAACACCTCTGATTATAAAGTCTTTTTAATTTATATAATTCAGTAATTATGTAACTTATAACTAGCAATAATTATAACAAACTGACAATCATGAGTGTAAGTAATTGCTCCACAAATAAACATAATAATTTGGCATGGTAAGAAGGGAGAGATTTATTCAAGGTTTTAGGTTTTATCCCCAAATAATTAATTTTCATACCCTGGAACAGGGTATGAAGATCTCCCATCTTATCTTCTTCCTTGCTCAAAAATGTGGCAAGAAACAGTCTCAGATCAAACATTGATGTAGTCTGGTGTAAGCCAGACAAAAGAGCACCGTCCCATAACCCCTTAAAGGGACACTCCAGGCAGTGTTCATAAACTGCAATATTTACATTGCAGGGTTAACTCCTCCTTTAGTGGCTCTCTACTAGACAGCCACTACAGGGCACTTCCTGGTTTATAGCAGGAATATGAGGACCTCCAGCGTCGCTGAAATCCCCATAGGAAAGCATTGAAAGGATCTTTCAATGCTTTCCTATGGGGAGGTATAATGCACGTGCGCGGCATTGCGCATTAGGACTCCCCCGCCACCAGCCGTGCATGCGCAATAGGTCTCCACTGCCGAATGACGTCGGCGGGGGAGGAGCATGGGCGGACCCTGATCCAGCGCCGAGGGACATTGGCGCTGGATACAGGTAAGTCACTGAAGGGGTTTTAACCCCTTCAGCAACCTGGGATGGGGGGTGGGAGGGAGAAATTTATTGTTTTCCTGGCACTGGAGTGCCCCTTTAACCCTTTAAGGACTGAGCCAAATGTACACGTTGTGATCAAAACAAAATGTGAACAAAAACTTGAATTTGCACTATCTAACTAATATAGTGATCACTATATTTTTGGCATATGTAACTTGCACGTTGGAATAAATTAATCACTTGTTAAAGACCTGTGAGTGCACCTTATACATTATTTTTGGTATATATATATATATATATATATATATATATATATAATTTTTTAAAATTATTTTATTTATATATAGGTATATATATAGTCGTATATACTTATGTATATAGATTCATATATTATTTTGTTCTACATGCATTTTGATATATATATATATATATATATTAATTTTAAAATATGGTTAGAACGAATTTACACGTATATATATATATATATATATATATATATATATATATATTTTTTTTTTATATATATATTTTATTTATTTTGTATTTTTTTAAACATATTTACATATTTATTTATTTTATATAATGATAATTATATATATATATATATATTCAATTAATATCATTCTACTTGTATTTTGATTATTATCTATCTATCTATCTATCTATCTATCTATATATATATATATATATATATATTTGGGTTTTTTACAGGCAGCAGGGGGAGTACCTGTCATTACAGGCACTTCCCCTTCTGGCATTGCTGTGGACCTCACGACTCCCTGGGCTGGGGATCGCCGGCGACCGGGTGAGTACAAAGGACAGTGGGGACATGATTTGCCTCGGGATTTAGGGCCAGATCCCCAAGGACGGCATAGCACGCCCGCCGTCCTTAAGGGGTTAAACCCAGTACCATCCAGTGAAAAAAACTTTGTAGCAAGATGTCACACTCAGAACAAGTTCAGCAAGTTACCTGATATGTATACTCCAATTATATTCCATTTAGACACAAACAAAAAGAAAAGGAAGGAAACAAAAAAAATGCAGGAAGCCACAATGTCAAGCCACAGACCTAGTTGAGATGATAAATGTACTACCTTCCCATTAACGTCTCTGGTTGTAGTTAGATTATTGTCAGGAACAACTCAGCTGTTATTCCAGCATCAATGAAATTAGTAAAAGTGATGTGTGTAATAAAATATATATTATCAGCTGGCAATTTAGCTAAAATACAAAAGTACTATATATGAACGATGCTAAAAGTATCATTATCTTCATATTGTTTCAACTTGCAAACTATATTTTTTCTGCAACAGTTTTGTGAACATGAAAATAAGATCTAGATCAGGGGTAGTCAACCTTATAATACCACCATACTATTTTTCCATGTATAAAACTATATATTTTTCTACATTTTTTTTAGTCTAAAATTAAACCGAGGGTAGCGGATAAAGCCCACCACCGCCCACCATGAAAGCTTAAATTGCCCAACAGGCGGTAAGGACCCAGTTGGTCAGGTTGACTACCACTGATCTAGCATATCTACAGTGTTTGGTCAGTGACTGAGGGCAAGAAAGCATTAAAGGAACACTTTAGGCAGCCAGACACCCAGTCGCTCTGACAGCCACTATAGGTTTTTCATCTGAAATAGCCAAGCAAAACTCAGTAATTTCAATAAGATAGTCTCATAGATACGTTCTGATTGGTGCATCTTTATGCTGCACATTTTCACTAGCCTCTCACTGTTTTCCAATGGGAAAGCACTGGATTGGCTGAGATCAGTTTTGATGATCTTAGCCAAGCAGACAGGATGGAAGCATGGAGATTGGTGCTGCAAGGGAGAAAAGTAAAATCACCTTTCTCCTTCATGGAGGCCATAACCTAACTAGTTAAGAGGACACTGTAGTATTAGGAATACTCGTTTGTAGTGCTAAGGCTATAGTGTTCCTTTAACCTCTCTTTGTCTCTATGACAGCTACAAAAGGTTATACTTTACATTGCAGGATAAAAATTGCAGGGATACTGCACTGCCTTGAAATGAAGTGGTCTGGGTGACTGTAGTGTCCCTTTAAGGATCAGTGACATGCCAGATATGTTTAATACATATATTTGCCAATCAATGGCCATAAAAGAGTTGATATATTTGTATATTTTATTTATTGTACAACACTATTTGCACAGCTCCCTCATTTCTTGAGTGAAAGAAAAACAGCAAAAATGCGCACCATTCTTTTTTTCTGCTCACCACAATATTCAACACAACAGGACATGCTACTGCATCAGAAATAACAATTATTTGTATTGCACAAAAAGTATTGAATAATATAGTGGAACAAATTATGTCAGTAGTTAAATGCATTGAGTTAATTTCAACATCCATCTTTAAGCATGTCCGTATACAGCTGGTTTTTTGATGTCGGACAAATATTACCTCTTGACACATCTTGACTCATGGCCCAAAAGAAACTGCATATAACTCTACTGCTTGCAGTCGGACTCATTTGAGTGGTGTCACTTTTCTATTATCTTGGATCATGTCCAAAAGCTAAGCAGTACAACAGCTGGTCCCAATTATCATAGCTACAGTGTGGCTAAATGCACAAATGGCCAGTCTTCCTTTTGGCTCCACATCTAATGAATTAGTTATTTAATAATTTGACAAGAGGGGAGTGTTAAATTACTTCTTTTGTCCAGAATCTTTCTTTGTTTTCTGAAATATAACATGTTGATGCAGTTTTTGGCTGTTTAAAAGTAGAGCATGGCTAACTGACTGTAACTGTATAAAATTTTCCCAGTTGCTCTGACTAAATTATACACCAGATAAATCAAACAATAAAACCAAAGACAGTTTTCTGAAATCCATAACATTATACATTCTATTAAATTATATAAATATAAAATGTTTACATTCACTAGCTCTTTAATGTATATTATTTGCCATTACAAATAGCTGATAAAAAAAATATATCACAAAAACATTTGGAATAAAAAGAAGTAAAACACAGATAAACAAAAACACAAGTTGGATGGAGTGATGTTACTGAATTGGATGGAGTGATGTTACTGAATTGTCCCTACTGACTCAAGTGTGAATTGATAGCATCATGTTAGGGACTGCACTCATGCAGTTGATTTTGTTGCAGTACGTTACAAAATGTACAATGTTATATAATGCATACAGTATTATTGGTTATGCCATGCAAGGAGAGACTATAGCATGCTATAGACACTCTCAACTCTCACAGCCTATCATTGCATTGTGTGAACCAACCAAGTTTTAAACAAAACTTGTATTGTTCCATACCATCTACTGGAGACTGTACTATAACATCATTTACATGGTTCTTTTACCGCCTGTGTCAGGATCCTATCCTGACAACCAAACAGATTTATTTTCTGCTTTTTTATTTTCTCCAATACCTGTTTTCCACCACTAGTGGCCTCCCTAACCAAGTCTAAGCTCAGTCTCTCACACCTGCCTAAGATTATCATCTAAATTGTTCTATAAGAGGCCACATCCTACTAACCCAAGGGCCTTGAAAATGATAGCTGTTTATGGTCTAATACAGACAAGACATCTCTTCCTGGCTCATTCTGATACCTAAGAACCTGCTTAAATCTGATTATCATTGATCCATCCTGATTTATCCAAATAACCTGCTCTATTGCAGACTGTACTTTGCTTCCTAATTATTCCTTATTGTTTTGGACCTAACCTGCCTGGACTTTACAAACTTTGCTACTGATTGCAACTCTCCTGGATAACCCTGTTCCACCTATCTGGTAACTACTGTACAACCTCCAAACAAAAGAGACTAATCATCTAAACTTAGAACTAACCTGAATTCCTCAAGCCTTTATTATATTCGGTTTATTTCTGTCCTGTTATATTATGTTTGCCTGTTACCCGGTTTCCTCTAGTTTTGATAGCTGTAATCTCATTTATAGGTTCTGCATTCTCCCTTTGTCCTTATTGTTCATTTTCCTTTTTTATCCTGTGACTCTTATTGTTGTCTTGTCTAAACATGCCAAAGATTCAAAACAAATAACCTCAAGTCAATCCCGGCATAAGTCTCTTATCTGACCTGCACAAGATCATGATAGAATGTCAAGGCCTTAAAGCTCCAGGGTTGACTGAAGTTCTGAAGATCTTAGCAGATTGTTTATTGGAACTATGCAAAGCAGTAACATGTGTAATAGAATCCAGTTCGAGCACTTCTCCTGAAAAGAAAAACTCTGATTAAAGACAAAGTCAATCTCTCCTTCAATGAAAAGTAAGAAAAGAGAACCACTAACAAAAATTGAGATGGAAAAGAGGCAAAATAATGACATGTTATTATTGTGGTGATACAGGACACCGTATTACTTTATGTCCAAGAAGACCTCCTAAACCTACTGTAATCTCTGAACCTAATATACAGACCTCAGAAACAAGCTCTCCTATATGCAAAGATTTTAACTACAGCACTTCTGATCTAAGCAAATCCGACATACCTGCCAGTCCACCCTCAGATAATTTACTAAAATCTCATGATTCGGATGAGGGATCTGTAGAGATGGACTACAATGCTTCACCCTCAGATGGCATGTGTTCAGAGGATTAAGTCATGAATGAATGTCCTGAACCTATGGCAGCTACAATGACTACCTCTCCAATCATCCAATCTGCAGAAAAGAAGAATACGGCAAAACCTCCATTTGGTTTCCCTGGTCTTGAAAAAGCCAGGGATGGTACTAACATGCCTATTAAGGAACTCTACCTATATGAACGTTATCTTGAAGAAAAAAACCCTTGCAGACACCTTCAGTCAAGTGTCAACCTGTTCTTCCTCCCAAATAGTAACCCTAGGTACAAGAATACCTACCTTGGATAAACATACGATACCTCAGATTCATAATTCTGGGCTGATGAAAAAAAAAATAATGAACCCATCTTTACACTACGAACATCCTAAACTGGTTCTATATCAAGGGGAGAGTAGCAGCATTGTGAATAAATGTAACTACCTACTAGTATATCCACACTGATCTATATCTGAACCCAGTAGACATCTTTCTATAAACATGTAATTTTGCTTTATTACTGATTGCTGGATAATGTATAGTTACTGTTGCAGTTTTAAAGCAGATAAATATAATCCTATGCTTCGACTGTTCAGTCAAATCCTGTTGGCATGAAAATGGAAGCAATGAGGAACTTCTTGTCTGAGTGGATATCAAAATATTGATCATCTTAAAATGTTGCCATTAAAATAGCAGTTTGAATATGCTGAACATCAGCACTACTACATTTTAATGGTACTCCACTGAAGTCATAAAAGTTCACGGTCATTAAAATATGGTTTATCACAATGCCCCTCAAATCTTAATCATGCCTATTTAGGGTACTACAGCAGGGAGAAAAAAGTGCAAAACAAATTGTACAATAAAAAAATAAAGTGTCTCGATCCTCATATTCCTACAGAACACCACAATTATGGAATAACCTCACGGACAATCACATTTTGCTCCAATCTAAAATACTTTAAGAGATCTATTTCAACATATCTCAATATAGAATGCACCTGTAATCATGGTTGATTATATTTCTTACCTGTTCTGTGTGAAAAGTTATATATGTGTATTTTAATATTGTTATTCATCGTCAATATTATATTGTAACTTGTTGTAACAAAGGAATGTCTGTGGGCCCGAGACATACCTGAAAACAAGATTAATCTCAATGTATCCTTCCTGGTAAAATAGTTTATAAATAAATAATATTTGCCCTAAGATTACGTGTAGTCATGTAATCAGTTTTTAATAGGCTGTGTGATGACATCACTCAAAGTGCAATACGAGATTTAGAAACATGATCTTCCTATTGGAATAATATATAACTTGTATTTCCCTATATATTTAATTGACCTAATCTGTTTTCCAGTCAGTTGAAGGAATCAATTTTCCTTTGTATGCTTTTGTATTCCAGTTCCTTAGAGCGAGTATTGTTCTATTTATGACTCAGAACAAAGTACAGAATTCAAAAGAATATTGATTTGCTTAGCCTGCTGAACAATAGCATATGCAAATGTAGAGTATATGACTTTAATTAGGTTTTAAAGCTAACTATTGCATATGAAAGCATCTAAAAAATTAGCAATACCATTTACACCACTGATAGGTTTTTGGATAAAATGGTTTGTATTATTTTCTTGAAGAACAGAAGGCAGGAAGCAACAGAATATAAATAAATCCAACAGTGGCTTTTACAATGATTTAATATTTTTGGATAAACTTTTAAATTATTTTTTAATGATATTAAAATGTTGAAAATATATCATATATAAAATGTAGCAAAAGCATCAAATTTTTATCAACATATTTAAAAAAAACAAAAAAATTTAGAGGTTTACTTAAAACTATTAAATCATTTCAAAGGTTTATCCAAAAATATCAAATTGAGGCCAATATTAATTGTCATATTGCTAAAACTATCAGAATGATAAACTAATAATAGTTACAGTGAACTAAATATCTATCTCTCATTTTGCACTGTAGAATTTAGTAAGAACTATAGGCAGTGGCGTACTAAGGGGGGGGCGGGGGGGCGGTCCGCCCCGGGTGCCAGCAGATTGGGGGGTGCCATGACCAGCCCCGCCGCCCCCCCCCCCCTCATGCTGCAGCCGCCCGAGCACTCTGTATAGAGCCTCAGGCGGCTGCAGCTTTGCCCGGGCAGTGCGTCCATGAGGGCGGACCGCACCGCCCGGGCGCAGAGGCTGACAGGAGAAGCGCTCAGCGCTCAGCGCTCCCACTCTATCGCTTCACTTTGCTGCAGCATACTGGTCCAGCAGGTACAGAAACGCTGTCTCCTGTACCGGCGGACAACAGGAAATTACGCGCCAAGTGATGCGCTACAGTCGGCAGTACGAAAACACTCCCTGTACTTCCCGCAGACTACTGAAACTCAGCCGCTACAGGGAAGGTAGGGGAGGGTGAAAGAAAGAAGAATGATAGAGTGAGAAAAGAGAATAGAGGTGAAAAAGAAAGAAGTGGGGGTGAGAAAGAGAATAGGGGGGTGAGAAAAGAGGAGAAAATGGGGGGTGAGAAAAGAGGAGAATGTGGGGGTGAGAAAGAGGAAGAAATGGGGGAGTGAGAGGAGAATGGGGGTGAGAAAGAGGAGAATGGGGGTGAGAAAAGAGAGAATGAGTGAGAAAGAAAGGGGAATGGGGGGTGAGAGAGGAGAATGGGGGGGTGAGAAAGAGGAGAATGGGGGGGTGAGAAAGAGGAGAAATGGGGGTGAGAAGGAGGAGGGGGGAAGAGAGAGAAAGGAGGGGGTAGAGAGAAGGGGTGAGAGAGAAATTAGGAGGGGGGAGAGAGAATTAGGAGGGGGGGAGGAGGGGGGTGAGAAGAGAAATTGGGAGGAGGAGAAGGAAATTGGAGCGGGAGGAGAGATTGACATTCATCACATACACACAATGCACCCCTTGCACACAGAAAAACACACAATGCACACACACAGACACACATACACAAGCAATGCAACCGTTACACACAATGCATCCCTTACACACACAGAAACACACAATGCATTCATTACACACACTCAATGCACCCCTTACACACATTCAATGCATCCCATACATACACAGAAACACACCTTGCAGCCCTTACACATACAAACACAATTTCACACAATGCATTCCTTACACACATATCAGGACATCCCCTACACACTCCACCCCCTGTGAACAAACTCATTGGTGGAACATGAAGGTGGACCCTGGGACCCAGACCTTGAGCTGTGTAAAGGACCCCCAAAAAATGGAGCTGCTTCCCGTTCTCCCAGAACATTGATTTTTGTGACCACAGTTACAAACCGCCTCCAGAGAGCCTGTTCTGCACCAGACCAGTGGAGCCAGACTGCAGCTAGAGCCCATCATCATCCTCATCTGGTTGTAAGTAGGCAATCTAGTATATTATTCGTGGCACTAAGCTCTAATTTACCTCACATTAAAGAAACACTATAGTCCCCAGAACCACTTCAGCTTAATGTAGTGGTTCTGGTGTCTATAGCCTGTCCCTGCAGGCCTTTTAATGTAAACACGGCGGCACTGCAGCACTGGCGTTAGTTTACATGGCAAACCATATGGGTGGGGCATTGTGATGTCACATGGGGGGGCGGCAAACTTTACTTTTGCCTAGGGCGGCAAAAATCCTTGCACCGGCCCTGGCTGGAGGGGGCTGTGTGAGCTGTGGCCGCACAGTGTCCCATGGTAGTTAGGGTGCCTTGCGGCCAGTACAGCTCACACAAGCAAACAGCTGATAAACTGGCCGCACGGAGGAAATGTGTATGTGTGACTGTCTGCCTGTGACTGTGTGTGACTGTCTGCCTGTAACTGAGTGTGTGACTGTCTGCATGTAAATGTGTGTGTGTGGGGCTGCAGGGATTTTGTAGAAGGGGGCTGGGGTTTTGTATTGGGACAGGAGTCTTTATAAGGGGGGATAAGCGGGGGTTTTGTAGACGGGGCAGTACAGGATTTGTAGAAGGGGCAGGACAGAGGTTTTGTAGGAGGGGCGGGGCAGGACAAGGGTTTTGTAGGAGGGGCTGAAAGCGGTTTTGCAAAGTTTACAAATTATAAAAAAAAAAAGAGAGAAAACCTTCAACATTTTTTACAGGGTTTTTTTTTTTTTTGCCAAGCACAGGATCCGCCCCGGGTGCCAAATGCTCTAGGTACGCCCCTGACTATAGGTATTAAAGGGACACTACACACTCCTGTAGCACTTTTGCTTTCTGAAATGCTTTATTAATAAGACAGAGTGTGTCTTATTCAATTTACAAAAAGTGCAAATTTCAATAGAAATTGGTACTTTTAAAATGTATACCCCACAGCCATCAAGCATACAAATGGTCCTGTTACTTCCTGGCTTGTTTAAATCAGTGGCGCCAAATAAAAAGTTAAGTCTTTTTTACATTTGTTATTGCTGTTGATCCAAGAGAAGGCAAAATACCTAGTTTGAAGCACTTCACAATTTTGAAACAAACTAGCATAAAATTAATTTTCAACCCCAGAATGCAGTCAGATCTCTCCTTGGATCAAGAAGCTGTTACCCCACATATTAAAAATGATATCCCTGAATATTGTGTTTTTGCTGTTTTAAACATCTGTACAGACTTTGATAAAACAACCTCTTTAGGCAGAGAATTCCACATTCTTATTATTCTTACTGTAAAGAACCCTTTCCATTTCCTTTTCTACTTTACTCCAGTCTAAATTAGTGAACTTGTGTTCTATGTACAGCCCTGCTTATGAATAGATTTCGAGACAATGGTTTGTACTGGCCCCAAATATATTTGAATAATGCGATTATATCCCTTCTGAGAGTCCGTTTTTCTAAACTAAACAGATTTAACTTTGTTAAACTTTTGTCATAACTAAAATCTTCCAATACTACTATTAGTTTTGTAGCCCAACTCTGCACTTTTTCAACTGTTATAATTTCTTTCTTTTGAACAAGTGCCCAAAATTGCATGGCATATTCAAGATGTGGTCTTTGTAATGAGTAACCCAACACACAGTGTGAAAACCCACCAGTAGAAACAGAGAGAGTCCCTAAACCAGTCCTTAGAATGGCCGGAATATAGAAAAAAACTGAAGAAACGTCAAAAATAAGCCAAGGTAAAGGGAAGGCAGAAATACACAATCACAAAAAACAAAGCCGAGTCAGGGGAACCAGAAAACAGAGTAGTCGATAACAAGTCGGGTCAAATACCAAAAATAAGAAAAGGAAAAAAGAATTTGCTATTGGGACACTAGGAACCACAATAAGGCAATGTGCCCTGGGCAAACTGAGTTTTTATATGTTTGGGGGTGTGGTTAGCATACCCACACACCCAAAAGGTGCGAGTGTGCTAAGCTCTATTGATTAGAGCTCCCATGATGCCATCACGCGTGCACCATGTCATAAAAACGGGCGGGTACACATCGTCTGGCAGCCGAGAGACGCCTCTGACAGCATGGGAGCCTCTGACAGCGTGGGAGCGGTGGCAGATCGGCGGACAACCAGGGTGACTACAGGAGAGCTTACAGTCTTACCATTGATTTATAAAGTGTTTTTACATTTTGAGAATTAATGCCACTTTTTATGCAGGGTAATACTTTACTGGCCTTAGCAACAGCTGATTGATATTGTAGAAAGATAGAATCATAGAATGTGATAGCAGATAAAAGCCATTTGGCCCATCTAGTCTTCCCAATTTTCTAAATACATTCATTAGTCCCTGGCTTTATCTTACAGCTAGGATAGCCTTATGCCTATCCCATGCATGCTTAAACTCCTTCACTGTGTTAACCTCTACCACTAGAGTTGAGCGGACACCTGGATGTTAGGGTGCGGCGGGTTCGGCCAAACTTTGAAAAAAGTCTGGGTTCGGGTTCCAACTTGAACCCGAACCCCATTGAAATCAATGGGGACCCGAACTTCTGGCAACAAAAATCCCTCTAAAAAACTCCTTGAAAGAGCTAGACAGCTGCAAAAGCGAGTAAAGAGGGGGTAAGAGTAGGACAAGTGCCCTGCAAACAAATGTGCATAGGGAAATCACTTAAAATAACATAAAAATAAAAAATACAGCTGAGCCCTAAAATAGCACTAGATGGAAACTTTGATTTTAGCTTTGGAAGAACAAAAAATCTAAATCAGGAGGATCAACAGAATGGCTGTCAGGAGGATCAACAGAATTATCCATTTGAGAGAGGGTTGGAGTGCAGGGTATTCTCTTTCATTGTTCAAACTGAGCTCAACTCCTGATGCACGGAGAAAAGGCCTTCACAAGCCTCTGCTAATATGTACATAGTTTATACTAAGTGACCCATAGGTTGAGGAGGTGGTGACCGTGGCAGTGGAGGAGGAGGATGAGGTAGCCAACACTGATATATATATATATATTAATTGGGGTAGCCCCCAAAATATTGGGACATATAAAAAAAGACAACTCTGTTCCGCAGAGTAGCTGTTGACATTATAGTTGCGCAAGAACTTTGTTGACTCTAGAAAACCTCGGGCAAATCGCACGTCCCCGTGGCGGAAGACTTTGCATGCGGATGTCATTCATACAGGGAGTGCAGAATTATTAGGCAAGTTGTATTTTTGAGGATTAATTTTATTATTGAACAACAACCATGTTCTCAATGAACCCAAAAAACTCATTAATATCAAAGCTGAATATTTTTGGAAGTAGTTTTTAGTTTGTTTTTAGTTATAGCTATGTTAGGGGGATATCTGTGTGTGCAGGTGACTATTACTGTGCATAATTATTAGGCAACTTAACAAAAAACAAATATATACCCATTTCAATTATTTATTATTACCAGTGAAACCAATATAACATCTCAACATTCACAAATATACATTTCTGACATTCAAAAACAAAACAAAAACAAATCAGTGACCAATATAGCCACCTTTCTTTGCAAGGACACTCAAAAGCCTGCCATCCATGGATTCTGTCAGTGTTTTGATCTGTTCACCATCAACATTGCGTGCAGCAGCAACCACAGCCTCCCAGACACTGTTCAGAGAGGTGTACTGTTTTCCCTCCTTGTAAATCTCACATTTGATGATGGACCACAGGTTCTCAATGGGGTTCAGATCAGGTGAACAAGGAGGCCATGTCATTAGATTTTCTTCTTTTATACCCTTTCTTGCCAGCCACGCTGTGGAGTACTTGGACGCGTGTGATGGAGCATTGTCCTGCATGAAAATCATGTTTTTCTTGAAGGATGCAGACTTCTTCCTGTACCACTGCTTGAAGAAGGTGTCTTCCAGGAACTGGCAGTAGGACTGGGAGTTGAGCTTGACTCCATCCTCAACCTGAAAAGGCCCCACAAGCTCATCTTTGATGATACCAGCCCAAACCAGTACTCCACCTCCACCTTGCTGGCGTCTGAGTCGGACTGGAGCTCTCTGCCCTTTACCAATCCAGCCACGGGCCCATCCATCTGGCCCATCAAGACTCACTCTCATTTCATCAGTCCATAAAACCTTAGAAAAATCAGTCTTGAGATATTTCTTGGCCCAGTCTTGACGTTTCAGCTTGTGTGTCTTGTTCAGTGGTGGTCGTCTTTCAGCCTTTCTTACCTTGGCCATGTCTCTGAGTATTGCACACCTTGTGCTTTTGGGCACTCCAGTGATGTTGCAGCTCTGAAATATGGCCAAACTGGTGGCAAGTGGCATCGTGGCAGCTGCACGCTTGACTTTTCTCAGTTCATGGGCAGTTATTTTGCGCCTTGGTTTTTCCACACGCTTCTTGTGACCCTGTTGACTATTTTGAATGAAACGCTTGATTGTTCGATGATCACGCTTCAGAAGCTTTGCAATTTTAAGAGTGCTGCATCCCTCTGCAAGATATCTCACTATTTTTGACTTTTCTGAGCCTGTCAAGTCCTTCTTTTGACCCATTTTGCCAAAGGAAAGGAAGTTGCCTAATAATTATGCACACCTGATATAGGGTGTTGATGTCATTAGACCACACCCCTTCTCATTACAGAGATGCACATCACCTAATATGCTTAATTGGTAGTAGGCTTTCGAGCCTATACAGCTTGGAGTAAGACAACATGCATAAAGAGGATGATGTGGTCAAAATACTCATTTGCCTAATAATTCTGCACTCCCTGTATAACTAATAGTTCTCATCACGGTTGAAACACAGCCTGCTCTATCAGTTTCCAGCATCCATTCTTGGCCCATAACCTTTTGCAATCTTAATGATGAGGGTAGGATAACTGGGCAAGTTCACACAATAACAAAATGATATTGTGCTTCACTGCTCCACACTCAACAGGGAAAGAGGTTAGACAACAATTTTATTGTACTAAGTATGCATTGAAAGCACCTCAAGATTATATCCCCAGCATAAATCTTCCTTATACTAATGTGGCACATATTGACTGTAGCGGATGGCACTGGGCTGTCCTGCAAATGTCTTGTGAATAACTGCATTCGTGTGATCTGCTGGTTTTCTATGTGTTTAAAAGAACTGTATTCCTCTGATTGTTCGGTAGTTTTATTCCCTTAGTTCATTCAAATGAAACTACCGAACAACCAGACCTCCCCTGTGTGAAGTGTGTCCTCAATTACCCGTTGCAACATTGTTGCGAACGGGTAATTGCCTAGTAAGTAGCCGTCCTTTGATCTCGGGGGTGGCCGCCATTCAACAAACGAACACGTGGTGGCGGCCATTTTAAAACTCCCGAACAGCGGTGTTTTGCCGTTGAGTGTCTGGAACTCAAATCGGACACTCGAGTAGGCGAACACCGCTGAGACCTCCACAAGCCCGGTCCGTTCAGTTCCTAACTACTGAACGGCCCCTCGTTCGGTAGATAGAAAGAACCAAACGAGGGGATTCAGGCGAACCCTCCCTAGCCTCTATAGCTAGAGGCTTTCGTGTATTTTATTCCCTTATGCCAGGTCCGACCGCAGGGCCCATTCGCATGGAACCTTATTCGGCTATCTCAGTTAGTGCGGTCGGTCATTTTATTCCCTCCATACATTTCCCGAACCCCGTGGTCTGATCTGGGTGATTTATGGATATGTTGTTCACCCAGATCAGGGGTATCCGGGGATGTAGGATTTAAAGAGGTACCCCTACGTTTAGGGGTACATCCAGAAACGGGGGGAATTACTGTACTGGATAAGGGGATTATGATGCTGGCTGAGGGGAGGAGATGTGTGGGAGGTTACCAGGACAGGATTGGCTACTGTAATAATGAGTGTAAATCCCTCCCTTGCATGGGAGCATGCGTTAAAAGGAGACTGTGGATTAAAGCTTTCAGTTCTGCTCCTGAAACTGTGTGTCGTCCAGTTATTGGGATTGCTGTGGGGATATTGCTGTTATTTTACCTGCTGGAAACCTTGCCTGTGGATTTATTATTTACTTGTTCCTGAGCCTCACTTGGACTATAAGCGGAGATACCCTGGGGAATATTGCATCTCCGCTACATTGACCACACCTGCTTTTGTTTAAGTATTCTCCCATGCTGCTAGGGCTGTTAGTGCTGCTAGTGGACAAATATAAAAAATAAAAAAAAAACAATTTTAAAATTATGTTTGCTTTTGATATTTTCAATCCCAGTTATTAAGGGCTATGTATTCATGTATTCATTAGCATATATGGACTAAAGCAAGACATACTTGACTTTATTCCTTATATGCTGCAATACATTTTCCTTGAAGATAAGAAGGTGCAACTCTTCCAATCTGTTTCTGTTAAGGGGCTAAGGTTGAGCCCAAAAGTGTGAGCCCCCACCTGAGAATGAATTAAGAAGATTGAAAGGTTACTGAATTATCTGGGAGTCTCTTCCTATGCATGTGAATCCTTACGTAAGAGCCTGTATGCAATATGACTATGTGAATATGTGAATTTGTGTATAATGTATATAGGATATTGGTTAGTGGGTAGGTGAATTTGATGAAAACTTATAGGTTGCTTAGTGCAGGGAGCTGTGTGACTAGTTGAGTTTGTAGGTGTAGCTGACTAGGGAACTGGATGATGGATGTGATATAAATATCTCCCTTACCTTCCAAATAGGAAACACAAGTTTCCCACCTATGTCCCAAGTGTTGTCAATGAATCAGATGTACATTTATCTTCTGCATTTTTCCAATATCATGTAAATGTTTGTGGCACATAGAAAAATGTACTTTGTTCCTGTTAAGTTTTTTTTTTTTTTTGCTTACATTTTGATGTTTGAACATATAGAATCTTGAAATCTCCTCCAAAAAAGATTTTCTGAAATCGTCAAATGTATGCCATTCCTTTTATTCCATGATCATCTAGTAATAAGGAATTTGAGCTAGATGCATTTTGTCCCATGAGAACTAAGCTATCAAGTTTAAAAATTTCAAAACTCTTACCATGCAGAAAACATTTGTTACTATTATATTTACTACCCTTTTGATCTCCACACCTCTGTATTAGTATGTCTATATTATAAAAAGCAATCAAACGTTTCAATAATTCTGTCATCTTCCAAGCTTTTAACATTACTATGCAGAGTTGATTGAGCGTATTGTTCTTTAAAGTTATTCTAAAATGATCCCCTTGTCATCTCATCTCAGAGTATACCTTTCAACATGGGCACCCAGAGCATACATATAAAATATGCCGAATTCCTTGATGTATAATTGGGATTGTGTGTATTCTATATATATAGAATATTTTATAAGACCTTTAAAGCATAATATGATATACAAATAAAATGATTTAATCACCCCTCCTGGGTGGTATGTTTTTTTCCTCATTCTCAGGTCCTCTACCAGAGGCCTGGAAGTTTGAGGGTTCTGCGCAGTATCTTAGGTGTTCCTAGAACTGCACTCTTCTGGACAGCAATCTCAGATGTCCCACCTGGAATCTGTTAAAGCCACTCTCCCAACTTGGGAGTCTCAGCCCCGAGTGCTCCTATCACAACTGGGACTACTACTGCCTTCACTTTCCACATCTAGTTTCTAGTTTTTCTTTCAGTCCTTGGTATTTCTCCACCTTCTCATGTTCCTTCTTCCTGATGTTATAGTCACTGGGTATTGCCACATCCACCACGACTGCAGTCTTTTGTTCCTTGTCTACCACCACGATGTCTGGTTGGTTGGCCAGCACTTGCTTCTCTGTCTGGATCTGGACTTGAAGTTCCACAGGATCTTAGCCCTGTTATTCTCAACTAGCCTTGGTGGTATCTCCCATCTGGACTTAGGCAGGTCCAATCCATATTCTGTGCAGCTGTTTCGGTACACAATCCCAGCAACTTGATTGTGTCTCTCCATGTACGCTGTTCCTGCTAACATGTTGCATCCGGCTACTAGGTGCTGGACTGTCTCAGAGGCCTCTTTGCACATTCTGCACCTTGGGTCTTCCCTGGTGTGGTAGACTCCAGCTTCTATTGATCTGGTGCTCAGTGCCTGTTCCTGTGCTGCTCGGATTAGTGCCTCAGTGCTGTCTTCCAGTCCTGCCTTTTCCAACCACTGGTAGGATTTTGTCATGTGAACCACATTCACTATCTCCCGGTGGTACACCACATGGAGAGATTTGTCTTGCCAAGGAACCTCCTCTTTTTCTGCATCCTCTATCTGTTGAAGTCTCAGGCATTCCCTTAGCAGTGCATCTTTTGGAGACATCTTCGTGATATACTTGTGGATGCACTGTGTTTCATCCAGGACTGTGGCCTTGGTAATGTCACTGACTTTGAACAGGAAACCACAGGTTCGAATCCCGGTCCAACTGCTGCACCAGTAAGTGTTCCTGGCCAAGACACCTAATGATATAGACACCCTGTCCATCTCAGGATATATATGAGAGCAACACATACCAAGAGTGTCATGCCAACTCGGACATAGACCGGATTAACAAGGTCCGCGTCAGATGCTAGAGAACCCGGGCAAACTGACAACAAGTGGGATACTGGAACAAATCATTCCTGAATATGGAGCGAGAACCTAGACCTGCTTGAATGCTACTACAACAGCAGACCCAATGAGAGATGCTCATCAATTTTTTTCTTAGGAGGTTTGCAATCGCTAATACACTCAGTTCCGTGGGATCTGATGGTCCTGAACGGAACAGTGTCTCCCGACGTAAATTGCCAATAAAGTTATTTGCGGTTCAGGCTGGAAGTGCACACGTGCGCATTAGAATATGTGATTACGTTCACTGTGGTGCGCAATTATTTGATATTTAAGCAGCCGGAACAGAGGAAGAGACACAGTTCTTGAAAAAGTCATCAGACGAAACGCATTCAGCGGAATAAAGCTAGAGGTATCCTCAAAGACTTCTACCCTACAGCCTGTTCCTGCCTGATCTATCAACTCTTTCACTCTTTCGCATACTTTCACTCTTTCACATGCTTCTTTTGAAGAGATTGGAACCGAACAAGCAATAGACATCCTGAGGCATTGGGTCTGAAATTCAACATATGGGGACTTAGCCCTTGAGTGGCTGACAAGCTTTTTAACACTACTTGTGCCACTACTTTTGTGAGTATATTTGTTGTTTTTATATTTGTTTTACTGTGTCATTAAACACTTCACTATGAATATATTCCCTTTTGTCTCCATACATGCTTAACTCTACTATACGTATGGTAAATATACATGCACGTTTGTGACTGTGGCGCCCTCACTGGCATATGTTTTTTAAACTATACTACTTGTCTACTTTTGTCTTTCTGGGATTTGGGAGTGATCCCCTAATTTGAGTGGCTAGTCTGCACTGTTTTGCACGTTATCCCACTTACCGCCCTTGGATACATTTACAGGAAACGTATGTGGGAGCTATGGATGAATAAGAGACCAGTATCTACCCTAACACCAAAACAGCTGGTTACACTTTATCCCACTTACACTTTATCCCACTTACCGCCCTTGGATACATTTACAGGAAACGTATGTTGGAGCTATGGATGAATAAGAGACCAGTATCTACCATAACACCAAAACAGCTGGTTACACAACGTTTGAACATCTTCAAGAGAAATCTAGCGTCACAACTGGCAACTGGAAATATATATATATATATATATATATTGGATTAAGAAGACATTGGAGTGCTGTCTTACACTGGATATATATAAATGCAGTGTAAGACAGAACTCCAATGTCTTTTTAATCCAATAAAACACATTAAGAAGATCAAACTTTCATCAGGATAAGCATCATATACTTGTCAAGGCATATGTATACTGTAAGCAAAATTACATTCAACTTACCCCATCACCATGCAGAATGCCAGGAGGACGCCACAGCCGCAGAGAGCAGGAAGTGCTACTATTGCGCGTACACGTTGATTGCCATGCGTGCACATCCCATCGACGCTTCATATCCCCACCCCTGTGTGTCACAATATCAGTGAACCACACGCATATCAGTCTGATGGTCAGGCTATCTATATTTCTGCAACTGTGAAGGTAAACACTAGACTTTTGTTGTCCTAGATTTCCAAACTTTTTGGCCTAAAAAATAATTGGGACCGCAGGATTTAGTTCATGTCACTGTTCTGCTAAACCACATTTTTGTACTGAAGTAAATTCAGAAAGGCAATTTGAGCAGGCAGAATGGAGACTATGACTGTGCTGACATGCATAAACTTGCATAATATTGTCTTTTATCCAAAATTAAAAGGAAAAAGTTAGCTGGCAGCTGACAAACTACTCACCACTTCCACCCTGGCAAGAACAAGGGTTTTTCCACAAATCCAGTCTGTAGCATCGGTGAACATCCTTGAGTGTGGGGGGAAGTGCACTAGTTTTTATACTAACTGCATCTGTGGAGGTAACAGGTACCACAATACACAGTCAGGCAGTTTAAAACCACTACAATGAAAGACATTAGAAAAAAATCAATTCATTTTAATTTAATCCATATTGTTTTTCTTTTAAGGAATGGAAAGGGAAGCAGATGACCACCAGCACCATCACATTTTAGAACACTTTTTTTCTACCAGAGTTTGAAAAGTATACCACACTCAGTGTAGGCAGGGTTCACTTATGCAGAAAACTGCAGACACACACTATTTACACCGATCAACCTATTGTTCCTGTAAGTTTTTGTAATTGTGTAATTTATTGTTAAATCTCCTACACTTGTAATATTGTAAAGAACTGTGGAAATTGTTGGCGCTATACAAATGCCAATAATTCTAATAATAATCAGCCACAATAGTAAATACACCTGCCTAATACAGTGAAGGTTTAGCTCATACTCCCAGAACAGATCTGACACATCAAAGAATTGACTCCACAAGATCTCTGAATGTATCCTGGGTATCTGGCACCAAGGGGTGAATATTGCCTGCAACAATCTTTAAGTAGGTGGTCCGTGTCAACAGCCACATCAATGTCAGGACCCAAGGCTTCAAAGCAGAATACTGCCCAGAGCATAACGCTGCATGTGTGGCAAAAAGCTGCACAGCCAATCAGCATCTCCTTGGGGAGTGTTCAGCACCTCATGCACACCCAATCAAATACATTGCCCCCTCCCCCTATTCTAATACACTGCCAACAAATCCAATACATTGCCCCCAAATTCAATACACTGCCCCTCCTTCAAATTAATACACTACCATCCACATCCCTCTGCAACAAAGCCACTTCATTACTATTCAGCTCTACCCAACCAACCAACCAACCCGCCAACCCTGCTTTCTTTGAACTCATCACAGTCAATTACCTCCTCATTCCCTTCACATGTTACCAGTTTATGTAATTATACTATTGATTCTCTCCTCCAAATTCCTCTGCTACATCTAGTCTCATCTCCCCATTTTAACCTTTTGATGTAAGCTCACAGGCAGGACCCTCTACCTTTTGTATTAGTCTGTTTATATTGATTGTCTTTCTCAAAATTGTACAATATGTTAGCACTTTATAAATTACAGTAATAAATAATTAATAAATAATCTGTCTCTTTCTAGTATTAAAACAACAAATAAATCCCAAAGTAGAAAAATGCTTCCAAATCAAAGTCGGTGTAACTGGCAATGGCAGTAGCAGCTAGGCAAGAGGACGTTTTTCATTTTTCTTTCCTATTTTCTTTTTTAATTCACCAGATAATGAGTGGTCCGAATTTTTCTATACAACCTGCCTGTCGACTACTGGCACTATCATCACAATCCCTACTGCACTGCACAGGGGTGGTGTTAGTAGTTGTATAGGAGGTTGTGAAAACTGCACAGAAACAATTTTAAACTTTCAGAGGCCATTGTAGTAATACTGAGTGTGGATTGGGGAACAACTGCCCTCCCTCAATCTCTCCCATCCCTCAATTTTGTCTTGGAATTAGTATGTAACATGGATGAAAGTGAATTTTTAGAGACTTTCAATTTCAGCTACTTTGGCCTAACATTGGAACTTAAATGTATCTGTGAATTTAGTGAGTAACCATGCTACTCTCACACTAGAATCAATGACACAATGGCTCTTATGTCCCACTCAAAGTTATTTCAACTGTTCATGGCAGTAGTTAGCTAGCTATGTACAGTCACCTACTAAACCTTGTCTCACACTAGGACCAATGGCTATCTCAAACTAGCACAGGCACAACAAGGGTAAAATCACTGTTCATCTGTCTCCCTCAGTAGCTGCAATTAAAGTGTCTAGAAAAATTCTACATGGAAACATAGATTGTTTAACTGTTCCTCCTTTTCCCCCTCTATTGGTTAGTTGAACTTGATCTGTTAATAAAATTTACATATATTTGCTGTTCCCTAACCATCAATCTTATGTGTATTGCTATATCATGATTGGACAGAAGATCTAGCCCACGTTATTGGGCAGACCTATTGCCCATCATGACATGCTTACATACGTATTTTCCCTAACCAAAAAAAACAGCCTCATCTACATTCCATTTATTTTTTTGCTGGTTCCAGGAACAGCACTGAAAATCAATGATTGATACAAGCTTATTCGGGTTCACGATTTTGGCATGTGTGGACTCGTAAACTTAAGTTTTGATGATCATCTGATTAATCAAAATTCAGCCATATCACTGTTCAGCCAAAAGTGAAGTCTAATAAATAACATCATATTTTGGCCAGTAGGTGGCATAATTCTGGAACAGTCTGCAAGTGAAAGTATGATTTTCCTATATAAAATGGCACATGACCATACAGTAGGACAAAAAACTTGAGTCCATAATATGATAAATATATATCTTGCCACCACATTACATTCAAAACCTTGATCTGTGTTTTATTTAACATTTCTTTGTGGGCAAATAAATCCTGTTAGCAATGGGGATAACTATTAACGCATTATACATGATTTATCTAGTATTTGCATTAATATTTAACTGTTTTACTTGATGGTTTCTAAGGAAAAGAGGAGAATCAAAGCAATGGTTATTTTCCTCCTCCTTTGTCCATTCTTTGCCCTGACTTTACCTTGTCTGAAATGGGATGTGATATAATTTGCTATTTCCTTGCATTTTTCGTTTGGAAATGGAAACAAAAATGAAAATTTTGTCTGGACAAAAATTGATGAAGTATACATACAATATATATTAATATATGATACCACACTCAAATATTAGATGCAAAAAAACCTAAATGTTTATTACATAATTATAACACATTATATAGAAGTAACCCTTTCACTCAATATAAACACGATCACATAAATAATATACAAGGCAAGTTTGATTATCAAAAGTTAGCCAAGTGACAACAAACTTGGTATCTGAACTTTTTAAACACACAGAACAGTGATTAAAGATCCCTTCACAGTATGTTTCCTTAATCACTCGGTGTACACCTCTTAATTTAGATTAGACTTGTCTGGGATATCTAATAACAAATATCAAAAGACCTATGGAAAAATGGCCAAAAAAGAAAAAAAGCAGTAAGAAATAAACAATTGTGAAAAAAAAATATATCATATGAAGTCAAGGAATGTCTCAAAGTTCATACTAGTTGGTCCTAGTGTGTACACACTTCTAATACAACAAAAGGTAAAAAAAGAAGAAAAAAAAAACCACAGAGCTCTTCATCCATATGTTTTGACGAAGGGGTAATCACCAAAAGGACATCTCTCACCCGGCTGAAGATCCTTTGTTGTATTTAAATAGATGGAGCTATGATGTTGGCAATGCTGGTGTAGAGTTGTAGTATCCAAGATGTCTGTGACATGAAGCTGTTCATGAGGGATGCCTCCAATATTTGTAAATTGTTTTATTTTCAATCATCTGGGAGAATGAGGTTATTAGTTTGGCACACTTACAAATGTTCTCAATGCAAAAGGTCATTATGGAAACTCTATCTTAATAAGATGTTCCTATGTGTATTAAGGGGAAAGGCATATATATCAATTTAAGTAAATAATCTATATATAGGAGATCTTGATTAAAGATGCACCCTACTGAAATGCTTCAGCATTAAGGAAAACTCTAGCAAAAAGGAACTACAAAGATTTGTGGATGAGATGTATTTAATGCATCAGAGTAAGTTCATATATATATATATATATATATATATATATATATATATATATATATATAGATAGATATGCCCTTTATGACCATTTTTAATGTTGTTAATTGTAATTACATATTTATAACAAATGTAACTTAGATCCCAAATACCTAGGATATACACATATACTTGTTAGTACTGTAATAATGTAGAATATTGTACTCAAGCATAGATAGACCTCTCTCTACAGAAAATTAAGTGTACACACACCCTCATACTCAGTATTTAAGATCAAATCATTATGAAGAAGCATAAGATAAGTATAAGATTTTTAATTAAAGGAATATACACTGTATTGTCTAACGAGGATTTTTGAAGACCTGTTCTTATCGCTATAGGAAATGTTTAAGGTCATAGTCCTCATTCATACCCATTGGATATAATGTCTCCAACGTGCTTATCCACTTAGTCTCTTTCTGGAGTAGCAATTTTTGCCTATCGCCCCCTCGCCCCTCCCCCCCACGCAGTGGTTGGATACTGTCAATTACTTGAAACCGTAACTGGTTTACACTGTGTCCTTGTTGTTTAAAATATCTTCGGACCAGAGTTTCACTTATTCCTCTCTGCAATGCAGCTCTGGTGCTCTCCTATACGTTCTTTGACCAGTCTGATCGTCTCTCCCACATAAAGTAACCCATATGGACATTTCAGGATATAAATCGCATAGTCTGAGCTGCAAGTATAGTAATCATGTATATTGTATTGTTTACCTGAGCATGGTTGTGTGAAATATCCACCCTTAATTACACTGTTGCAATGTATACATCCAACACATGGGAAAGTGCCTCTCTTGGGTTCTGAAAATAAACATATTTGTTTCTTACTGCTACTGATATCTGATCGGACCAATACATTTTTGAGATCCCTAGCTCTTTGATACAAAAAGAGTGGAGGATTATTAAATTCCTTAGGTAAATTTCCATCCCCTTCAAAGATTTTCCAAAACTTCATACTACTCTTCCTGATATCCTTGCTATATGGAGTGTAGGGTAATATAATAGGAATTCTCTCTGAGTTACCCTCATCCTAGTTGTATTAAGGGTTTGTTCCCTATTCAAACATTGTACTCTCTCTTTGTTTCTTTACTAGTTTTAAGGGGTACCCTCTATCCGTAATGACATGACACCGCTGAGTATGCTTCTTCATAATGATTTGATCTTAAATACAGAGTATGAGGGTGTGTGTACACTTAATTGCCTGTAGAGAGAGAGGTATATCTATGCCAGAGTACAATATTCTACATTATTACAGTACTAACAAGTATATGTGTATACCCTAGGTATTTGGGATCTGAGTTACATTGTTATAAATATGTAATCACAATTAACAACAACATTATAAATGATCATAAAGGGCATATAGTGGAAAATGTATTCATACTTACTGTAATTTTCTTTTCCTGGCTATTATTCATGGCAGCATATACACATGGGTTAGCTCCTCCCCTTACAGCCGATAGGACAGGAAAACCACCAAGGTTTTAAAATCAGGCTGCATCCCTAAGGTCCTCAGTCAGTTTACAAGCTCTACAGTAAATAAATAGAGACATTAATGGGTGGGAAGTATATTCTGCTGAATAATAGCCAGGAAAAGAAAATTACGGTAAGTATGAATACATTTTCCACTTTCCTGGCTAATCATGGCAGCATATACACATGGGGAATACCCAAGCTTACAAAGGGAGGGACAGAATAGCCAATCAAATAATCAGAATAATTCAACATAGATAGAAGAATGAACTGAGTTAAGTACTTGAGTACCAAATTGTGCATCATAGACTGTTTTAACGAACAGTATGAAATGCCAGACAAATGTATCTAAAGAGGTTCAAATGCTAGCTTACAAAAAGTGTCAGCAGAAACCCACGATGCTGCAACAGCATGAGAGGAGAGTGCTCGGATACCCTCCAGCACAGGTAGAGAACAGACGTGACGTCCAAATTGTGCCTCATTAATTGCTTCAATGTCCAATATGTAATGCAGGAGAAACTAGTTCAAAGAGGTCCAAATGCCAACTTTACAAAGTTTCAGCAGAGACCATTGCCATGGAAGCCCACAAGACGCTGTAACAGCACTAGTGGAGAATGCTCCAAAATCTTTTGGTACATGTAGAGAATGGCATTGAAAGGCTCTCACTTTAGGCAGGATCTCTGGTGCTACATGCAAGACAACCATATCCTGTTGAAATTCAGTGAATGGGGGTACACAGGATCAAGCCTGGAGGTACACACATTCACCCTGCTGAGGTACCAGTCACCAGTAACAGCAATGTCTGTGCTAACATCATGGAGGCTCCTGCTAGAGGTTTAAATGATGGTTTAGTCAGAGCTCGTGAGACCAATGGTACATCACATATTGGTTTCAACACCCTCAGCGGAGGCTTGAGTTCAATTGTTGCTTACGTGAAGCAAAGCACCAGGGGCATCGACACTCAATGGGTACCCTTCAGTACAGGTAGAGAATGACATAGATAAGCATTCAGTATAGGCAGGATCTTCAGGTGCCAAATGCAAGACGACCATATCTGTTGAAAAGTAGTGAAAGGGGGTTCACAGGATCAAGCCTGGAGTTCACCCATTTTCCTTGCTGGGGTACCAGCCACCAGCACTTTCTATGCTACCACCATGGAAGTTTCTTCTAAAGGTTCGAATAATGGTTTAGTCAGGGCCAGTGAGACCAGTGGTACGTCACATATTGGCTTCACCACACTCAGTGGAGGCATGATTTCAATCAATGCCTATATGAAGCAAAGTGCAGCTAAGTGCTCCTCTAGAGTGTTATAACACAGAACCTTTCAAGGCCTGAACGAGGAGTAATTCCAACAGACAAAAGCATGTCAAGCTTTGTAAAGCCTGTATAGGATTGTAAGAGCATCTCAATGGCCGTCTCAGGGATGCCTATACTAATATGGACTCCCGCATCAACACCAGAACTTGAGGGCCTTGTAATAGGTCTGGACGTACTGGAATTTCCCTTGGAGGTTTCAGAATCATCTTATTCATCATTGGAATTAGAGTCGACACGGTCTTCCACTGTCACCTTTTGCATTGCCTTTTTAGAAAAGTCGAAAACAGGAAAATATGTACACCAGACTAAAATTCTAAATATGAGTCAGTATATCCTGAACCCGAGCATTCGGATCCTAGCATGTAGAAAATACTTCTGGACCTGGTAGTTCCAGGAAATGGCCATCATATCTATGTAGGGTATCAGACAAATCTGCGTCAACCCCGAGGATACATCGGGACATGGTTGCCAATCCACCTTGTCCACAGTTATTCGGCTCAAGCAAACAGCCATTGTATTCTGAGCCCCTGGTTGTTCTTCTGTGCCCTGATCATTATGGGCTGGAATTCCATCAATACGTATCTGTGAGACCCATCTTGATAGATATAGGATATAGTTGCATTGATATTTGAGCAAATTTGGACCCACTCGTTCTTCAGCAAGCTTCTGAAGTGAAGAAGAGCCTTGAAAATGACTCGTAATTCCATACAAATGAATGGAAATATTGTGCAACATGGTCCAAACACTGCAACCAATCTTATAAAAACTGGAATTCGAGCTAATATTTGACCAATGAGGTTCTGTTTACTGGAAACTCAGAGATCTAATCCCTCTTTTCAGCTACCAGGTAAGGTGTAACTCCACTGCTGGCTCCAATTATTTTTCTCTTGTTAGCCCAAGATAGGAAGGATCTGTGAGGAATCCAGAGATGTCATTGGGCCCATCTGACAAGTCTGCTGGTGGAAGCCAGGATTCCTAGTAGTTGCATCTATTTTCTTGCTGTTACCAAGCAGAAATGAAGAAACTGGGAGAGAAAACCTTCAAAATCTGTGGAACTGTCCCTGATAAGCCATAGAATTTTCCACTCGGGAATGTCAACCACTGAGCTGGTGTGAAGCTGCTTTTCTTGATATTCATCAAGTAGCCAAACTTTAGGAGTTATGAAAGAACTATATACCTCTGTGTGCCTGTCTTCTGAGGGTCTAAGGCTATCAGAAGTAGATCCTCCAGATAATGGAACCAGGTGGAGTTCTGGACTCTCAATAACACTATAAGCACATATAAAGATTCTTGGGGCCGCATTGAGGCCAAATGGTAGGGCACTAACTTGGAAGTTCTCTTGCCGAAGATCTCTGTAGATTGGACTGAAAGTAAGCATCCTTGAGATATATAGAGGTAAGGAAATTATCCATCCACATTGCTTGAGATATGGATCCGATTGACTCCATCCCGAAGACTCTGACATTCAGCCTCTTGTTGGCCCCTCTTAGGTCCATTGTAGGCTTCCATGTGCTTATCCTCTTAGCACCAGAAGAAAGGTGAAACTTGTCCCTGGAACTGCTCTTGTTCTGGGACCAAAAAAAATCACCTCATCGTCCAGAAGGCTTCTTCCTTCAGGGCTCCTAGTACTGGAGGAGACATGTTCATTGATGAAGAGCAAAATGACTGCTTAATAGCTCCCTTAGAACCTTGAAAGGCAGGTTTACCAACTGCCATGAGTTACCTCTGGAGTATTCCCTGAAGGGTCAGTAGCTCCATGTATCTCAGAAATACTGGTCACTGGAGGTTCTCCGGTCAGACTATGAGGAGCTGGGATCCTTGGAACTTCCGTCCTGAGGTACAAATATCTTGCAGCCCTCATTCACCTTTTCAATTGAATTATCCAAAGTTTTCCCAAACAGCACCACCCCTTCAAATAGAATGGTGTAGAGGACAGACTTGGAGGATGAGTCATCATCCCAGAAACAGAACCATAATGCTTTCTTAGCTGCTATAGATAAAGCCATTTGATCCAGAGAATATCCTAGTCACATCTAGGGAAGTTTCTGTGAAGAAGTCAGTTGTAACCTGAAAACTTCAGACTGCCTCTTCAATCTTGGCTTTTAATATCTCTCTCCATAGTAGCCTTTAGATCTTTAATCACATATTTCATGTTTGTAGAAACAGCAGCGGAAGTCACAGCTGGCTGGCCTCCTGCAATGGTAGGCGTAAAATTTTGGACAGGTCTGCGTCCACTTATGATCCATAAGTTTGCAACTTAGGTGATGTAGTTCTGGGGTTGGAAATAACTTCCTTCACAGGGTAAAGCCTGGCCTCTTTTCTTACCCCTAAGGCCTCTGGAACTTACTTTGTAAGCCCTGCCCGCATGTCATGTGGCTGCACAGTGATGTCATGCTGAAGCGACAACCTTCTGGAAGCAGTCAGTGCATAACCAATTCCTTCTACTGTTTTCTCCTCATAACCAGATCCTGGTGTAGAATCAGACATCTGACAAATAATAACTAAATATTACCTGTGGTAAAGTATTAAGTAGAAAAGTGCACTGTTAAATTCTATAAGAAACCAGTGAAACAGCTTTAAAACAGGCTGAAGACAGCATTTATCCATGTCTGGAGACCCTGCAAATACTTACCAAATAAGTGTGGTAAGTTTACTGTAATTTTACCTTTATTTTAGGAACTTTCTGGCAATTCCCCGTATCCAATATGGCTGCCACAACTTGTATTCCCACAATGCAAGTCATCTGTATTAGGCCCATTAAGGCACAAACTGCACACATTTGGGCCTATTCCGAGTGTGACACTTGTAATACGGCTCACTAAGGTATAGTACAGTGAAGGGGGATAACCCCTAGTGGAATTGAAGAGAGAAGAAAGGAGTAGTATACCTGTATTGAGGTACTGGAAACTTAATGAGAGTACCCATGGAAAACTGACCATGCAGTACAGAAAACAAAAAACAATTTATTTAAATTAATTAAAAATTGCCAAAAGAGATTTAGGCATCACCCAAGTGTAACACCCACAAAAAGACAATGTGAAAGTTTAAATAAAAGAAAAAATGCTAAAATCAATGAGACTGGCTAGATAGCTGCAAATTAGAAAGGTTCTAATATTGCACTCACAAGGTATATTAGTACAGCACACGTCTGTGCTATGTCAAAATGTATGTTAACCATACAATATATAGTATACGAAGGGGAGGGATGAGGGATGTAAATCCTATACATGGAATGAAATAAACTGCCTTCAAAACGGAGAGCCTATATAAAAGGTGTGAACTTGCTCAATGAAAAAATTATAGCTAATAATAATACATAAGAGGTTAGCCTAGATTAGGTTGTTTAATGCATGCATCAAGCGATATAACAAGGAAATCCAGGAAAGAAACAGGCAGATTATAAGAGGAATAGTTGGTATCACAAATGGACTAAATAGCCCCCCCGTGTGCCTTCAAGGGCACCTAGATCCAGCCCCCCTGATAAATAAGAGAAGTAGAGTGCGATAGTAGAAACAGCATATTAAATTAATGTTGTTGGCGGTATAGTAAATCCCTTGACGCGCGCGTTTCACCCGACCAGGCTCGTCAGAAGGGAACCAGTCGGTGTGAAAGTTTAAGAAGAAGCAGACCGCTTGTGATTGGTCACTTATCGGAAGTTTATGATTGGTGAGTATCTTGGTGTCATGGGCTTAGACCCGCCCAGTTTCTGACGTCGAGGGAGAGAGGAATAATTAACCCATTCGGACACCGGACAGAGGGACACCTGATGCCCAAAAGTATATGTATTAATGTCCCAACGTAGAAGGACTGAAAAATTACTGTCCTGAAAACCTGGGTCTCTTAATAGAAATAATATAACAGATGTTATATTAAAAGTGAATCAATATGATAAATCATAATGCAGTAAGAGATCAAAATGTAGATACAAAAAGATATTGTGTCATATCATTAGACGTAGAGAAACTCGATATGGAGAATGTATATATGAACCTTCAATAAAAGGGATGTAATGGCAGTGGTACAGAATAAACTGAATTGAGGCCGTAGGGCAATGCACTGATAACTGTAACTGGATATATAAAAAATTAGACACAAAGTAACTCGATGATGGAAAGTATGTATAACCTTATTGTAACACGCTGTAATAACATGTAAGTACAATCCCAGCCATAAAAAATTCCACTGCAAGTGCACCAAGAGATATTGTAATGGGAATAAAAGGATATGTATCCTAAGAGAATGGGATAATAAGTACATGGAAAAACTAAATGTTATCACACCCTGTAAAAAATTATATATATTCACCGGAAACCCGTGAATGTGATGATGTGTATAGATATTGTAAAAATTATACATATATATCGAGAGGCCTGTCTAGGGATAGATAGCTTGAAAGAAACCTTAAATAAGTAAACAATTGGTTCCCGGAGAGAAAGACACGGCGGAAACCAGTGATAATTGTAATATATGAATGGGATTGGCTTCGCATATATCTACAAAGATGGAGGGAGAACAGTTATATCTACTAAATAGCACATCAAAAGAAAAGGTTGGGCTCAGTCTCCCAATTTGAAGAAATGGTCAACCTACTTAATGATAACAATATTGGTCTGGAATTAACACATGTGATTGATGATGAACAACTTGTGTTCTTAGACCTAAAATTCAAGATTCAACTTGATGGAACCATAGAAACAGAACTCTATCACAAGACTACTGCTACCAACAGCTTATTAAATTGGACCAGTCATCATCCAATTAAATTAAAATCAGGCATCCCGTATGGGCAATACTTGCGCGCTAGACGCAATTGTTCCAACGACGAAACTTTCAACCAGGAAGCTAAAAAACTACGCATGGTGTTTAAACAAAAAGGCTACCCTAATAAGATCTTAAAAAGGGCATACCAACAGGCATCTGCTATTAATAGAAGTGACAGTCTCCGCAGCCAGAGACCCAAAACCGATTCTGAACACATTCGCTGTGTTGGTACTTATGATCAATATTGGGAACCTGTCCTACAAATTAAGTGACAAAATTGGCCAATCTTACAGTATGATAAAGACCTAAAGGATAAAATGAGCAACTTTCCAACCATTACTGCACGTAGAGCAAGAAATCTTTGTGACTTCTTGGTCCACAGTCATATTGAACCCGTCACCCACAATTCAACATGGCTTGAACCAACGGCAGGCATTTACCAATGTGGTCACTGCAAGGCCTGTAAATACATCAAACCATCCAAAACCGTTGAGGGTACAATAACATCTAAGAGTTACAAAGTGAAAGAATTCATCAACTGTAGCTCTACTAAAGTTATCTATTTGATAACTTGTAGTTGTAAGATGCAATATATTGGAAAAAACATATCAACAATTTAAAAGAAGGGTTCTTCAACACATTTGCTCTATTGCCAATTTAAAGGTTTCCACCCCTGTTGGTAATCATGTGAGATTACATCATGATGGCGATCCAACTCATTTGACCTTTCAAGCTATAGAAAAACTATCTATGAACTCCAGAAAGGGAAATTTTAATAGGATGCTATTAATGAAGGAATCAAGATGGATTTACCATTTTAAAATCTTGACTCCCAATGGTCTGAATGAGGAGTTCAACTTTACTCCTTTTATTCATAAATGACGTACATCCCCCATATATGATTCACACAACAACCTAGTTCCAGTCATTTTTCCCTTCTGTTTCCTGATGTAGTCTAAATGAGATTCTTGTAATGATATTTCATTTCAACCCTTGTCATGATATCTATTGACAAGTTATAACTAACTTAGATCTAGTTTTCTCTTTTAGGCTATGTCTCATTGTTCTATTTATATATATTTCTCTTAGACTTCTTCTTTGCACTATATCCGATTTTACCCAAAGGGATAGTGCCCATTGTCCTAATCTTGCTTTGATCGTACCAATACACTGTGGCCATCAACAAAAATAGGCACGTCTCCCTCTTAAGAAACCACTCACATCCTACATATTTCTAACTTTATACACTTTTTTATTAGCTGGACTCTGTTAGTGCATATACTTCGATGCTTTATTACTTCAAAATTATTATGCCAATCTTCACTTCTGTAATCGTTGTCCCTTTTCTTTTGATGTGCTATTTAGGATGATGACTGGTCCAATTTAATAAGCTGTTGGTAGCAGTAGTCTTGCGATAGAGTTCTGTTTCTATGGTTCCATCAAGTTGAATCTTGATTTTTAGGTCTAAGAACACAAGTTGTTCATCATCAATCACATGTGTTAATTACAGACCAATATTGTTATCATTAAGTAGGTTGACCATTTCTTCAAATTGGGAGACTGAGCCCAACCTTTTCTTTTGATGTGCTATTTAGTAGATATAACTGTTCTCCCTCCATCTTTGTAGATATATGGGAAGCCAATCCCATTCATATATTACAATTATCACTGGTTTCCGCCGTGTCTTTCTCTCCGGGAACCAATTGTTTACTTATTTAAGGTTTCTTTCAAGCTATCTATCCCTAGACAGGCCTCTCGATATATGTATAATTTTTACAATATCTATACACATCATCACATTCACGGGTTTCCGGTGAATATATATAATTTTTTACAGGGTGTGATAACATTTAGTTTTTCCATGTACTTATTATCCCATACTCTTAGGATACATATACTTTTATTCCCATTACAATATCTCTTGGTGCACTTGCAGCGGAATTTTTTATGGCTGGGATTGTACTTACATGTTATTACAGCGTGTTACAATAAGGTTATACATACTTTCCATCATCGAGTTACTTTGTGTCTAATTTTTTATATATCCAGTTACAGTTATCAGTGCATTGCCCTACGGCCTCAATTCAGTTTATTCTGTACCACTGCCGTTACATCCCTTTTATTGAAGGTTCATATATACATTCTCCATATCGAGTTTCTCTACGTCTAATGATATGACGCAATATCTTTTTGTATCTACATTTTGATCTCTTACTGCATTATGATTTATCATTTTGATTCACTTTTAATATAACATCTGTTATATTATTTCTATTAAGAGACCCAGGTTTTCAGGACAGTAATTTTTCAGTCCTTCTACGTTGGGACATAAATACATATACTTTTGGGCATCAGGTGTCCCTCTGTCCGGTGTCCGAATGGGTTAATTATTCCTCTCTCCCTCAACGTCAGAAACTGGGCGGGTCTAAGCCCATGACACCGAGATACTCACCAATCAGAAACTTCCGATAAGTGACCAATCACAAGCGTTCTGTTTCTTCTTAAACTGAGTGTTCCACACTGACCGGTTCCCTTCTGACGAGCCTGGTCGGGTGAAACGCGCGCGTCAAGGGATTTACTATGCCGCCAACAACATTAATTTAATATGCTGTTTCTACTATCGCACTCTATTTCTCTTACTTATCAGGGGGGCTGGATCTAGGTGCCCTTGAAGGCACACGGGGGGGGCTATTTAGTCCATTTGTGATACCAACTATTCCTCTTATAATCTGCCTGTTTCTTTCCTGGATTTCCTTGTTATATCGCTAGATGCATGCATTAAACAACCTAATCTAGGCTAACCTCTTATGTATTATTAGCTATAATTTTTTCATTGAGCAAGTTTCATTCCATATATAGGATTTACATCCCTCATCCCTCCCCTCCGTATACTATATATTCTATGGTTAACATCCATTTTGACACAGCACAGACGTGTGCTTTACTAATATACCTTGTGAATACAATATTAGAACCTTTCTAATTTGCAGCTATCTAGCTAGTCTCATTGATTTTAGCATTTTTTTCTTCTATTTAAACTTTCACATTGTCTTTTTGTGTGTGTTACACTTGGGTGATGCCTAAATCTCTTTTGGCAATTTTTAATTAATTTAAATAAATTGTTTTTGGTTTTCTGTACTGCATGGTCAGTTTTCCACGGGTACTCTCATTAAGTTTCCAGTACCTCAATACAGGTATACTACTCCTTTCTTCTCTCTCCTATTCCGAGTGTGTCTGCTCTTTAGAGACCAGGGAGAGGAGTCTGTCTGAAGCCTACATGGCCCCTAAACACCCAGGGATGCGGGAATAAATCACTGGGACTGAGGGGAAGCAAAATAGATAACAAAAATGTCTGCAAGGAAGTTTAAAAGACAATCATGTGCAAAAAGTCAAAGTTTAAAGGCACCACAGTTTAAAGGCCTCAAGGTATAAAAGGTAACACAGTTTTTAAAATATCAGTTTTCAAATGCACTGCAGTCTTCAAATGCACTGCAGTCTTCAAACGCACTGCAGTCTTCAAAAGTACTGCAGTTTTCCAATGCACTGCAGTTTTCCAAATGTACTGCAGTTTCCAATGACTTGTGGTATTACATGCAACAGTATTAAATGCAAATTTAAATGAAACTGTAACCGAGTAAACTTGCAGAAGCCAGACACAGATAGATGGATGCAGGTCTTCAGGAAGTAAAAGGTCTTTATTCACACACCGATCGGGTCTCACACGGAACTTGTGTTCAAAAGGTATGGTTTCAGAAGCATTTCAATAAACAATAACTCCTCCCATTAATAGCTCCACCCACACATGCCCTTTGACCAATCAGTGTATACAACATCCTGGATCTCCTTATATGGGCAGACCACATGGCACTTACAGACAAAGGAATGTACTATCCACTTCCACACATGCTCAGTATACTGATGACTCATCCAACTGTTTGTAATCAGATAATAATTAGCATATGCCATGTGGAGATTTCAGCCTACTAAATTTTGACCATGCTGGAATCCCATCACAAAACAGTTTTAAATGCCACATGCTTCCTAGTAAAAGCACAACTGCATAATGTACCACAATCTTAAAAAAAAGGTACAGCTGTATAATGCACTAGTTTAAAGATATCAACGCTTAAATGCATCACAGCATAAAAGCACAACTGCATAATGTACTACAGTAAAACAGGCAAATAAAGTAATGAAGATAAAAAAAACATACATGTCCGTAAGTAAAGGGAGCAAATTGCTCACGTCCTAAGGGCTGTAGGACAGGAAAAAGACTGAAGACCTTAGGGATGGAGCCTCCTTTTAAAACCTTGGAGGTTTTCCTGTCCTATCGGCTGTAAGGGGAGGAGCTAACCCATGTGTATATGCTGCCATGATTATCCAGGAAATATAAATATATGAACTTACTCTGATGTATTATATACATCTCATCCATAAATCTTTATAGTTCCTTTTTGCTAGAGTTTTCCTTAATGCTGAATAAGCATTTCAGAAGGGTGTATCTTTAATCAAGATCTCCTATATATCGATTATTTACTTAAATTGACATATATATTTTTTTGCATTTCCCTTTAATACACATAGGAACATCTTATTAAGATAGAGTTTCCATAATGACCTTTTGCATTGAGAACATTTATAATTGTGCCAAACTAATAACCTCATTCTCCCATTTGATTGAATATAAAACAATTTACACATATTGGACTTGATTGTCACAATAGTGTATACATGTATATATATAGTTTAAAGGGACACCGTAGGCACTGTATCTGCTTCATCTCATTAAACTGGTTATAGTGTATGGAGTCCCCTGGTGCCATCATTTCTTTCAGCATTAAACAGTTTTTAATGTTGTAATGTTTTAATGCTAAACAAGAGACCACGGCAGTCCATCCCCTCTGTGCTGCTTTGGCTAATAAGGAAGTATTACCCTGAGCAGCAATGGGCAGCTGTGATTGGCTGAGAGTGTCAGCTGACTGCTTTTAACCTGTCAGAGCTCCAACTGACGGTATGAATGGGTATGACAACAAGGAAGTGTGTAATCTCTGCCTTAGCTACACATACAGAAGGGGCCGGACTGTGGGTGGCCAGGGACTCTTATTTTGTGGCATACTGCACAAACATGGTGCAACACTGAATGGAGGGACAGTGCCAGGGCACTCCAGGCACTGTAACCAATTCAAAGAGACAAAGTGGTTATAGTGACTACAGTGTCCCTTTAATTATAAATAAAGTCGCCTGAAGCTTCTATACAACAGGGACAGTGTATTGATACATGTCATTCTGAGTGTGCCTGCACGTAGGGACAATTATAGGGACGCACTTAGGTCTGAGAATATGGATATTGGAAGCACACATGCACATATGCACACACTCAGAATGACATCACATTGACGCGACCCGCGAAAATGTTGGGTCCACCCAAAATACAAGCAATAAAAGACGTTAATGTTTTTAATTGAATCAGGGCCTTCGAAGGGACGGACAACACCCGAGCGCGCAGCCCAGGCATCCCTCACGAACAGCTTCATATCACAGACATCTCAGATACTACAGCTCTACACCAGGATTGCCAACATCATAGCTCCATCTATTTACCTACAACAAAGAATCTTCAACCGGGTGAGAGCTGTCCTTTTGGGGATTACCCCTTCATCAAAGCATATGGATAAAGAGCTCAGTTTATTTATTTATGTATTTATTTATTTCTAACAGCATGATGAATATCATCATCAGAGTGGGCCCGGTAACAGAAGTCACCCTCCTGCACCTTAAAGCAGGTAATAGGAGGGTGACTAATATATTTTGCATATGTGTGTTAGTGCCTGTGTGTGTTAGTCTATGTGTGTGTGTGTGTCTGTGTGTGTGTGTATGTATGTGTGTCTGTGTGTCTGTATTTATGTCTATGTATGTGTCTGTATGTATCTCTGTATATGTGTGTTTGCCTTTATGTGTGTGTATGTGTGTTTGTGTGTCTGTGTCTGTGTGTCTTTGTCTGTGTGTCTTTGTCTGTGTGTCTGTCTGTGTGTGTGTCTATGTATATGTCTGTATGTAACTATCTATCTGCGTGTATGTCTGTGTGTCTGTATGTATGTGTGTGTGTGTCTGTCTGTATGTGTCTCTGTATGTATGTGTGTGTGTGTCTCTGTATGTATGTATGTGTCTCTCTATGTATGTGTGTGTATCTCTATGTGTGTCTGTATGGGGTGGCGGTGTGGGGGAGGGTTTGGGGAGGCCCCCCATGGATCTGTTTTGCACCGGGGCCCCATGGATTGTGTGTATGCCACTGGCATATGCAAATTAGTTTAACAAAGAATCACATTGTTGCCTCATTCCATTTTAAACATGGATTCCTTTGAGTCTGTGTTTACTGTATACAACAGCTTTGAAACACAACTTGGGAAAATATGCAAAGCCAGTAAAACACTCATGGACAGCTGTTTCAATATAATGCAAATCATCAGCATGAGGTTGGTTACTGGTTTGCTTATTGAAGCTTGGTAGTGCTTGGGAAACAAAATCCAAAAAGGTTATGGTGGGGAAAAATTGTGATTGAAAACCCCTTCCACCTGAAGTCTGTGGATAGTTAATACAATGTTAAACAAACATTTGCACACCAGTCGAGCCATAAGACTTGCTTTTCCCACAGAAATTACAAATCTGTGATGTTATTACAGCAAAGGATTCTGGGTGGGCATTTGCAAATTAGTTTAACAATGTGATGAAGCCACCATGTTATTCCGGACTTTAATTTTTTATTGGTTCGGTAGCTGTAACTATCGAACACCGACCCAGCTCATTAACTTCAAAGAGAACAGTCGATTAAGTGCTCTCCATTTGTGGCCTCCGTTCGTATAGTCGAACAACACATGCAGGAGAAAATGGCGGCCATCTTGTTTGCACGAAAGGAGGCAGCGGGACTTGGTTGTCCAGTGTCTGGAACTAAAATTGGACACTCGACTTCCCAAACACCGGTCAAACTATACGAACATCTGCTTCCTTTTCCCGAACTGCCAGGAGAGAGCTTGTTTGGAAGTTTTGTTCCCACGAACTAGGGGAACAATCGCTGCCAGGGGGTTCCTTTCGTGCATTTGTTCATTTTTGGGACTTTCCAAACTAGACCGACCGCACAACCTAAACTCATGGAACTATTTCTGAGCAGGTGCCTTGTGTGCGGTCAGTCAAAATTAGACTTCCATAAAATTCCAAAACCCCTGAACTAATCTGGGTGATTTTTGGATATGTTCGTCACCCAGATCAGAGCTATCAGGGGATATAACATTTATGGGGACTTTGTTTGTTTTGGGGGTACTTTTTAAGTTTTATGAAAAATGTGTTTTTTTCTGCTTGGACATAATTGAGTTATTACAGTGTCTGAATCAATTATCTCACAGGCAGAGAGGAGGGATTATATATTTGTATTGGGAGTGTCACACTTATTGGTTGTTAACTTTGTGTTGGAGTCCCCCACATGTGGTAGTGCCCCTTGCATGGGGACTTGCACAAAAGCCAGTGTGGCACCATTAAACTTCATTCCTGTTGTACCCTTCATCTAGTCTAGGCTGAGGTTAACTGGGTAACTGTCTACTTGCTGGTGGGAAACTACTTGGATGCTGCATTCGTCTGGAACCGTTCGAATCTACACCGGAACTTCAAGCTATAATCACTCAGGCTCAGCAGTTCCGGAGAAAATAGGCAAACGGGTATCTATCATACCAGCGTCCGTAACAAACAAATAATCATATTTTTGCCTCATTCCATTTTAAACATGGATTCATTTGAGTCTGTGTTTGCTGTATACAACAGCTTTGAAACACAATTTGGAAAAATATGGGAATATCTCTCTCTCTCTCTCTCTCTCTCTCTCTCGATAGATCCCTATGTATATTGTATGCCACATTACCATGACATTACTCATACCATATCACCCTCACATTTTAGCCATGTTGCCACTTTGGGCACACGCACACACACACACAAATACATGCACATACATACACACACTGATACATGCATGCATATATGCACTTTGATGCATGTACATATATACATTTAATACACGCATACACATGCATACTGCTGATGTATAGAGACACACAAGGACACACACATACATTGACAGATACAGTCACACAATCACAATGTGTGCCTGACAGTATGTATTGCTACCTGTGCATGCATGTTTGTTATTGTGTAGTGTGTATGTGCTTGAGAGTGTGTGTCTGGCAGCGAGTATCCTTGTGCATCTGTGAGTGTATATCTTTGTGTATGTGTTTCTATCACTGTGCCTCCAATGCATATCTGTGTGTATGTGTGTTTATGTATCTCTGTGTCTGTAAGCATCTGTGTGGAGGGAGATGTGCTCTGTTTGTTGTGTGTATGGTTGAGGGGCTGCTTGTAGTCTTGCTATGTGCATCGTGTTCATGGAGGGGCTGGGTTGTATGTGTTAGGGGTGCTTGTGTGAGTATGAGGGTTATTGTCTATTGTGTGGTGCATGTGCATAATGGTGAACATGTTTATGAGGGTTCTGTGGCAATATGGAGTGAATTTGAAAGCATGACTACACTGCAACAGAATGAGTGTGACAGGGTGACTTTGTCAATGTGAGTGTGGGGCGTGACTGTGACATGCCGACTGTTTGTGGAGGATAGAGGGGTGATGTGACACGGAGACTGAGTATATGTTGTGGAGCAGTAAGACGAAGTGACTGTGTGTGTAGGGAGGTTGACTGACATGATGGCTAAGTGTGTGTTATTAAGGGGGATGGAGTGACATGATGACTGAGTGAGTGGGAAGAGAGGATGACTGAGTGTGTGGGGGAGGTGATGTGACATGGTAACTGAGTGTGTGGGGGAGTGTGTGACGTAAAAGGGTAACTGCACGTGGATGGGGTGATGTAACAATGCAACTGTGTGTATTGGGGAAGGGTGATGTGACAGGCTACTGCGTGTGTGGGGTAGATTATATGTGGGGAGGTTGTACCCATGAAAGGTAGTGCTGGCTCTGCTATCAGCTGTCACATCCTGTTCCTCGCTGCGGATCATTCTGGTGATGACTTCTGGTATCCAGTACTCTTTTTACAATTCTTGTTTAGTTTTTCTTGGTTTTTTGGGGGGTTTTCTATTCTATGTCTGGTTTTCTTTATGCTGGGTTTTTCTGGGTTCATTCCTGTAATCCATCCCTGGAATTCCCAGTCTGCAGGTTTCCTTTAAATGTTTGTTTTATGTTGCCACACCCGTTTGTGTTCCTTCATTCCTTTTGTTTCAGTGTTCCTGCAGGCAGCTGCTCAAGTCTTCTGCCCTTTCTTGCAGGTAAGTACCATGTGTGTTTTCTTTGGTTGGTTTAGCTTGCATTGGGCAGAGTAGGACGTGCCGGATATGGGGTACATTGGCGTTGTTGGCAGGCTTATGCAATGTATGATCATATAATGTGACTAATCACCATGATTTTCATATGTAGTACTTAGTTGTGTCTCCTCTTGTTTTACCTTGTATCTCTTGTCTTGTTTTATTTTGTCTTGTATTCCCAGTTCATGTACAGTCCTGTCCTGCCCTGTTCTTTTTTTCCTCATATCTTGTGTACATGTTCTGGGTTCTGCTTTCTGTCCTGCTCCGGTTCTGGATTCTCCTAGTTTTGTCTTGTTTTCATGTATGGTGCCTATCTCTAGTCTTGCCGTGTTTCTGTACTGGATACATTCTTGCTGCAGAGCCTCCCTATTCAGCTCCTGGGAGGTCTGCTTAATTCCTGCTCCTAGTTCCTGGGATCTGCATAAGCTGAATCAGGGCTCTGGTATGTGGCTGCACAAACGCTGGTGCTCAACACCAGGGGGCGTGTGGTTACCCTGCACCAGATCCTGACCTATCCACTCTCACACTGAAGACTCCCACTTATCATCAGACATACTGGGTCCCGGTCCTCGCACCGCCGCCCGGACAGTGTCTGGGTCCCGGGCACCGGACCGCCACCCTGACATCAGCACAACCATTGCAAACAAATTAATTTGCAATGAACAAATTCCATTTGCATTTTAATTGTGTATACATGTTGTCGGGTATGAGTTCAAGCACAGGAAATCGTGAATACACAATTGGTGGGTTGATGTAGTTATTGACTGTTGAGAAAGCACTTTGCAAATTGATGTAGCAGGGGTTTTACAAGAGGTTGAATTATCAGGAATTCAAAGTTAATTTGAAATGTAAAGCCAAAAGTCTGCTATACTACTAGTTTGGTTATTTTGATCTAAATCAGACATGGATTGCAGCAGTTGTTTGGTGGCTGGCTGTAGGAGACTTGAAGGAAAATCTCTGCAGGAACAGCAGCATTGCCTCGCCTAGATAAAGGTACTAAACAATTGTATTCACAGTTTAACCTTGGTATTCATGTTCATTGCATGTAAAGAATAATGATAATTGCTGCAAATCACTGATTTGACAAGGTATTATATACATTTAATTATTATTATGAATTATGAATCATGACACACAGTTAATGGGCATCGTTTTGTACAATGTCCAATCGTAACAACCCTCAATTTATAAATAGAATATTGTTACAGAATCTCAATTATACATAATGGATGTCCACAATGAGTTCTGAAGCCCTACACAGCATGTCATTTAGTCCCTGATACATGTTTAGTAGATAGTGTATGTTCAGTGGAGAAATATTTAAATATATATATATATATATATATATATATATGTATATATATATATGTGAAATATATCAAAGTAATATTAATTTTTCAAGGTGACATTGATAAATGTTGCCATCATATATTTAGTATTAGGAATATATAGATCCACAAATTTAGTGTTTTATGTGCCGGAAGAGAAATTGACTTTGCCAAGGTCATAACCATCTAATATTGGATTTTAAATTTGGCACATTTATCACGTTAATCTTTTAAGGATTTATTTGTATTTTTATTTATTTATTAATGTTACCAAGCAATTGCCTGAAAAGTTATGATTTACGGTGGTGAACTAAAGTTGACTCCATAAAAACATGGATTTTATGTCAATCTACACATGAATATGAACAACTGCAGGAAATCTCCACTGGTAATTCTTTTCTTTGCTACAAATTGTGCTGCAAGGAACGTCACACAATAATAGCATTTGGTAAATTGAAAAAAAATAAAAAAAATAAGTATTTGTATTATAAAGAAATAAAACAAAAAGAATGTGAGTAGTTCATAGTCACAGAGACTACTCAGTCAATTTTCTTTGTTATATTAATAATTTCTGTGCTTAAATAAGGGTAAATAAAATATCTGTATACATTTTATTGACTAGTAATTGTGACACAAAAGAATTCTTTCTGAAAAGAAAATAGCTCTTTTGTGCTATGCTTTTTCACTGAGCCACTTGCACATACACAGTTTTTTTTTTCAAACATTCTGGCGAAACCTTAGCATCAAAATTTCTGCTTCTATTGGGAACACTTACATTATTTCGAAGTCACTAGCTTTTGAAGTTGCTTGAACAAGGAAAGAAACAATGATGTGCTTTAATGTCACATCCCATGTCATGGAAAATGTACTGATTGCATATAGGTATTCACTGCTTGTGACATATATACCTTCTCATCATGCATATACCCTTTATAGTCAAACATGTCATGCTTTCATTGATAGGAATTAATCTTGCCTTGACTATATATTTATATTCATTTTATAGAAACGATTCACTTTGAAGTGGATTGGGATTTATGATTTATATGGCAAGATGCAAGAGAGTATTTTTTTTTTTTTCACTGTGCCACAAAAAAAAAAATATATATTTTTTACATAAAGGTTTTTTTTTGTATGTGCCAAGGATCAGTGATATTGCATTTTAAAATTATATTAAGATGTTGAAAGCACTTTTGAAATTTGCATTGCAAGTTACATTATCGCGAATATTAGTACATTTTTGACGTAAACTATTTTTGGTTCTGTTCGGTCATTTGTTTATGGGAATGAATGAATCTTATTTAAAAAACAGGATTAATGCAAATTGAAAGCAATAAGTTATATGCAATAAACCTCCTTTGGATGGGAGCCTAGGTACAGAAGTGGTTATCACTTTTCTATTCGGTCCCCGCAAAAAGTTACAAATAATGCAGGGCTTTACAGGGCAAAGCACCTACAGCAATAGATGCCCTACAGTGTTCACAACAAGCCCTAAAGATGGGTGTTCACTCAGAACAGCAGCAGCCTTTGGATATGAGACACGGGAAAAGGCAGACTGTCAGAAAGTGTATTCACTTAGAATAGTAGGGGCAGCAAGCTTTAGCCCTTTAACTCTGGGAAAGAGGTGGCAGTCACTTCTCTAATATTAAGGCATTGCAAAAAAAGAGATAACTGCTTTACAGGATAAATCACTAGCAGCCCAACCCTACTCACAAGAACCCCTAGAGGGGGATATCCACTCAAATCAGCAGCAGCAGACTTTGGACATTCACTTTTCTCATAAGTCCCTGGAAAAACAAAATAAAACAGCACTGGTTTAATGGGTAACAATTGCAGCCCTATACTACTTATAACAACTCATACAGTCAGAACAACTCATGCAGCCTTGCACTGCATACAATAACCCGTACAGTCAGAACAACCCACAACAAACCATATTTAGTCAGTAAAAAGCAGTGTGGAGTCTTTGGACATGAACCTAGGGAAAGAGGTGGCTCATGTTAGGTCAATACAAAAAAAAAAAAAAGATTAAGAAAATAAAATGGCAGCACTTAAAGGGTAAAGCAATAGCAACCTTACCAACTCACAACAGTGCCTGAAGGGGAATGTTCACTCTTTACTCAGAACAGCAGCAGCCAGAGGTGGAATACAGCATGGGAGAGAGAGACGGGAGCTACTGCAGACCCCTATACTCGCTACCATCAGCCAGCAGCTGAACTCCAAGCAAGCCCCCGTCCTGGAAATTGAAGGTATATTAACAGGAGGGTGGCTGCAAAAAACAAAAGTGACATTTATGTGTTTATGTCAGATTGTGTGTGTGTGTGTGTGTGTGTGTGTATCTATATCACCATGTGTGTCTGAGTGTATGTGTGTGTATCACAGAGTGTGTGTTTGAGTGTGTGTGTGTGTGTGTGTCAGTGTGTGTATATTTGTGTCTGTGTTTGTATGTGTCACTATGTATATATGTTAATGTGTATTCCATTCGAATGGCAACAGTACATCCAAAAACACCCTTACATTATTATTATTATGTTATTTATATAGCACCATCAAATTCCACAGTGCTTTACAATGGGTGGACAAACAGACATGTAGTTGTAACCAGACAAGTTAGACACACAGGAACAGAGGGGCTGAGGGCTCTGCTCAATGAGCTTACATGCTAGAGGGAGTGGGGTAAAATGACATAAAAGGTAAGGATAGTATTGGACTAGTGACAGTTGCAGAAGGAATCTGTACACATGTACACATATACTCACTCTATACAAAACAAAATGCTTACTTACAAACGCACAAACACTGCTAACAAATACAACCCTGCAAGGATGGCAAATGGTAGATACCCAGTTGGTATAGCATCATTGGAGTTGTATGACAGATGGGGATTTACCTTTTGGCCACTTTGCACCAGAGGGGTGCCCAAAAACATTATTGCACCAGGGATCTCTTTGTTCCACTCTTAGTTCCGCAACAGGCAGCAACAGACTATGGACGTGAGCCCAGGGAAACAGAACTAGCCACAACCCCTAAAAAAAGAATAAAAGCTAATGAGAGATTGGTAGCCAAGCTTGGGCCTGTAGAATTAAAAAAAAAAGAAGAAGAAATTCCGCCTAAATATTGTGAGAGCTGTGTGTATGGTTGGGCATGACAGCATCCGTTGCACAACCAACCTAAGGCTGACTTTTTCTTTGGTAAACAGAGGGGCTGGGAGGAGGTATGTGACAAGTGGTGGCCCTGGGGAGGATGTGACACATGGAGGGGGAATGAGACAAATGGTGGGGCTGGGATAGTATTGGACTAGTGACAGGCCCTGGGGACACATGGAGGCCCTGGGGAGGATTTGGCAGATCGTGGGGCTGGGAGGAATGAGAAACACAAATGGGCTTAGGGGAAAAAAGAGACACATAAAGGAATGAGGAACAAGACATGGGGTAGGAAGGCAAACAAGAGACACACAGAGAGGCTGGAGAAAAGGAAGAATGAAGAATGGAGAAAAGGAATAATTAATCACATAGAGGGGCTGTTGAGAAAGAGAGTTGCTGGGGCAGAAGAAAGAGACACACACAGGGGCTATGGATGGGGAGAAAGAGACACACAAAGGTGCTAGGAGACAGTAAAAGATGCACAAAGAGGGTTGTAAGACACACACAAGAGGGGTGTAAGACACATAAAAGGGAAAAATGGGAGATAAGAAACACTAACCACGGGTAAGACAATTAAAAAGAGGGGATAAGAAACATGAAAGGGGGAAAGAAATGTAAAACGGAGGTTAAGAGAAACACAAGGGAAGATGGTTTTTTTGGGGGGGGGGAGTGAATGCAGCTTCACCTGTGTCTCCTCCTCTTCCTGTAACTCGGTTTTTCATCACAGGAGTCTATGCCAAAGAGTTGATTGACTGGTGAGAGAAAGACGTCTTATTAACAGGACACAATTTAACGTAGTGGTTCTGATATCTATAGCCTGCCCCTGCAAGCTGAGTACTGTAAATTCTGCCTTATCAGAGAAAAGGCTGTGTTTACATTGCTGCCTAGGAACAAAACTAGTGGCAGTCACTCAGCCAGCCACTAAAAGTACAGCATAGTGTGCAGCACCACTTTGAGCGTCTCCACACTCCCCATATAAATGCATTCATTTATTGCAACTTTCTGTGGAAAAGCATTGGATTGGCTGAGATCATCAAGCACACTCATAGGACATTCACTATTTCATTTTATATACATTCACTATTTCAGTCCCATTACCATTTTTTTCTTAAAAGAACACTATAGGGTCACGAATATAAACATGTATTACTGACCCAATAGTGTTAAAAACACTATATAGTCCCGGGCTTCCTCTTAACTCCCTTAAATAGGATTTTAAAAATCACCTTTATTATATAATCATGCATGGAGATGCTGAAATTTCCCCATAGAGATGTACTGATTTAATGCATCTCTATGTGGAGATGCTGATTGACCAGATCAGTGTTTGGCCCCGCTCCCAATCTGCCACCTTGGCTGAAATCATCAGAAGTGATGATTTCAGCCAATCCAATGCTTTCCCATGGCCTGCATTAAATTGTCTGTGACATTCTTAAAAGGCTTATGAACTGCCAATATCTGGACTATAGCTTCCCATTTGTATATCCCCCAGTGGACAAGTCACTGCTTTCTTCATCTTTGAAGATACACAACGTATTGCTCTCTGCTGCTCAAGAATATATTCCATCATCTCCATAGCGGAGTTCCAGCATGTAACAACATCTTGGTAAAGACAATGCTGTATCAAACCGGCTTGTCCTTCATGCTCCCTCTGACAAGTCTTCACACTGTGCTGGAAGTGCAAGCAAGTGCCAGTGCACATATCTACTGATGTGCTCCCAACCCTGTTTTAGCATAGCTAGAAGGGGTGTCAGCTTGGCTGCTGATCTATAACCTAAGCGTGTAGCAGAAAAGATTTGCATCCTACTCTGTCACCTGATGTGTCAGCTGTTGCACAAGCAACATTTAGCTGCCACCAATGTTGCTTGTGCAAATCATGCTGCAGACTCCATATGCCTGTGGTAAAGTGTGCATTCTGTCCGTCTACCTTACACAACTCCTCCTTTAACAGTGATACACACAAGTGATACAGAGAGGGTACTACTTCCCTTTGAAATGTTGTTCAGGAGGGCAAATGGTAATTACGACCCAGAGTTGTATCACTTGCTCTTCTAGGGCAAAAGAAGCAACCCCCAACAGCTAAAGCAGCAATATCTGACAGCTGTTTTGACATACCCATTACATATATAGAGCCAAATTCTTCAAGGGATGGTGATTGCCTTTTTTGCCCCACCTCTCTGTTGACTAGCTTGAGCTTCCTCATCACTTCTGACACTATCAGAATGAGTTGCTGCTACTGAACCTTCCTTCTTTTGAACAGCTTTGTGATCTGTATTGAGCTGATTGGTCACACTTGCACTTATACAATGGCCCCAAACTGATTGCCACACAGCCTGTAATATGACAAATGCCCATCTCATACACTATCAAAATGATCCCACACTCTTCCCATGCGCTGTAGTTCTGCTTCTGCATGACTTGAAAAGAATGATCTTTTAGCATTGCTGCTCAGTTTCTGCTCCATTCAGGTGCCACTGCTGCTTCTTATAATTATGCTTGTTGTTGTGACACTACCTGCTACTACAAGTGAGTGTGGCACTGGTTACAGGACAGCATGTACAGTGGGGATGTAACTATGACCTCTGTCAAACTAATAGTACTACTATTGCCACCCTTTTCTTTTTTGCTTTTCACAAGTATAAGTTGTCACTGTAGAGTCTTGCTGCTTCTTCTCTTTTTCTTCTGGGTCATAATCTAATTCCTCCTCATACCTCTACATCTCTCACACTCAGGGGTGTATTTACAATGAGGCAAACAAGGCAGTTTCTGGGGGTTTGCCACCCCTCAATCACCCTGGCAAATGCCTTGCCAGCCTCTTGTCCTGGGGGGCCCTCTTCAGGGCCCCCCGGGCTGGCAGCAGCGGCACTTTCCGGGCGGGCGGCGAGGGAGCACTAATCCTCCTGTTTAGCTCCCTTGCACGTCCCTCAGTGATGCCGGAGCCGGAATTAGACGTCATTCCGGCTCCGGCATCACTACGCGACGCGCGAGCTGAACAGGATAATTAGTGCTCCCTTGCCACAGCAGTGATAGGTCGGCTGCCCAGCAGCCTAACAGCCCCACTGGACCCCAGGGAAAGGGCTAATCCACCCCAGCATTCCCAAAGGTAAGGAGGCTGGGGTGATTGAATTTAAAAAAATGTGAGTGTGTTAATGTGTATGTGTGTGTGTGTGTGTGTTTGTTAGTGAGTGTGTGTGTGTGTGTCTGTTAGTGAGTGAGTGTGTCTGTGTCTGTTAGTGAGAGTGTGTGTGTGTGTGTGTGTGTCTGTTTGTGAGTGTGTGTGTCTGTTAGTGAGTGTGTGTGTGTCTGTGAGTGTGTGTATGTTAGTGTGTGTGTGTGAGTGTTAGTGTGTGTGTGTCTGTTAGTGAGTGTGTGTGTGTCTGTTAGTGAGTGTGTGTGTGTGTGTCTGTTAGTGTGTGTGTCTGTTAGGGAGTGTGTTACTATGTGTGTCAGTTTGTGCATGTCTGTTAGTGAATGTGTGTGTCTGCTAGTGACTGTATGTGTCTGTTAGTGAGTGTGTATGTCTGTTAGCTAGTGTATGTGTGTCTGTCTGTCAGTGAATGCGTGTGTCTGACACTGAGTATATATATGTCTGTCAGTGAGTGTGTATGTGTATTTAGAAGGCGGGATGGAGGGAGGTTAGGGGGGGTGGGGAGGGGGTGCCTGAGTTTTGTCATGCCTAGGGCAACACAAAACCAAGATACACCACTGCTCACACTGGTACTCGCTGCTGCTGCTGCTGCTGCTACCTTTTTTCCCTTTGACTATGTGTCGTACTAGTAGTAGAAATAGTAATATTTTGCGGTATAGGGCTTCTGCTTGCTTTTTGTGTAGTGATGGTTCTGGCTACACTGCTCCTTGTACTAGTGAGGGTGCTGCTGCTGTTATTTTCAATTGGTTCAGTAAACAGTCTACAACTATGTTTTGCAGGATCCAACTTATTCATTTTCATCTGTTTACTAATAGAATGCATTGACACTCTTTTCTCCTGTCTTTAAAGTTTACAATATAATAGTGGCATTCTCTTACAAGCTAATGGGCCAGATATTTAATTCCAAGGTTGTTGCTGCTGAGTCAGATAACCCATATTGCTACTGCCTGAAGCAGCAGACACTGCAGTTGTGGATGGCATAGGCTCTGGCTCATCATCATCTTTTACAACCTTCTTATTCATAGAAATCATACTTGCCCACTTTCTTGTGGTGCTGATTGCTTTGTTAAACTTTATTAACATTTAAATGTAGAAATTGGGATGGAAAATGAAAAACAGGCATTTCTATTTACATATTTTCAAAATCTAAAAAAGTAATTGTAAAACGCTTTTGGAAAGGAGGGGAGGTGTGAATTTTAAAGACAAACATGTATTCCTGTATATATAGTGTTAAAACCATCACCTAGCACTCTCCCCACCCTCGGATCCCTAAATATAGCACATTGTTTCCAGTCTGCTGCTGGCTCTTCCCCTGATCTGTCTGCTTGGCTGACATTATCAGAAGTGATATTCTAAGCCAATCACAATGCTTTCACATAGGAAAGCATTAGATTGGCTGAGTTTGTCAAGATGGCAGATCAGGGGCAGAGCCAACACAAGCCAAACACAGCCCTGGCCAATCAGCATCTCCTTATAGAGATAAATTGAATCAATACATCTCTATAAGGAAAGTTCAGCGTCTCCATGGAGGGGGTGGAGACACTAACTGTAAGTGCTGCACACTGTGCAGCGCTGCCTCAGGAGGCACCTCTAGCAGCCATCTGAGGAGTGGCCAGTGGAGGTATCCATAAGCTTAATGTTAACACTGCATTTTCTCTGAAAAGACAGTATTTACTGCAAAAAGCCTGTGGGGAATTATTATACTCACCAGAACAAATATTATAACCTGTAGTTGTTCTAGTAAATATAGTGTTCCTTTACAACTTTCAACAAGGGATATGTCTTAGAATATAGAGGTATCTTTGGACGATTGGCAAATGACCTAAACAGTTTGGTTTTCTGTCATTTAGTTAGAAAAAGAAAACAAAATTGCCATATCCCGAATGACTGAATGGCTCACTGACAGCATGTTAATCGGTCATTCAGTTCATTTGGTAATCATGCGTGCAAGACTGCAGCCAGGTATAGTGCAGCAACTATGTTTTGTTACCACTTTCTGACCAATCCTGTGACCACAGCAAGTGATGATATTGATTATTTTACCAGCCAGTGTCAAGTTCCTGCAAATTCTTTAGCTTTCATTAGTTTAGTTTATTACAAGGAGGGCGCTACTGGCTTGCAGCTCCCTCCTTGTAATATATAAAAATAGAAGCTGTGGGGCGCTGTGTCCCTGCCACTTCCTAACCCCCCCATATCTCCTATCACTCGATATGGGTCAGGCTGTCTGACAGTAGGGAAGCGCACTGCGCTCCCCTACAGCCGGTTATTACTTGTAGCGTGGCTGAGTGCAGCCCAGAGCTTTCCGCCTGCGGAGCCCAGCCTCTTCCCGCCCGCCCAGCCTACCCTGGTTTCTGCCGCAGGCTGTGTGGAGGGGGCGGGGATACGAATGACATCATATCCCTGCTCCCTGTGTACAAAACAGCGCGCCTGGTGCCCAGTGATGAGGCTGGGCTGTAAGACAGGACTCCACAGAGCCGGACAGCTCCCCAGGGACCAGATTGAACTGATGTAAGTATGTAATTGTGAATGTCTCTGTATGTATGTCTCTGTATGTATGTGTGACTGACACGTCCGCCGACGGATGCTCCTAGCGCCTCTCAAGGACCATCAGTACCGCACCAGACACCATAAGTACCGCAGACTCCATGAACCGCCATAGCTTGGTTGGGATCTCGCCGTCTCCTTCTCACCCTGGGGCTCCAACCTCTGGATCCAGGAGCGAAGGATCTCTCCTCCAAGAGAGTATAGCTGGGTCTGTCCTCCAATCTATACCAACAGCTATACCAGCTATATCACTGCTAGCTCTCTTCAGCTATACAGCTATACTCTCCTGCAGGAGAGCCCCAGCTATACTCTCTTGGAGGAGAGCCCCAGCTTAATAATATGAATTAAATTTGCGACAAAAAAATGAATTAAAATTGCCGTTGCCACATGTTCATATGCCGAATGGCGGCCACTTCGACTAGTTCGGCACTTCGGCTGTATCCGAAGTGCCAGTTCAAAAGTGCAGATCCTTTCCCATAGGATTTAAAGGGCCAGACACAGTATTTTAGAATCCAATCTGCACAAATGGAGTTTTTAAAAGGCAGTACACCCCAGGGGCCATAGTCACAAGGCAAAAGGCTAGCCATCAGTCCTCTCCTGTATGTATGTATATATTTATGTCTCTATAGGCATGTATGTATGTCTCTGTATGTATGTAATGATGTCTCTGTATGAATGTATGTCTCTGTATGCATGCATGTATGTATGTCTCTGTATACATATATGTATGTCTCTGTATGAATGTATGTATGTATGTCTCTGTATGCCTCTGTATGTATGACGGTATGCCTCTGTATGCCTTTATGTCTCTGAATGTATGTTTCTGTATGCCTGTATGTCTCTGTATGCCTGTAGGTGTCTGTATGACGGTATGCCTCTGTATGCATGTATGTCTCTGTCTGAATGTATGTATGTGTGTATGTCTCTGTATGCATGTATGTCTCTGTATCCATTTACTTATGTACATATGCATGTATGTCTCTGGTATGCATGTATGTATGTCTCTGTATGTATGTGTGTATGTGTATGTATGTAAGTATGTCTCTGTATGCATGTATGTCTCTGTATGTATGTATGTATGTCTCTGTATGAATGTATGTATGTCTCTGTATGCATGTATGTCTCTGTTTGTATGTATGTCTCTGTATGTATGTCTCTGTATGACTGTATGTCTCTGTATGTATGTCTCTGTATGAATGTATGGATGTCTCTGTATGCATGTATGTCTCTGTATGCATGTATGTATGTATGTATGCATGTCTCTGAATGTATGTATGTATGTCTCTGTATGAATGAATGTATGTATGTATGTATGTATGTCTCTGTATGTATGCATGTGTCTGCATGACGGTATGTCTCTTTATGCCTTTATATCTCTGGATGTATGTTTCTGTATGTCTTTATGTCTCTGGATGCCTGTATGTGTCTGTATGACAGTATGCCTCTTTATGCCTGCATGTCTCTGTATGTGTGTATGTCTCTGTATGTGTGTATGTCTCTGTCTGTTTGACTCTGTGTGACTGTGTCTGTATGTCTCTGACTGTGTCTCTGACTGTATGTCTCTGTGTCTGTATGTCTTTGTTTTGTTATGTCTGTGTTTGAATGACAGTGTACCTGTATTACTTTGATTGTGTGTCTTTTATGACTGTGTGCCTGAAAATGATGCCTGTGTGCCTGTGGCTTGGAAGGAAAGACACACAAACAGGGACTTATGAGAGACAAGAAAGGGGCTGGGGTAAGAAAGAGACCCAAAAGAGGGCTGGAGGGAAGAGACACACAAAGGGGCTGGGGGAAAGTAAGATACATACAAAGGGGATTGAAAGACACACTAAAGGGGGAATGAAATACAATAGAGCACAAAAGGGGTAAGAAATTCAAAGGGGTGTGGGGTTACAACAAGACACACAGGTGAAGATGCATTTTTTTTTGTAGGGGTGGTGGGGGCAGCAAAATGCATCTTCACTTGTGTAGCTAAAAATCCTTGCACCAGAATCTTGAAATGCCACACCTGTGAGGTGGATGGATTATCTCGGCAAAGGAGAAGTGCTTACTAACAAAGATTTAAACAGGAGAAGAAGCAGAGGCAGAGAAAGATACACTAAAAGAGTGCTGGGAGAGGTGGGAGGAGCACGAGGAGAGAGCAATATCTTGTAGACCGATATTGTGGAGGATGAGAAAAGGCTGTTGATGATCAACAGTGTCAAAAACCGCAGAAAGGTCAAGGAGAATTAGGATAGAGTAGTGACCATGAGATTTTGCAGCAAGTAGATCATTGGATACTTTGGTACCAGCTGTTTCAACACAGTGCCAAGCGAGGAATCCAGACTGAAGTGGGTCTTTCAAAGAGTTGGACTCAAAGAAGTCTAAATCTCGCATATACAGCTCTTTCAAGGATCTTGGACGCAAAATTCAGTAGCGAAATAGGACGGTAGTTGGAAAGGGAGTTAAGGTCAAGGTTGGGCTTCTTTAGAATTGGGGTTGCAGTTGCATGTCTGAAGGGTGATGGAAATATGCCAGAGAAGAGAGATTGAAAATTTTAGTGAGAGGTAGAGATAGAGAAGGAGACAGAGTACAGATGAGATGCAAGGGAATTGGATCTAGGGAGCAGGTGGTGGGGCGGGAAGACTGGAGCAAAGCAGTCATTTGGGTTCGCGGGAGAGTGTGGTTATGAGGGTATTGAAGTAATTTACTTTTGCAGAGGAAAGAGCCAAGCTGTATGAGCGCAGCATAAATTTAAAGTGGAGAAAGTTAGACGCACAGTGAGACTTTCTCCAACAGCGTTCAGCAGTTCTGGAGCATTTTGGCAGGTATCAAGTTGTTGGGGACGCTTGCTGCATTTAAATGTAGGAGGTGCCATGATGTGTAGTTGAGAAAAGAGGGTGGAATTGTAGAAGGAGGCAGCAGACCTAGGATAGGTGAGGTTTGAGATCGGTAAAAGGAGAGTTTGAAGATTAATGGAGAAATGCTCTAAATCAAGACATTGGAGGTCTCTGTGAGATTGATGTTCAGACGGTGAATGAATTAATAATGAATTAATAATATATGATTTGGATCCTGCTTGAGGTTTAAAAGTTTAAATTTTTTATATATTTTTTTTAAATTTTTACATCCCTTGCATTCACTACAATGGTTGAATCCATTATTTTTATTCATATGTGTGCTTAGAAAATGTGTATTTTGTACATTTACATAACTAGAGGTAAGTCTTAAATTTCAAACTCCCCTAAATATTACTTTAGGGTTTGTTTTTCCAAAAAAGCTCTTATTTAAAATACTTTTTAATTGTTTTTGATCTTTACTGTAATTAAAGATTAATGGTATTTTTCCTTTTTCTTCTCTTGAGGTTTTTTGTTTATAGTAGAGGGTGACGAACCAAACCTCGTCACCTCGTTCTTGGAGGAGCCTGTTTGCCAGCATCTTACCCTGTGATATGGCCCCTGCAATAGACAGGGGTGTTATAATAGAAACATAAAAGGAATCAACACAGTAAAGGAGGAGACTATAATTAAAAGTACCACAACAAGAGGACATAGTCTTAAATTAGAGGGGCAAAGGTTTAAAAATCATATCAGGAAGTATTACTTTACTGAGAGGGTAGTGGATGCATGGAATAGGCTTCCAGCTGAAGTGGCAAAGGTTAACACAGTAAAGGAGTTTAAGCATGCAGGGGATAGGCATAATGCTATCCTAACTATAAGATAGTGCCAGGGGCTAATAAAATAGTATTTAGAAAATTGGGCAGACTAGATGGGCCGAATGGTTCTTATCTGCCGTCACATTCTGTGTTTCTATGTTTCTATGACCTTGCTAAAATACTTTAAACAGGCTCTGTTCATGCAATTGGGGCTATATGGTTTGTTTACCAAACAACCGCACAAACCAGAGACCACCTTGGAGCTTTTTAACATCTATTAACAACTTGGAACGTTTCGCAACACAGTGTTCTAATTGTTCGCCTGGGTGGCCGCAATTCCCGAACACCGCTGGACTTCCATCATTGCCTGCGTTTGGTTACATATAAGTTAGAAGAGCACTGTTCAGTGGGATTATTTGTCTGGATGAGGGGAACAAGCTTCAGGGTAAGACTATTGACTCTGTTCAGTAGTTTGTTCGTTTTCAAACTATTGAACTAGACCGACCGCAAATCCTGATTCTCTAGAATTGTTTTGGGAATGGGACCATGCCTGCAGTCGGTCAAATAAATGACTTCCATATAATTCTTGAACCCCTGAACTGATCTGAGTGATTTTTGGATATGTTGGTTACCCAGATCAGGGCTATCAGGGGATATAACATTTGTGGGGTTTTATGTATTTTTGGGGTATGTTTTTTCTTTGCTTGGAGATAATTGGATTAGAATATTACAGTTACTGATTCAATTATCTCCCAGGCAGAAGGGAGGGCTTGTGTGCTGTGTGTGGTAGTGTTGGGCCTTGTAACCTTATTGTTGTTGGTCTGTGAAGTTTCAAATCAGTTCCCCACAAGGTCTCTGTGGGCATACCTCTTGCATGGGGATTGTTATATAAGGCTAAGTGTGGCTCCCATTAAACTGAGATTCGTTTACCCCTTCATGAAGTCTTGGCTCATGTTTGGGGGATTGTAGAACTGCATTCACTCTGGGGATTGCTATTTCACAATATTCCCCTGAGTATAATCATTAGCTCTTATAAGAGCTGTTCCTGTTACGCTCTCTGGACAAGGAGAAGTCTACCAACTGGAAGCTGGATCCTGGTCTTGGGTCCAGGGTGGGTGGAATGCAAGATCCCCAACCAAGCTGCGGTGGATTGTGGGAGTCTACATAGTTATTGTGTTCCAGTACATTGCTTATGGTGCTTGCAAGTACAAGGAAGCAGCAACTGAAAATTCTCAATTTTTTTTTTATTTCCTCATCAAGATATCCAGATATCCAGAGTCTTTTAGGCATGTCTGCTTAGTTATTAAATAAATTAAGATCTGCACAATTTCGTCTCAACCTAAGAAACTGTCTCCTAGGAATATTCTCCAGCCATGGTCAAAAATGGCAACTCTCTTTGTGGGTGCAACTATTCACATATACCTTTTTTTTTTAATGTTCTAATTTGATTGTCTTCCACATAAATTTCTAAATCTTTACTCACTTCTTGAGTCAAGTGGATATTTCATTGAATATTATTTAAAAAATTTAAAATATATATTTTGTACAGGACCAGGTTCACACTCCAGTCATGCTTGGAATAAACATTGTCTTTTCCCAATGTGCCATAAATAAATTGGCATAACTGGGTGCGAACTTGGTCCCCATTGTTGTACCTCTACACTGTAAAAAATAATCACCTTCGAACCAAAAAAAAATAGTTTTTAAAGAATAAAAAGAATACCTTCCATAATAAAATCAATTTGGTCAGCAGGATATAAGGTAGACCTTTCTAGAAAAAAATGTGCAGCCTTACATCCCAAAAGATGATCTACATGTGTAGAGGCTCGTAACATGTATAAAGGAATAGGATAAAAGGAGGATTGTTTTTTAAGATCAGTATCCCCTTAAGGACACAGCTTCAGAAGCTTGACTTACGCTTAATGACACAAGCAATTTTTGCATTTTCTTGCTGTTTGCGTTCAACTGCAATTTGCATCTCTCTCATTTATTGCACCGACACATATTATATACTGTTTTTAAAAGGACAGAAAGGGCTTTAATTTGATATAACATATATATATATAAATGCTTACTTATTATAAAAAAATACAGAAAAATGCAAAAAAAATGAAAAATATTGTTTTTTTTTACAGTTTTTGCAATAATAATGTGTGCATAATTAGTGCAGGTTAAGGAAAGTAATTAAAAATAAATTTATTTATTTGTTCTGATTTACAGAATATATAATGTGTCTGGGATTTTAAGTTTTTTTTGGTAGTTACAGGTCACAAAGCACAAGGAGTAAAATAAACTTTTAATGTGGAGCGATTTTAGAATTTGGTATGTTTGTCTTGTAAGCTTAATAGCCATAAATGAAAACAAAATTGCCACACAAAAGTATATATTTATATAAAGTAGACATCACGGGCTATTTACCTAAGGTTGTTTTGACACTTTCTACGTAGCCATTTCACCGCCAACCTCTGCTAAATATTGGAGTCAAATTGTGTTCTTTTTGGTTTTTGGCACACAAACTTATAACAGAGAAATTCTCGTGTATATTTTGTAAAGTTGGTGTGTGCTATTCCTGTACAAAGTTTTATTTTGTGTTCAGTTACATCTGCTGAGTAAAATGACACCCCCATTGTATGTCTTTTGCACTATTTCGTGAAGTTACAGTGCCATACAGGATACCTGTCCTTTTCAGTATTCACAGTAGAATTTTGAGAGATGGATTTAATGAGCCTTAGCTTCCATTTTGGGGTATTATAACAGTTTGGCTGTTCAAAAAAACCCCACAAAGGCCTACCATTTGTAAAAGTAGACACTCCAGGGTATCTCATAAGGTGCATATTGTGCCTTAACATGCCCCCATTTTTTCACCAATATATGCCAAAGTATGTGGTAAAAAATAATTTTGTGCATTTTTTACATACGGATTGCATTTTTGCTGGGCGTTTTGTATATTTCATATGTGCCACTAAGTTCAAACCCCCCAAATTATGCTCAGCTAAGTCTTCTGAGTAAAATGACACCCCATATGAATGTCTTTGGCACTATTTCGTGAAGCTACAGTGCCATATAGGAGACCAAGCCATATCCGTTTTTACCAAACTTTGAATTTTGACGCTGGGCCTATGTGCAATTTCCAAGCATCTTCGCAGGTTTTAAATTCAAACTACCCCACAAAGGCCTACCATTTCTTAAATTAGACACCCCAGGGTGTTTCAAAAGGTATAGTTTGAACCTTAGCGTGGGATCATTTTTCCGCTAGCTTGTACCAGATGTAGTGGTAATAAGCGTTTTTTCTGCCTTTTTGACATACAAAGTGAGTTTGCACAGTATATTTTGCAAACCTTATGTGTGCTACGACTGTATAATACTTCATATGTTGCTCAGCTATGTCGGCTGAGTACAGCAATACCCCCGTATGTACCTTTGCCAGGTATGTGTGGACATCGGAGGGGCACATTTGGGACACAGCCATTCCAGTTTTTTTCAAACTTTGAATTTTTATGCTGTGCCTATGTCCCATTTTAGAGTATTTTACCAGGCTATATAATCCAAATTCCCCATAAAGCCATACCATTTCTTAAAGAAGACATCCCAGTGTATTTCAAAAGGCATATTTTGAACCTTAGCGTGGGATCATTTTTCCGCTAGCTTGTACCAAGTGTAGTGGTAATAAGCATTTTTTCTGCCTTTTTGACATACAAAGTGAGTTTGCGCAGCATATTTTGCAAACCTTATGTGTGCTATGACTGTATAATACTTCATATGTTGCTCAGCTATGTCGGCTGAGTACAGCAATACCCCCGTATGTACCTTTGCCAGGTATATGTGGATGTTGAAGGGGCGCATTTGAGACGCAGCCATTCAGTTTTTTTCTAACTTTGAAGTTTTACGCTGTGTCCATGTTCCAATTTGGAGTAGTTTAGACGGTTGGTTATTGAAACTTCCCCACAAACACATACTATTTATTAAAGAATACACCCTGGGGTAATTCAAAAGGCATATTTTGAACCTTGGCGTGGGATAATTTTTTCTCTAGTTTGTTCCAGGTGTAGTGGTAATGAGCGTTTTTAAAATGTATTTTTTTACTTTTTATAACTTTTTTACTTTTAAAAACTAGTTTTTAAACTTTTGTTTTGCTTATAAATTTTTTTTAAACTTTCCTAAACTTTCTTAAAACTTTTTTACAGATTTAACATTTTTCTAAGATTTTTTTTTTTACCGTTAACCCCTAACTAGCAGTACGCAGCAGTAACAGTAAATTCCCCATTATCCCATAACTCCCACCCACCCCAGCTAGCAAAATATATAGTTATAAAATATTTAAATTAATTAATTAAATAAATTGAACCCCTGAGGGTTAAAAAAATAAATAAAAGTTAATCCTCAGGGGTTAAAAAAAATTAGATCACAGTATAATACTGTGATCTCTATTTGATCGCTGTAGGCAGTGATCGACTGGCAGGGAAGGGGTTAATTTTTATTTGGACTAGGTAAAGTGTGTTTTTTTTGTTTTTTTTACTTAAATGTTATTAAAACATTTTTTTAAGCTTAATTTTTAACTTTTTAAAGTTTCTTTTAAAACTTTTTTTAACGTTAACCCCTAGTTAGCCTAACGTCAAATCCCCCAATTCCCCACTAACTTCCACCCACCCCAGCTATCTAAATATATAAGTAAAAAATAATTTAATTAATTAATTTAATTAATTTAACCCCTGAGGGTTAAAAAAAAAAAGAATTAACCCTCAGGGGTTAAAAAAAAAAATCAGATCATAGTAAAATGTAATCCCTGCCAATTGATCACTGTAGTCAGTGATCAATTGGCAGGGAAGGGGTTAATTTTTTATTAAAATGGGTAAGGGGGGGGGACTTTAAATAAACTTTATTTTTTTTTACAGCAGGGGGCAGGATCAGCACTAATCCGGCTCCCTGCACTTCACACAGAACCCGGAAGTGCAGGGAGCCGGTAGGTGAGTATAGAGAGCACATGTGCTCGCTCAGACTTGCGGTCAGAGCGAGCACATGTGCTGGGCAGCCTGACCGGGTGCTCCCGGTATGCCTCTAATGCAGAGGCATACCGGGAGCACCATTAACCCCGCGATCGCCGCGATAGCGGCGATCCGGGGTTAATTTTACCGCGTGACGGACGAGGTCCGTCACCCGTCGTTAAGGGTCTCCCCTGTGTGACGGACCTCGTCCGTCACCCGTCCTGAAGGGGGTATGGATAAAACCACTATTGACTTCATTATCACTCTCTCTTAATTACTTGTAACTGTGTTTTTTTCTATAAAAAAAAACTTCTTTAAATATAATCTTCTCATAAATCTATTTATATCTGTATATACTTCAAATTTATTCACTGTGCAGCTAGGAGCAAATTTAAAACCTTTATTTAAAATACGAATATGTGCAGAATGTAAAATTGTTTTGGATAAGTTCTTACCTACTCATTATATTTCCTCTTTGGTCTCTCCAATCTTTTTTCCACCCTATTTCCCCTACTTCTATATCTCGGTATCTCCTTTTTGTTTGAATCAGGGTTCTCATAGGTGGTTCTTTCCACCCTCTCCTAAAAAAATGAGTCTCCGAGTTCTCCTCCATATTTTTTATGGGTTCAAAGTGATTAAAAGTGGGGATTTCTTTCCTCTGGAGGGTTGGAGATCTTTCTCGATTTGGTATATAATAGAGCACTTTGTAAGTCCTTTATTATTATTAGTAATAGTATTAGTATTTATATAGCGCCATCAAATTCCACAGCGCTTTACAATGGGTGGACTAACAAACATGTAATTGTAACCAGACAAGTTTGACGCACAGATACAGAGGGGTTGAGGTCCCTGCTCAATGAGCTTACATGCTGCAGGGAGTGGGGTAAAGTGACACAATTTGTTTATCTCTCCTATTCCTATTCCTATTTCTATTATCTCTCCTTAATTCAGTCCACTCTTGGGTCTGATTTTCCACTCTAGGTGGTCCACCTATCAATTTGGTAATTTTTGGTTTCATATTTTGGTTTTTAGAATTATGTTGAGTCTAGTTAGTTTTTTCAAATTTTCTTCTTTTTTAAAACTATTTATTTAGTGTCTTTTGAGTGATTTTAGATACTGTGGGTAGTTGCATCCACATTTGTTCTTTAGTGCCAATCCATCCATATTTTATCCTTTATTGGATTAAATACTATATATCTTCAGGAAGAGGTATAGGATTCACTCCTTTTTGTATTGTGAATTCTACTATTTGTATTGATACCCCTTTCCCCTCACTATGGATGCTGTAACCTCCTATAACTATCCCTATTCCATTCTCTATAATTAGCATCATCCTTATTGTGGCAATACTCTCGTGATATCCCCATTTTAGGTTATCTTTATTAATTGTTTAGTGAATTTTTCCCTTTCTAATCTTATTGAGAGCAGACCCCACCCTGGGATAGGACTAGATAATTGTACCTATTTCCCTTCATTCTATCGTTGCTGCATTCACTCTTAGGACTGTAAAGTTTTCCTTATAAATACCAATCTAGGGATCTCCTTTTGGGATCTATTGAAATCTAATCATTGTAGATTTTCTTTTTTTGCTCCCCCTGTTTCTTCCTTCGATTGTTACTATTTCTCACTTATATAGTAACACCCAGACCTAAAGCACTTGCTGAAAAGCTGTATGTGTGAAGAGTGTCCATTTTTTCATTTTGGCAAAAGCACAGATTTCAATAGAAATTAAAACTTTCTTAAATTATACTGGTTACACCCTCTTGGATTTTCAAGCAGACAGACGCTCCTGTTACGTCCTATCTTAGCTGCACTAAAAAGAGGCAGCAATTGCCTAGTTGCTCTGGTGCGTTGCAAGCATTTCTCATTGAGCTACATTGGGAAGTCTGTGATTGAACAGTCACAAAAGGTCTGGGCAGGGTTAGAAGAGTAAGGTTTGGAAAGGCAGTTTTTGCAAGCTGTTTTTAGATATAACTCAAATGAAAATGTTCCTATCAACGTAAAATATATACTTAATTTTTTATTACGTGTATGTTTCGCAGTAATAGTTGTAATGGTTCAGCCAAGACAAATTTTCTCACAAGTCTAATGATAACCAGAGTAAACATTAGAGTGAGTAAGGCTCGATGGGCTAAATTTCATCTGCAAAATATATGAAAATTAAATATTCGATTTAGGTAGGAAAATTATTGAATTGTTCATGGTCACAATCATATAATTTTAAAAATAAACATTGCATACCTAGATCAATATAGGAATGAATTTTTCTATAGTGTGTTGAGCTGCCTACAAATGTTCAGGCTCATATAAATAATGTATTTTGGTCAACTGTGAGTCAGCTAAGCTATTGATAACCCCTCCCAACCACCTGTCCTCTATTTTATTCTTTTCATAATTAGAGCTAATGCTACTCATTTTAATGATGACATTTACCTTCCCAATCAATTCTGACAGATTTCCTCCCATCCTGCTGGCGAGAGCTGCCAGATTCTTTCCCATACAGCCTCCTAATGCTGCCAGATCTAATAACCCTGCAGGTCTTGAAAAATACTTAGTATACAAGAAAATTATTTATAAGCCTGATTAAAGGTAATAAATAACTTTTTTTCTCTGACATATACTTTAATTGGGGATTTTCTGATCAGTGAGGTGTGGAATTTTTCCAATCCCGTTCTCTATATTGATTTGAAGATATTCTAATATCCTGATCTTTTGAATCTATCTTTTGAATCTATGCTAACAATCCCACACTCTCATCTCCTAAACCTTACCCCCTCGAATACCTCCGCTGGAGATTTATTTATACGGCACCAACATTTTTAGTTGGTCTTTCAAACATGTTAACTTCTCCTCTTGCTAACTTTGTTTACCACGGTAGATAACAAGATAGCTGAGGAAGGTAAACTATTTATATATACAGTTTTTATTGACTAATACTACTACATTTGTATCTACCTAAAGAGACCAACTGGAATAGCTCTATGTGGCGGGTAACATAGTTCCTGCTTTTTATTATTAATTTTTAACTTTTTCATAATGACGTTTTTTCATATATAAGAAGGCAGATTCTGTAATTGTGGGAGGGGTTACCTGGCTATATAAGCTCAGGCCCTCTACATATCAGAACCTTCACCGCTGGGTTCATTCAGAACCTCTGACTTCCAGTACCGATCCACTCACATCAACCTCGCTCCACACTGGTCCAGTTACCCGACTTACCTTACTCCGACTATGCCCGACCGCCAGTTCTGCCAGCTCCGGTAACCCGACAACAGATCCGAACTGCTGAACTCTCACCTCCCCACAACTTCCGGGGTACAGGTCTGGGTCCCATTCGTTTACACAAACTGTGAGTTCGCCTGAAAGGGTACCCATTCACACGGCATTCATGCCAAACACTTAGCATTCACCCATACATATGAAATTGTCATTTTGGGGCCACTCACACTACGCATGTGTACTCACAGTTCTGGTGCTAACCTTCGGTCATTCATCATACGAACAAGTCGTTCCAAACAAACAATCTCTATACACGCATGTAACAGCACCCCAAGGCATAAAAGGGTTAAACCGCTGTTTAGTAGAATTTCCCCTTCCAGAGACACAGGCACAGCTACTGTAGACACCAATCCACCGAACCGGAGAAGCATATGAATGCTGTAAACAGCCGAACTGGAACCATATGAATGCTGTAAACAGCCGAATAGGAAAAACCATACGAAAGGTTTACACTTCTAGCAGTCGAACTGGAACAGCATACAATAAATCCACCCCAAGAACGAGACAAAGCTCCGTGCTGATGGTCAAGCAGTGAACAGACAGAGCTGTGGGTTTATTGTTCTTATATACACATTCTTACACATTAGTACCACCCACAGGGTTTTGGAAAACAACCAATAAACACGTACAATACACTCAGACACTCCCACACAAAATCCTCCCCTCTGTCTGTGATACAATTACCTTACACAATGGGTAATGTAATTATCACAGGCAGAGAAATACAGTTTTTCCACATTATTCAAAATTGTAATAGTATCCATCACATTCACGTATCACATTTTCAGAATCAGCATACTCCAAATACAAACATACATCAAAATCATACAAATTGGTCCAGTGGTTCAAAAGATAGATCGTAGTCTTTTGTGACCAAATGAAGCATGGCTTTTCTGCCCAAAACCAGTTCCACGGAGTCTTCTATCATGGAGATAATTGGGAAGTAATCCAATTATCTCCAAGGACAGAGGCAAAACTCCATTGAACACATGGCAGCAAAAGACAATAAAATACATAAAAATATAAAACTGTGCAGCCATTGCATAAAACAGGCCCATTCAACATATACCCAGATAGCCCAGATCTGAGCGCACATTATTACTGAATGGCGCTCAGATCACACACATACAGTTCAATTGCCATGGAGCCAAAGTCTTTCCCATAGTCTTTCATTATACAAATGGGCTCCATTTCATAGCTATCTGGGGTATCACCGCTCAAACAGGGCAAGCACCCAATGACCCGGCTTTCGTGTGTTTGCAGGGGAAAATCAAGCGTTTCAACATGGGGCCATAGTCTAAAGGGAGCAGGCGGGCAACCAGGCTCCTCCAATGCAATGTGGCGAGATTGCTCTCGTCACAACGCGGTAGCTCAACTACGACCTCTAGCGGCCAAAGTACATAACAAATTCTCTTGTTCTCATTAAAATGTATGTCACTCATGTTATGTTTGCAATCTGGTCTCCGTTAGCATCACAATACAGTAGAAGTAATGTCTGACAAATAGAGTAATTGCACCCTGATTGGACTAAAAATTATCCATCTGCTCTGTTACATTATACAATATGAAGTTTACATCTCGTACTTTTGGCAGTTCCTAAACTCTCTAATTGTCTGTTCCACACGCTAGGTATTTACCAAAACCGTATTACTCCTCGCGGTCGCATTTGACTGCCTTAGTTCACCAATATACCCATTAAAGACGTATTTCTGTTTAACTTCATACGGTACGTATATTCATGTGCAATTATTATAATTTTTTATGCATACCCCATGTCTTATCTGTCCTATAATATTCCCTACATACGGTTTTTCATTTCCAGATCAACACATGGTCACTACTGGTCACCAACATCCATTTCGTTGGCCACACTCCTAAGTAAATCGCAAGCTCCCTTACCCTAATTTTTAGAAATTTCAAAGTAAACCGCTAAACAACTCTAGCACACTCAAGCTTATCCCTCACCGTAATGTCCAATTCCCTCCTTTGTATTTACTTGGAACGCATGAGAGTGACCACATGTTCCCTCATGTTCTCATCCATACTCTATTTTCAGGCCTTTGTTACCATCACTACTCTCCCCCAGAACTTTGGGGAATAATTGGCTTCTTACTCCCAGCACGTTACAGGTATACAGAATATCACCTCATCTCTTGTCTTTATACCTTAACATATTGTGTAGAGGATAACTCTGTTTTTTTCCTCAGATAACCACTACTAGCAATTCCCGACAGTACCACTGTCATCATTTCCACAGGTGAGTTTTACTCACAATATATATATAAAAAAGTTGTAGGCCTAACCCACATTTTCTTTTCAGGTTCTCAAGTATTTATCATTCTCCATAGAGAACCCTAACGATTTCATAAGCTAGGTACATCTCCATTTTACATCCTACTCCCAGTACCCCAACAGAACAGGATTGGTCATCATAGAAACACAGAATGTGAAGGCAGATAAGAACCATTCGGCCAATTTTTTTTAAATACTTTCATTAGTCCCTGACCTTATCTTATAGTTAGGACAGCCTTATGCATATCCCATGCATGCTTAAACTCCTTTACTATGTTGAAGGGACAATATAGTCACCAGAAAAACTACAGCTTATTGAATTTGTTCTGGTGAGTAGAATCATTACCTTCAGAGAAAATGCAGTGTTTACATAACAGCCTAGTGATAACTTCACTGGCCACTCCTCAGATGGCTGTTAGAGATCCTTCCTTGGTCATGGCTGCCTAAAATCCATCCAAACATTCAGTATCTTCTCCTTCTGATGCAGACACTGAACTTTCCTCATAGAGATTCATTGATTCAATTCATCTCTATGAGATGCTGATTGGCCAGGGATGTGTTTGAATTGTGCTGGCTTTACTCCTGATCTGCCTCTCTGTCAGTCTCAGCCAATCCTATGGGGAAGCATTGTGATTGGATCAGGCCACCACTTCTGCTGATGTCAGAGGTCAGAGGCAGGTCAAAAGGAAACAGTGACAAGCTATGCAGCTGCAGATTAGAATTCAAGTAAGATATTACTATATTTGGAGGGTCCAGGGGGGCTAGATGGTGGTTTTAACCCTATAGGGTCAAGAATACATGTTTGTGTTCCTGACCCTATAGTGATCCTTTAACCACGGTACTTCAGCTGGAAGCCTATTCCATGCATCCACTACCCTCTCAGTAAAGTAATACTTCCAGATATTATTTTTAAAACCTTTGTGCCTCTAATTTAAGACTATGTCCTCTTGTTGTGGTAGTTTTTCTTCTTTTAAATATAGTCTCCTCCTTTACTGTGTTGATTCCCTTTATGTATTTAAATGTTTCTATCATATTCCCCCTTTCAAATGGCTGTTATTAATAGCATTCGTCCCTAGCTTACTGTAATTAATCTACTCCTGTGAGGCCAACACCCATCCTCATCAGAGGTATACGCCCCTCGGTCCAATGCATAGCTAGAGACTCACATTAACCACTGTTGGTTACTAGGTAGGACTTCACCAAGCCACACCCAAGGATATTATGTCTTGTTACAGTCACCGAGGTCAACATTCCCACTACATCATTCAGTGGTCCCCGCCCACTTGGCCCTTCTCATAGATAGAGCCTCTCTCGCCACTTAGCACTAGCAGGGCTCCTTCTTCCTTGTAGGTCCTTGTAGGTCAGATAATGTTTTGACTTAGGCTTAGCTAGAGCCAGTTGACACAGGCATTATCCTTACCCATGTTTTCATTCTTAGTATGTCTCAAATACCTGAACAAGATGAGGAACTGGCAACACCTGAAACCCCAACCAGACCTTCCACCCCGGCCGGTCCAAGCACCCCTACTGAGAATCTGGAACCATCCAGCCCATATTCCCTGCGGTCATGGACTATCCCTAAGCTCGAGGATGAATTACATTGCATGGGGGTCCCTTTCCCAGCTACAGCTCACAAGGCCGAACTATATAAAATATTTATTTGCAATACCTGTACTCCCCAGCCTGGAGTTGTCCTGCAACCCGACAACTATACAGAGATCAAGGGTTTAATGTCATCTCTACTTGCCTCTATCAATACGATCAGCGTTAGGCTGGACAAACTGGAATCTCCTCAGACATCGACAGTTGTCCCACACATATTGACCTCCACTAAGGCACCCACCCACGGTAATGACACCACCACAAACCCAATACTTCCACTCACATTATCACGCCCGCCTACTTCGTACCCCCGACCATTCATAAAGACATCCTGGAAGTCAAGGACATAAATCTAGTCTAGTTGCTGATTGCTTCTCAGGACGTGGTTGAGAACAAGGCATACTGCTATGGTGATCTTTCGGTTGTTTTGAAAGCCAGAGACTCCAGACTCAACTGAAAGCTAACCATACCCGAATTTGTCCTTGCTTTTGGCCTTTATCGTGACGTAATCTGTTCCACTTCCCCTCACCATAGGGAGGAGTTGGAGTTGGTTATCAAAATGGCAGCTTATCTAGCCTTCTATGGATTCTTATGACCAAATGAATTCACCAATTCACTACCACCTGCACCTTAAAATTATAAACCTTGAAAAAGATACTGACCATTATGTACTTACGTACCATCAATCACACTAAAACAAATCAGCTAGGCCCGCCTACTATGAGAAGACCACAAGAGAACTTTAGTGTACATGTGTATTTCTTTGTAGATTTTATTTACATATTGTTTTTTACTATTATTTACAATAACCTTATTTGGCATATGCTAATAGTCCAATGGATCCTCTTCTGCTGCTGTTTAAAGAAGAGTGGTAGCCCTCTTAAAGGCACATATGCTCTTGCATCTATAGCCATGTTCAAGCTCTTATTAAGAGACAAAGCCATTTGCACATTGCACTTTCCGATTTAATTTATTTGAATATACTGCACTAGGCTCTTTATTGCTTCCATCTCCCTCCTTTCATTTTCTCTTCCCTCTACTTGAGGATATCTGAGTTAAAAAGAAGAGGGATTGTGTAACCTAAGTACACGCAAATGAATGAGATTTGAGCCTATCCTAGCTGGCTCTCCTCCATGTGAGTGTGTGTAATTTGGATTTTATAACAAGACACGGAGGCTAATATTGCATATCCCTTTCTTTACTGTCCACCAATAGCAGCAAAGGATATAAACAGAATGAAAAAATAATGAACATACGGTAACATAGACCCCTCCCTGATCACGTCCCAGTATAATAGGCAGCACCTCCCTCCTATCTCCCTCTTTCTTATCTGCTCCACAGTCAGATAAGTACACTTTTTATCTCGGTGGTTATTGTATAAACAGAATGAAAAAATTATGAACATACAGTAACATAGACCCCTCCCTGATCAAGTCCCAGTATAATAGGCAGCACCTCCCTCCTATCTCCCTCTTTCTTTGCTGCGCCACAGTCAGATAAGTACACTTTTTATCTCGGTGGTTATTGTTGTAGATCTTCTATATATTTTTATGTTTATATTTATATACTTATATATATATATTTACTATTACGTATGTTCCACTATATATGGTATTGTCTTTACTTGACTGTTCAGGTTCACAGACCAGTATGATTGATATCCCCTATACTTTGGATGTTGTTTCTCCTTTCTCCTTTTTCGCCCCTTCCGGGCTTAATCTGTTTTTCATTGTTACTCACCTTTTCTTGGAAAAAGAGAAAAAAACTGCGCTAAATTGCCACAATAAAATTATTAGGAAAGGCAGCACTTCTCAAAGATGAGTCCCCAATAATCCCCTAATGGTAACAGATAGCAAGAACAAACAAAGATATAAGGATGCGCCTAAAACTTGATAAAATAAAGGACTAAATTAGTCAGATAAAATACAGAATAAAATAAGTAATAAAACAATAGTCCAATAAAATAGGCTTATCACAGTCTGTGAGGGTAGGTCCCACTTGTAAAGGAATATTCTTTAGGGTGTAGATGGGATCGTATCTTCAAATGTTGAAAATTCAGCATATGTGGAGAGAAAAATAAAAACAGGACTCCAATGGCACAGTAAATCGGTGTATAAAATAAATATAAAAGTATAAAATCAGTCTTACTCACACTTTTCAGAGCTAGGATCAGCTCTGTTATTGCTCGCGTAAAGTGGAATGATCCCCACTTCAAGGATATATAGAGTGAATTTTAATAGTTGAATATCGGACGTGGGTTCAGCGTTCAATTTGACGTAATACGACCCAGAGGAAAAAATGAAATAAAATATATAGTGCTCACTGTATGTAATCCAAAACTAAAAGAAAGTAAAGTATACTACTCACGTAAAGTAGAGCAGACTCAAAACTGCTCAGTGAAGGCGCTCGGGTGGTAAAATCCCCACCTATGGATTCTTTGCACTTCCTGCAGGGTGAGCCGTATACGTAAAATCAATTAAAAGAAAATGTATGTAAAATCAGGTAAAGGAGAAAGCAAATGGCAATAAAGTATTTTATGCCAATAAAATATCGTTATTTTAAAATTAAGAACAAAATCTATTAATAACTAAACGCGTTTCGCCTTAACAGGCTTCTTCAAGTAGAAGCTACTATCTACTGTGTCTATTACATGACGAAGAGTCATGATTTTATTAAAGACACTGAGGTGAGTATTGTCCCGCCCGTATTGCACTTCTCACTTTATGTTCTTTATTTTTCCCGCCCAGTTTGTTTTGATATGTAGGGGAAATGTATGGACTCGTTGGTACAGTAAGTGGGGCCTGTGTAGTAGGGGGATTTGGTTGAGTAACTAAGGGGAGTTCGGGTCTACCTGGTTTTAAGACTGGGGAGGTATGTGGGGCTTTGCATCGCCTGGCCCTGATGTTAGTCTCAAGTACTGATTTAACCCTTGGGCTCCTGTTCTTTATGTTTTCACAGCCTGATCTGAACCGGTCAAGTTTTTCTGCATGTGAGGACTGCCCTTGTGGATGGAGTTTGTTCTGCTGTCGTTCCGATGTACTTCCCTGTTATTGAATCGATAATCCTATGTTTTGGTCCGGAAGTTCTGCGTTTTCTTCTCACTGGACGCTATTGGTGTTCCTGTTTACGGACTTTATTTTACGGTGTCGCATCTTAAAAAAGAGGGAGATAGGAGGGAGGTGCTGCCTATTATACTGGGACTTGATCAGGGAGGGGCCTATGTGACTGTATGTTTAATAAAATCATGACTTTTCGTCATGTAATTGCAAAATCATGCAATTTCATACTCTTGCCTTTATTCAATTGTATTACACTATGAGTTCTATTTTTTTTTTATAGTACTTTACTGATGCTTTAACACCTAACGGTTAAGTGTTATTTTTACAAGCACTCCACCATACGTACTAGTTGTGACTTATTATCACTGTTTAACCTTCTATGTCATATGAATGTAACTGTGGAAGGAGTGAGAGAAACTTACACTTGTGTGGTAGCTGCTACAATATTTTCCACTTGCACTTAATTGTATCCAAAGTACCTTAAGCACAGAGCACTTTTGTTTTAGACTTTATTATAATTCTCTTCATCTGTGCAAACTGCTTGATAAAAAGGTCTCAATAGTGAGAATGATCAAGAACTCAATAGTGAAAGTAATGGTCAGGAAATGAAAGGGAAACTATGAAATTGTTGATATAAATTCAAAAAATTATTTGAGAATGATATTAAAATTAGGTGGGAAATAGCCACGCTAGAAAAGTATGCCAAGGAAAAAATTACACCAAGAAGTCTGGGATTTTCAAAACACCTCTTGTTTGACCAAGAGGAGGAAGACTTTATTAAAATGGACAGACCTCTTGGAAATGTTTTCCTTTGCATTAATTGGTTTAATCATTAGTAGACTTAAACACTCTTTAAATCAACTAGCTATTGAGATTAATGAATTAAAAAAATGTCTTGATTACTAATATGCCTCCTGATGATTACACATCAAAGGGTTACTCATTAAACATTGGGATGAAATCTGGCTAAAATGGCCAAATTCTGCCTGGAATGCCAATGTTTACTAATGCAAGAGGAACATATCTTTGAAAGAGATGGAGGAGGGAAGAAAAAAATAGGGAGCTGAGTGGGAGAGACACAAGAGAAGATTAGGAAAGTGAGGCTCATTTAGGAGAGTAAAATATAAGTAGGGAAATTAAAAAAGTTATACGTAGGGGCTTGAGACAATAATTGTGAAAAATATAGGCAAAGGGACAGACATTGGGAAGAAATGAGGGAGAGGGATAAGTATGAAATGGAAGTTGGTATGAAGGTGAGAGAGAAGAGGCACAAGTAGATGAATACCAGGGAGAAACCAAGGATTATGGGAGCGAGAGAGATACAGAACTGGAGGAATGAGGAAAGAGACTGACCGAAGAGGAACACAGGAATCCTAAAGAATAAAAATGATACACACAACAGAAAAATACAGGCTTTTATTAAGCTCTACACTTAATCTAAGTACATTCACACTCAAACACTATATGTTAGGTGTTCTTTACAATATTATATAAAATATCATCTCTCTCCCTTTAGGGAGACATTGACGTTCATAACGTAACCTTATTTAAACGTTCAACTTCAATGCCTTGGGGCACATTCAATGCGTTTAACCTACCATGTGGTTTATTCTTATTCCCTTAACCCTAGGTGCCGTTTATCCAAGTCCAAGTGACTCACCTCTCATCTCCTGAGATACCTACCTAAGACTGATTGATTCCACATTGCCAAACCGGATTGTCTTTTAAACTATTCTTTTAAACTATTAACCACTCCCCTTATTCCCTGAAATTCTAGCAAGAACAAAAAATGCTAAGGTTTTTACCAAACTTGACCTCCGAGGGGCTGACAATCTACTCTGAATAAGAGCTGGAGATGAATGGAAAACTGCTTTCAGAACAAGATATGGACACTATGAATACCTAGTGATGCCTTTTGGCATTTGTAATGCCCCTGCATCTTTTCAAAATGTATCCACGATATATTCAAAGACTTCTTAGATGTTTTCATGGTTGTCTATGTAGATGATATCCACATTTTTTATAGACTAAGGATAAACACATTAAAAAAGGTCCTACCTCATCTTAGAATACATAAATTGTTTGCTAAACCCCGTGACAGACCCATCCGTATGAACTAGAATTGCTGTGTTCGTCTGTTTGCCGTTTGTATGAATTTCACCATTCGTATGCCTTGTTTAAGGGAATGTATTTTTTTGTCGAACGGAACTACCGAACGGACAGCCACCCAGAAGAGAAGTGTGCTGCTGGTTAACCTATTGATCCCAATTAGAACGTTGCGGTTAACCACAGACACTTCTCAATTAAAACCGAATACAGGGTGGTCGTTTGTCGACCACGAGGCGGCGGCCATTTTAACCATGCGAAAGACCAGCGGTGTTCGACAGTTATTTCATGGAACTAAAAACGGACACTTTTTCAACCGAACACCCCTGAAACCGTCAACCTCCCTTCTCAATCGACAGAAGTATGCGAACACCGGCCTTTCGAGAGGTTTAAAGGCACGAATGGACTTACCCCAGATAGCCTTCCCATGGAGTCAATCGCATACCGAAGAACTGTAATAGACTTTGACTCCATGGCGATTGAACTATGTGTGTGGGATCTGAGCGCTATTCACCAATAATATGCACTCAGATCCAGGCTATCTGGGGATGGGTTATACGAATGTAATACGTTCGGCAGTTATAAAGTTATGTATTTTTATGTGTTTTGTGACTTGTATTTAAAATGGTGATTTGCCTCTGCTCTGGGAGATAATTGAATTACTTCTGAATTATATCCCGAACAGAGGGGAGGAAACTGTGATGCATGCTGGGAATATTGTGGGGTTGTATGTCTAAAATGTCCCCATGTCCTTCTGCTATTCCAGTCTCCCATTTGGTCCCCTAGGGGAGTGTCTACCAAGTGGGAGACCTGCATAAATACGGGCAGGTAGCCCCCAGTAAACTCAGTTCGTGTTTTACCCTCAAAGCGGAGCTTGGTCTCGTTATTGGGGGGATTTCATTACCGGCGACTAGAGACTGCTCATTGGAATTATTTGCCGCTTGGAAGATATTGGCGTTCAGTTACTATTGGCAGTTAGTTTATTTGGAGCTCGTGAAGGGAAGGAGCCGAACAGGTACCGTTCGGGAGGTTGGAGTGTTCCCTGGCTGGCGGTTCGCATGGTTATACTGCATACGCTACCAGACCACATTATTGCGAACGGGGAGCATTCACTAAACGGCGGTTTGTACATTTATTACTGTAGGTACCGTAACAATTATATTATAACTGATTCCTCAATTTGCATGGACCCCCAAAAGATTTACACTATGGAAAAATGGCCACAGCCGAAATTAAAAAACGAAATTCGACGATTCATAGGATTTTCCAATTTCTATAGAAAATTCATTAAAAACTTCTCTCAAGTCATTTCCCCTCTTACAAATATTAAAAAACAAGATCAGGCAATTCAGTTAAGGTGAAAGAGAACAAACTTCCTTTGATTTATTAAAACACAGCTGTATTTCTGCTCCTATTGTTAAACAACCCAACCCTTGTCTCCAACATATCCTTAAAGTGGATGCTTCAGATATTGCAATAGGAGCAATACTCTCTCAAAGAGAGAATCCATCTTCGTCCTTACATCCTGTTGCATTTTTGTCAAACAAGTTATCTCCTACTGAAAGAAATTATAGTGTTGGAAATAATTATTATTACCAATAAACACTTCTGTTAAAGAATGGAGACATTTGCTAGAAGGCTCTACTGCTCCTTTCTTCATTCTAACTGACCATAAAAATCTAGAATACCTCTGCACTGCAAAAAGACTGAATACTAAACTAGCCAGATGGTCTCTTTTTTTTTTTTTAAAGATTCAATTTTCACATCACTTATCGTCCCGGAAAGAAAACTGGTAAGGCTGATACTTTATCCTGGACTTATAAAACAACTCCATTCTTCAACACCGACAACGTTTTTCAACTTTCAACAATAATTAGTTTAATGACCTCTCTAACTCAAGAAATAGCTACTTCCTTTTCTTCCAGTGATCCTTCCCCTGATTTACAACTAAATCAGAGAAACGGATTATGGTATAAAGATAACCTGTTATACATCCCTTCCCCAATGAGAAAATTAATCATGCCTTACATACATGATAAACCCCTTTCTGGACATCCTGGGATAACCAAATCATCAAGTCCACCAAAAATATAAAGAACTACATAAAAACCTGTGATGAATGTTTAAAGAAAAACAAAACTAACCAAATTACCCTCTGGATTATTACAAACACTTTCAATCCCTCTAAGTCCATGGTCTTTATTGTCGACCTCCCTTCACCCCTTCCATCCCCAAACAAATGGCCAAAGTGAAAAACTAAACAGAATTTTAGGACAATACCTCAAAATCTATACCACTCATCAACAAGACAATTGGACTTTTTTACTTTTTTCTCAGACAACAATAACATTAAATCCTCACCACAATTTTCTCTGTTCTATGCAATTTATGGATTTAATCCCAAATTTCTACCCTTAAAATTTCCCTCTGATAATATCCCTGGCTTATCCAACTATTTATCTAACATAATAGAAGCTCAAGTTACATTAAAAGAAAATGTATTACTTTCAAGAGATAGTTACAAAAAAAAATGCTGACTCTAAAAGAAGGTAAAACCTTGTGTTCCAATCAAGTGATAAAGTCTTGCTTTCAATTAGATTCCTCAAACTCCAAGGCCCTTCAAATAGTTATCTCCAACTTTCATAGGTCCTTTATAGGTAATCAAACAGATTCATACTTTTTCATTCAAAATCCTCTTCCTCCGAACCTTAAAATTCATCTTGTCTTCCATGTGTCCTTACTAAAACCTTATTATACCGATGCTTCAAGACGTGTCATATGTCCACCTCTTCCAGTGGTTATAAACAATGAAGAAAACAAACAAACAAAATGGATGAAATATTGGACAAAAAAAATTGTTATCACAGATTGGAATATCTGGTGAAATGAAACGGATATGATGACTCCCGTAATCAATGGATTCCCTTTTTTATTTTTCATGCCCCTGAAATATAAGCCCCTTTTCACACCAAATATCCCCTTAAACCTAATAGCTCCTTGAGGTAGTTCTTTGGGATGGGGGTGTGTTAGGGTTTCTTTTTAATATTATATAAAATATCATCTCTGTCCCTTTAGGGAGACACTGACTTTCGTAACGTAACCTTATTTAAACATTGGACGTCAGTGCCTCGGGGCATGATTAATGTGTTTAGCCTACAGTGCAGCTTATTCTTATTCCCTCCATCCTACGTGCCATTTATCCGAATCCAAGTGACTCACCTCTCCTCTCCTGAGATATCTACCTAAGACAGATTGATTCCATGTTGCAGAACCGGATTGTCTTCTAAACTATTCTTCTGGATTTCCCCTTCTGACTTTGAGTCTATGTTGCTTACCTGGACTGTTTCCTTACTACTTCCTCTACCTGTCACTGATTGATTCTCCATTGCCGACCTGGACTGCCACTGTTAAAAGTCAGTTGAAAACATCAATTTCTCACAACTCTATCAACCCTGCTGAAGTTACCAAATTCCAGTGTAATCAAGAAAAATGTCTTAAAGGGGTAAGTAGTCTTTATTTTAAATTTGCTTGACAAATGCTATTTAAAAGATATGACTCTATACAAATAAACCCTTGCATCTGACACAATGAATCCTTAAACAAGTACTTCGTTGCTTGCACACTCACAGACTGTACAAATACAGCACTGTGTTCAAACAAACATGCCAAACAAATGCAACTCACCATCAACAAGGGCCAGACTGGGACAAAAACTTGGAGTGAACATTTAAAGGTAGAGTAGTCAAATACGGGAAGGGGTTGGTGGGGGCCTATCTAGAGAGGGGGCATGTTCTGATACAGTAGAAGGAGCAGGGAACTTCCACTGCACCCACAGTGCAGGCCATATTCTCTGGATTCCTCCTCCTCCTGGCATTGTGGTGGCCTGATCTTTAGTCTCCTCACCAGCCATTGAGCCACCACTCTGGCATGGTGCTTAAGCAGCACAAGTCCTGTAAGAGCAGGCTGGGGGAACTCCTTGATATCCACTGATGGCCTCAGCCCAAGGCCATCAGACCGGTTTTCCCAATGGCCAGTCCTAGTCTGTCACCAAAAGAATCAAGAAAATGGCACACAAAATCATCTGGCCCATAGGATCATAGGATGTAATATGGAATGTCATTGCATATAAGATCATATAATATAATATGCAACCAAATGGAACTTTGGATAATTGGATGAAGTATGCAAATGTGGTAAATAATAACAATGGATTACGTATAGATCATGCTGGTGGAAACATAAAAGTAGACTTGCAAGGAGAAAATTTGTTAGAATTGCATTATGGTTTACTGTTATCTTTTATTACCCAACCTGACAGAATTTTTACTATTCTGCATGTTTATTTTCAATTAACTCTCAGTAATACTAAATTGTTCACAAACACATTTTTCTTTGTTTAAGTTTTAAAATTTCAGAGGGAGTGTCAAAGGGAACATCCTGTGTTAGCAAAAGATGAATTAATAAAATATTTTAGCAGCTTTTAAAAAGATGATACAAGTTATAAAAAAGTGAGTTTAATTTTCCTAGAACTTGTTTACCTTTAACATAAGCCTGAGCTATAACAAAGCAAATCCTATAATACATAAAATGTACATGGATGGCCATTTTTATTTTATTTTAAGCTAAAACTCAGAGGTATTTGTTAAAATCGATTGCAGTTCAGAATAAAATGATTTCACGCATGATAGCATGAATGTATAAGATCACACCAAAGCCCCAAAATGATGTGCTGCAAATATGCTTGATTCAGTAAAGATTTGTCCCACACACAGTGAGGTCATCAATAAATCTGTTTGCTTCACAAATGTCATGTCCTTCACACATGAAAAATTTTCCTGTACATATGACTTGAGAATGAAATTCAAATAATATAAAATTGATGGAAAATTAATCTTCTAGATGCAGTTTTACATTTGGCTATTTGATTGATTATTGATTTATGTATTCTACAGAGCATATATGTGACTGATTTACACAGGCATGTATGAATAAAAACTGAATTCTCATCAATCTAGCTGCCATCAACTTTTTATTGAACTATGTATTAAATTCTGTTTTGAAGTGGAAAAACTCGCTTGCCCCCATTATTTATACCAAATCAGCTTTCAGTGATTCAAACTTTGTCTTTGACAGAATGTTTAGATCTCATGACACTCTTGATCAATGACATCATAAAATGGCTTTTAAAAATATTTCAGAAAATACCACATTGTAGGAAGAATATCTTGGGACAAATATACACAGTAGAAAAACAGTTAAAGCCAAATCTAGTTACATAACATATTTTAGCAACCACATATATAGTACATAGTTTAGCTAATTAAATGTCAGTTTTCTCTATTCATTGGACAAGCCCTCTAAAATGTTTTAAATATCCTGAACTAAATAAGTGACCTGCTTGTATTTCTGAAATGTTACATGCCTAAAACCTACTAGTATAAGCTAAATAGAAGCACAATTTAGAATTATTGAGATTTGAGCATTATATCAAATGTGGGTCACCACTTTTCATTGATTTTCAAAACCCAAGCACTTGCTAGGCACAGGACTGGATTTGCCAATACTCACCTACATGCCAAGAGAACCTACACTGGAACTTATCATGTGAAGTAGATAGAGAGAAGGGAATGTACAAGTAAAGGAGCCATGAAGTAAGAGGGGGGAAAGAATGTGACAGCAGTCAAAGCTGCATAGAAATACCTTACTACATAGACATAGTAGACACAAGCAGAGTAAGACTTAGCATTAAGCCAATTAGGTGGCCATTTAAGACCATGTACAATGAGCTGTGATGATAAGGAGAAAATAGTTGGTTGGGGAGATAAGAGACATCTCCTAAACACCCCATGATTAATTATGTTTATCGCTGGTACTTATCAAGGAAATAAACTAAACATACAAAAAATATAAGATATTTTAAAAAATCAAGACAAACATTTATCTTTTTTATATATGATTATTTCAATTATTTCATGCACACTGAATGTGTACAAGTTGCTATAAGTATATCTGTAAAAAATTATCATTACATATTCGTATTCATCTTTTTATATTTTATTTATTGTAAATGTTTAGCTATATGTATTTTTAAGATATTTTGGGAACGACCTATATGTCCTTTAAAAAAACTTATACATACCGTATATAATCGAGTATAAGACGAGGTAAGTAACAGCTTGCTCCCAGCCCCCCTCCTGCAAAAATAAAATAAAAATGTAAATAATATTATAATAAAATAAAATGAAAATGTAATAATATTTTTTTTAAAACAATTTAATATTAAAATAATAATAAAAATAAAATAAAAAAATGCCCTCCCCCCACCAAGGTTACACACTCTGCATCACAGACACAAACACACTCTGCATCACATACACAAACACACTCTGCATCATGCACACACACACACACACACTGCATTCATACACACACTGCATTATATACACACACTGCATTCATACACACACAGTGCATTATATGCACACACACTGCATTATATATACACACACACTGCATTCATGCAAACACACACACACTGCATTCATTATATACACACACACTGCATTCATTATATACACACACTGTCAATAAATATTCAATTAATATAATTTTTTGGGGATCTAATTTTATTTAGAAATTTACCAGTAGCTGCTGCATTTCCCACCCTAGGCTTATACTCGAGTCAATAAGTTTTCCCAGTTTTTTGGGGTAAAATTAGGGGCCTCGAATTATATCCGTGTCGACTTATACTCGAGTATATATGGCAGTTTTCTATAGGTAAAGTGTACATTTTTTAAAGGAATTTGACTTAAGTAAAACATGGAAAAATGCTCAAATGTGCCCCCAAAATGCAAAACTACCCCAGTACTCCAATGGATAATGCATCAAATAATTTTAATATGAAGAATAAGCAATTTAAAAATTTACTTTATGATGAAATAAAAAGATAAATTATATATTCTGAGTGCTGAGAATGTATGCATTATATCTGGTCGAAAAGTCTAAGAACGCTCACTGCAATACAAATGCAAATTTATTAGATGTTATTATTTAATTCCCTTGTTACAATAAGCTATATGATCAGTGACAAATTAATGATAAGGCACTAATTCAGAATGATGATCTTCCTCACAAACAAGGTTTTGGGAAACTATTTAATGCTCCTTAACATTAATCCTTAATGTTCTTTATAAACAATATTTATAAAGAGAGAGTTTAAGTTTTCCAGAAAGTAAAAGACAAGGAAAGCAAGGAATCTCAAACTGTCCAGGTACTCAATTTAATGATGCTCTGTATCATTCTCAATATTGCTGAAGTAGCACTGTTGCTAGACACTGCAGACATGTATCTCTTTATTTTCACCTTACCTATACCTATGTTCACACTTACTTTTGCATCAAATAAGATTCTGCACACATGTAGCATTTGGCACCAGTGACAAGATGCTCTCATTATGCTCTCACTTTCATGCTCTCACAGTTACACTCGCTTCCCTAAAGCAGGCAAATCAGAATGTGCTAGAAGACTGTCTGCCGCTACAGCAGCTCTCACGTTGTATGGGGCAAAAGTGAATGGAAGCTACACATAGTAAGAACACACAGCTTGCTCCCTGAAATTCAAATAACTGTACTTCTAAGGTTGGTAAGGAGAGGTTTTTTTTTTTTTTAAATTAAATAACAAATAACATTTAAAAAGTGGGTACCTCGGGCAGAGCCTAACCACCAATGGAGTCAGATGGGTGAACCCAGAGCTCTCTCACCCCTGGGAGCTAATCCACATCTATCAGCATACCCCCGAGCACATCTCACTCCCAAACTAAGCCCTCATCTCACGCTACTACAGCCCTTCCTGTCGCAGGCATGGGAGGCAACAAAAAAAACAAAAGGAACCGACACCTTCTGTAGCCACAATGTTCAGAGGAAAAGACCAGGGTCGGCTATCTTTGTCGCAAGGCCTCAGACACGGATTTTGATGACAGTGAGGCCCAAGATGGGGCCGCTGCCTCTCTTACTAAAACCAACTTCAAGAGGCTGCTAAGAGAAACCTCTGACGACATCAAAGCTTACACAGCGGCAACACTGGAAAAACAATTGACCGGCATCAGATCAGACCTAGAGGCCCTCACTTTGCACACAAGCCACATGGAAACCAAAGTCGCCAGCCTCACTACAGAATCGAATTCATAAGGTGACAACCTGACCATGATGCAATCAAAGATATGGCAATTGGAAGATGGCCTAGAAGACCTCATTAACAGGTCACGTAGGCAGAACATACGCATTAGGGGCATGCCAGAAACAGTCTTACCGGACACCATCATCCCCACTCTGAGGGACATTTTTAAGTCTCTGTTACTGGAGGCCTCCGCACAGGAGTTATCAATCGAAAGAGCCCACAGGGCTCTGAACCCTATCACTCCCAGGGACATGATTGCCAGGCTCTTACACTTCCCAATAAAGGAGCAGCTAATGGTGGTCGCCAGGGACAATCCAGCAACACTACAAGTCCAGAAAAAAATCCAAAAAGTCCAGAAAATAATATGCCACAGGGAATATAAATATGAAGGGTATAGGCAGCACACCTATAAGGGGAGGGGTCCCCTCCAGTCCCCTCGGGATAAGTATGGTAAAAGAGAAAAGAAGAAGAAAAGGGTGCGCCTAAAAAACAAATAATATGAAATAGTGGAACAGCAGGTAGGATGTGTAGTCACGAGTAGAGACTGGTTGTCCAGTGGCACATGTAAGGGAGAAGCAGAAAAGAGGGCTCCAATGGTACAGTATGTAGGTATACTCAATATTAGGTTATATTAGTAAGGAACTACTCACAATATCCAGAGCTTAAATCCAGCTCTGGTTTGGAATGTGTGAAGAGGAATGATCCCCATTCAAGGATATGTAGGATTCCTTCTGATTTTCAGATACCGTATATACTCGAGTATAAGCCGAGTTTTTCTGCACATTTTTTGTGCTGATAAAGCCCCACTAGTCGTATACTCGAGTCAGTGTCTGTATTATGGCAACTTACATTGCCATAATACAGCCCAGGACCGCCGGGCTTCCTGTTAGGGGCTGGCCGCGAGCTCTTACTTACCTTTGTAGCAGCTCCAGTCAGCTTCCTGTCAGCTCCATGCAGCTCCCCAGTTCAGCTCCCAGTGGAAGTCTCGCGAGACCCGAGGCCGTCAGAGAGTGGCCACGGGTTACTGTGGCAACGCTACGTGTGGCACACAGACCGCGAGACTTACACTGGGAGCTGAACTGGGGAGCTGACAGGAGGTGACCGGAGCTGGTACAGAGGTAAGTAAAAGCTCACTCCTGGCACCCCTCCCCCAGCATAGTACACACCACTGGACCACCAGGGATTTACATAGCCCCCCTCCCTGGCCAAGCAACAAGTAGAGAGGGGGGATAAAAAAATACATATTAAAATAATAATAAATAATATTAAAATAAATATTATAATAATAATAAATTATATTAAAAAAATTATATTAAAATAATAAGAAACAATATTAAAATAAATATTAAAATAATACATATATAAATAATATTACAAAATAATATTAAAATAATAAAAATGCCCTACCCCCACCCAGTTTACACACACACACACACACACACACACACACTACACACACACACTCTGCACTCACACAAACACACACTCTGCATTGTATACACACACACACTCTGCATTATATACACACTGCATTCATTATATACACACACTGCATTCATTATATACACACACAACACACAAACACACACACTGCATTCATTATATACACACACACAACACACAAACACACACTCTGCATTCATTCTATACACACACTGTAAATAAATATTCAATTAATGTAATTTTATTGGGATCTAATTTTATTTAGAAATTTACCAGTAGCTGCTGCATTTCCCACCCTAGACTTATACTCGAGTCAATAAGTTTTCCCATTTTTTTGTGGTAAAATTAGGGGCCTCGGCTTATATTTGGGTCGGCTTATACTCGAGTATATACGGTATATATGTCAGCAGAGTAGTCCAGCTCGGAATGAGAGAAACTACAATATAGTGCTCACTGTATCTCTGTTTAAAAGGATAACAAGTATAAAATATACTCACAGTATATTGAGCAGGCTCACTGCTCGATTAACAGCGTATGGGTGGTACAATCCCCACCTTGGGAATCTTTGTGCTTCTTATAGATGATACAACAATGATGTCAGGTCAGGATGTAAAAAATAACATAAAATAAAATGGAATAAAGTAAAATAAAATAAAGTAAAAATAGATTAAAATAATAAAGTGAAAAAGGAATAGGGCAACAATATTGTATATAGCCAAAAATTGCTTTATTAACACAAAAATTATAAGAAGTTTCTAGACACGTTTCACCTCAACAGACTTCTTCAAGTAGAAACTGATAACAACATAGGACCTGACAGACATTGGTTCATATAGGAAACATATAATTGCAGTAAAATATGAATTTCCAATATGAAGTCATCACAATCTTAGTGGAAGAATACATCTCACTTAAACTTTTTAACTATAATTAAAATAGATGAACTGTTGGGGCATAGGGTTGAGGGGTTATACTTATTATTAATAATTGCAAACAAGGTTTTTAAAAGTTGGGAATTGGGTAAAAAGTCAGACACGTGACGCACGGCTAGTTACTTCTGCGTCACGTGACATCTGTGGACCGCATGCGTCACAGTTGAATGGGACGCATATGCGGTCGGGAGAAGTGGCTAACCATCGCGTCACCCCGTGGGAGGAGTCATATGGCCGGGGTGATGAGACTGGTGTAGAGGTAACTTGCTGATGTGCTGTCTTGTGTAAACAGCTGCACAGAAAGCACAGGCTCTACCTTGAACAGTGAGTACATTGGATCAAAACCCAGAAGGGGCTGCCAGAAATGGGAAGGCAGACCCTTCTCCTACATAATGAAATGCTCTTCTTGCAGACGATTTGTTTTTGTTTGGGAAGGTATTGAGAATTCTCTTAATTAATTTTTACAATTTTTTAATCTTAATAATAATGGCATTGTTTTAACTTGGGGATACAGTCAATCCCTTATTCATTTTTTAGATGTAGAAATTTTTATTCAAAATAACCAGTTAAACACAAAAACCTTTTTTAAGAAAGTATGCACCAATAATGTTATTGATATGTTGAGCTGCCACTACAAAACCTGGCTTCATGGGATACCCAAGAGTCAGTTCCACCGCCTTTGGAGATTACGAAGAACAATCAAATACTCTTTTGAAAAAATGTATCCAAAAAAATTACCCCATCGATGATCTAAACTATACAATAAAAAATGTTAAAGATAAAAATAGCTCAGACCTTTTAGAATATAGAGACAATAAAATTATAAAAGGTGCCCCATCATTGCCAATTATTTTTTATTTTAATAACAAAATCCATGTTATGAAAAAGATCATTAATAAGCACTGGCATATATTAAAGCAGGACGATACTTTAGTTGGAATTATTCCCTACAAACCACATGTTATATTTAGAGGAGCACCCAGCTTTAAATCCATCCTCACAAAAAATTACACAAAAGAAAAGAGCACTAGCTCTCCTTTATGCTCCCCCTCCTTTCTTACTAAACCTAAAGGTTTTTTTAATGTAAAAAATGTACAGTCTGCAAACGTACTGATGATACTATTAAATCAAAAACTACCTCTTTTAGATCACCCATTATACAAAAATCATATCTCATAAACATTTTTATCCATTGTAATACAAATAATTTAATCTATCTATTGGAATGCCCATGTGGGCTCCAATATGTAGGCATGACTACTTGAAAAATCAAGATTAGACTGGCAGAACACTGCCGCAATATCACTAAAGGTTATGAGAACCATTTGGTATCTAAACATTTTTTAATACATGGAAAAAATCCCAAACATCTTAAGTGTATAGGTATCTGTAAAGGTAATGTTTCATGGAGAGGAGGAGATATTAAAAAAAGGTCTTAATATAGATTTTGACCTTTTTAACTTTTTATAAGTAATTCTTACAAAAAATTGACCCTATATAATAATATTGATTATAAGAATATATTTTAATTGCTTTTTTATTCATTATTATTTTTATCCTTCTCTTCTATTTTTATTTTCCAATATTTATATTTACTTTTAATGTCATTTTATTTTTATTTTTATCTCTTATTTCCTTACTATTATATTTATCAATTTTTATTATTATTATTATTATTATTAACATTATCTTTCCCATTCATATTTTCTTAACCAGGAAAACTAATATTCACCATTACATTTGGGGGTTTTTTTGAGTACAGTTGTTCTGATGATTATTTGTTTGTATAATTACTGTTTTTATTTTTGATATAACTGTATGTTTATGTTGATGTGCCATTATTGTAATTTTTATAAAAAACAGGAGTTGCTTGGAGTGGTTTGTATACTGTGGAGAGTGGTTTGTATTTTATTGTTGTTTAATCTGTAAAATTGGTTGAGTTTAAAAAAAAAAAGAACGTTTTTATTTTTTTTATTTTTTTTTCTGTGTTCTGGTTTTCCCCCCTCTTTTGTGCTGCTGCTTGATTGATTGGGGAGTGTTCATTAATTGCACCTGTGTGGGATTTGTATCCCCATAAAGGCACACCCCTAACTCACTGAGCTTGCTCACATTACTTGAAAGCAGACTCTATCAAGAAGACTCAAGTAGGAGTTAGAAAACCAGTAGTTGAAACTAACAAGGGGTTTAAACTATCAAGGTAATTGTTTTATTGTTCTGTATCTGGGGAAATTAGTGTTGGCAAGATTGCTGGTTTGACTCAGTGCACATCTTGTTGCATGTATGGATGCCTGGATGTACCCGTCCAGGGTCCATAACTCTGTGATGGTTGTGTGCGAGTGGCTTCTCTGGAAGCTCAGATTGGATATCTCGAGAAGCAAATCGCAACTTTGAGGGAGATTGACAATCTTGAGAGGAGTCTGCTGGGGCAGGTAGTGGAGAGGGAGGAAACAATACAGATGGGGAACAGGCATGTAGATGGGTGACAGTGGGGGGAGGGAAGAGGAAAGGCTAGCTAGTCCTGATTTGATGCAACCTAGCAGATTTGCCCATTTGAGGGAAGATGTTGGGAGCATCAGCTCAGGAGAAGCTGTATTAGAGGAAGCTGTTACTTCTAACAGCCGAGCTAACAGCCCCCCTAGTACGGGTGGGGATCAAAATGTAAGGAAGGAAAGAGGAGAGCAGATAGGGCAATCTGCCGCTCTGATTGGCTCAACCAGACAGTTTGCTGTCTCCTGGGTGCTCAGGTCCGGCATGTTGCTGACAGAGTGGATGGATTATTGGGAGGGGCTGGGGATGACCCAGCGGTCGTGGTCCATGTTGGTACCAATGACAAAGTAAGAGGAAGATGGAAGGTCCTAAAGAATGATTTCAGGGAATTAGGTAGCAAACTTAAGAAAAGGACCTCCAAGGTGGTATTCTCTGAGATATTACCTGTGCCACTCGCTACAGTGGAAAGGCAGAGGGAGATTAGAGAGGTCAATGCGTGGCTTGGTGCAGGAAGGAGGGTTTTGGGTTTTTAGAGCACTGAGCTGACTTTGCGATTGGGTACAACCTTTATAGCAGTGATGGATTGCACCTAAACGGGAGAGGGTCTGCAGTGCTGGGGGATAGGATGGCTGGAAGGTTGGAGGAGATTTTAAACTAGTAGTAAGGGGGGGTCATAGCAATCTACAAATGGAGATAGGAAAGAAAGGAGATGGGCTTTAGCATTGTTTGAGGGGGGTGGAGACAGGGGAGGGGCAAGCTCAGAACAGAGAAGCTATGTAATGTTGATAATTCCCAAAATATACAAAATATGACGTATAATATTAAATGTATGCTTACTAATGCAAGGAGCCAAAATAACAAAATGGGGGAACTAGAGGCATTAGCATACACTAAACAATATGATATAATAGGCATAACTGAAACATGGTGGGATGAGACACATGACTGGGCAGTTAACGTAAATGGGTACATGTTATTTAGGAAGGATAGAAAAACAAGAAGGGTGGTGGGGTATGTTTGTATGTCAACCATGATTTAAAGCCAAATCTTAAGCAAATGGAATGCAATGAGGAAATTGTTGAAGCTTTATGGGTAAATATCTGCTTGGGGGAAAAGAATGGAAACCAACTATTGGTTGGGATATGTTATAAACTACTTAATGTTAATATTGACGAGGAACAACAGCTGTTTGAGCAAATTGAGAAAGATGCAAATCTGGGTAACACTTTACTTATTGGAGATTTTAATTACCCAGACATAAATTGGGACAGAGGGACTAGTAGCTCAGCAAAGGGAATTAGGTTTTTAAACTTGTTAAATGACACCTTCATGTCACAACTTGTACAAGCACCAACTAGAATGGATGCTTGTCTGGGCCTGGTTTTAACAAACAATGTTGTTTTTTTGACCTACATTCAAGTAGGTGAGCACTTGGGAAATAGTGATCACAATATAGTGTCCTTTGAAATAAACTCAAAAAAGCAAAAACACATGGGGAATACTAAAACATATAATTTTAAAAAGGCCAATTTCAATAAGTTAAGGGAAGCTTTACAATAAATTGACTGGCATAAACTCTTTAGTGAAAAGAACACTGAGGATAAATGGATCATCTTCCAACAAATATTAGAAAGGTACATTTCTCAGTATGCACCATTGGGAAATAAATATAAAAGAAACAAATTAAAACCAATGTGGCTTAGTAGAGAAGTAAAACAAGCGATTAAAAATAAGAAAAGGGCATTTAAAGCATTTAAATCGGACAAATCAGATGCATCTTATAAAAGATATAAGGAAGCAAATAATGAGTGCAGAAAGGCAATTAGACTTGCTAAACTTCAAAATGAAAAAATGATAGCTAGAGAGAGCAAAACCAACTCCAAGGAATTTTTAAAGTATATAAATTCTAATACTAACTGAAACAGGGGTGTTAGTTAATGAAGACCAGGAAAAGGCAGGAATTTTAAATAACTATTTCTCCGTATATATTAAGGAAGAACCCATGGCAATAGATGTGCAAATGATTGCTACTAAAAACTTGCAGAATAATTGTAATTGGTTAACTCAAGACAAGGTGCTGCAGCAACTAAAGAAAGTTAATATAAACAAAGCTCCAGGGCCTGATGATATCCATCCACGAGTACTTAAGGAACTAAGTGTAGAAATAAGTGAACCTCTGTTTTTAATCTTTCAAGATTCTTTTCTTTCAGGAAATGTTCTGGAGGATTGGAGGAAGGCAGCTGTGGTTCCTATATTCAAAAAGGGTTCAAAATCCTTGCCTGGAAATTATAGACCTGTGAGCTTAACTTCTGTGGCTGGTAAAATATTTGAAAGGTTATTAAGGGATAATATTCAAGAACTCCTTGAGAAGAACATGGTTATCAGCAAAAATCAGCACGGTTTTATGAAGCACAGGTCATGTCAAACTAACTTGATTGCGTTCTATGAAGAAGTAAGTAGAAGTATAGATCAGGGTATTGCCGTGGATGTGATCTATTTGGATTTTGCCAAGGCATTTGATACAGTTCCACACAATAGATTAGTGTTCAAACTCAAGGAAATCGGTCTAGATGAAAATGCTTGTTCTTGGGTAGAACATTGGCTTAAAAACAGAGTACAAAGAGTTGTCATTAATGGTAAATTTTCAAGCTGGACAGAGGTGGCAAGTAGTGTCCCTCAGGGGTCTGTTCTGGGACCCCTTCTATTTAACATGTTTATAAATGATCTTGAAGACAGCATTGAAAGTCATGTTTCAGTGTTTGCAGATGACACAAAACTTTGTAAAATAATACAATGTGAGCAAGATATTACTTTGCTGCAGAGGGATTTAGATAGACTGGGGGACTGGGCACTCAAATGGCAGATGAAATTTAATGTTGAAAAATGCAGAGTTATGCACTTCGGTGTAAAGGATACATAAGCAACGTATACCCTTTATGGAAGCGAATTAGGGATAACAACACACGAAAAGGACTTGGGAATTGTTATAGACAACAAACTATGCAACAATGTGCAATGTCAATCAGCAGTGGCCAAAGCCAGTAAGGTATTGTCATGCATGAAAAAGGGCATTCATTCTCGGGACGAGAATATCATTTTGCCTCTAGAAAAAGTGCAGAGGCGGGCTACAAAATTAATAAAAGAAATGGAACATATCAGCTATGAAGAAAGGTAACAAATTTAAACCTATTTAGTTTAGAAAAACGGCGCCTGAGAGGGGATATGATAACATTATACAAATATATTCGGGGCCAATACAAACCACTGTGTGGAAATCTATTCACAAATCGGACTTTACATAGGACACGAGGCCATGCGTTTAGACTGGAAGAAAGAAGATTTCGTCTAAGGCAAAGGAAAGGTTTTTTTTACTGTAAGAACAATCAGGATGTGGAAATCTCTGCCTGAAGAAGTGGTTTTATCAGAGTCCATACAGATTTTCAAACAGCTACTAGATGCATACTTGCAAAAACAGAATATTCAAGGATATAATCTTTCAATGTAGGGTAATAACTGCTTGATCCAAGGATACATCTGTCTGCCATTCTGGGGTCAAGAAGGAATTTTTTTCCTAGCTTGTTGCAAAATTGTGCTTCAAACTGGGTTTTTTACCTTCTTTTGCATCAACAGCAAAAAACAAATGTGAGGAAGGCTGAACTTGATGGACACAAGTCTCTTTTCAGCTATGTAACTATGTAGGAGAAGGGTCTGCCTTCCCATTTCTGGCAGCCCTTTCTGGGTTTTGATCCAATGTCCAGAATCACACCCACCCACTGTCTAAACAACACTAAACGCCAGGGACACAGAAAGATTCTGTCCTCCTATTGGGCTACACGCCTACCTATTACGGAATCCCCCCTACCACCACCAGGCAATTGGGACACAGGACACGCCAAACGCAACCCTTTTCCATACGGAGGAGCCAAGGAATGGAGATAGCCTCAAACTGCAAAAGGAGAGGGAGAGGGGTGGGGAGTGAGAGATGCTGCAGGACACAAAAGGGGCCGTGGGGGCCAGGAAAATAGAATGGGGGGGAGAATGAAAAGAAATGCATAATACCTGTTTCTAAAAGGAATGTTGTCTATCACAGACTGACATGACCACACAACTAACACTTCGCTGACCAGAGCCATGCCTGACAGCAGACCCACACAAAAATCGCACCTCACTGACACTACCTCAGAATGAAAGCCCATAGTAACTCCGCATCTAACCCCCCCGAACGGCCCCAGAGCCCCAGACGCACATCAGGGATGACAACAGTGGAACAGATTCTCTGACACTGCGCCAACCCACCAGGTCCCTGCCACGGCACATATCCCCCACACAAGCGGACAAACCCTAAATGATCCATGACCTGTGTTCCACAGACCCTGACCATAGCAGGCTTATCCAAACCTCCATCAAACAGGTGGTGCTCGAAAACAAGCCCAGGGGAGAGACCAGAGCACCAGGACTCCCTACTACTCCTGTACCCACTTCTAAGACCACTATACTAGCCAGCTCTCACACTCCCCACGAACCCATAAACCTCGGCAACCTACAAGCTTAACATAGTAGAGCTGAACTCTCAGCGAAAGGATTCCACTCCACCTCACACATTCCTGGCCCCTCTGGAGTAAGACCAGGATTCTTTATACCCCAACCTCACCCACACCTTAACCAATGCCAGTGCTTTTTTTGGTGTTATGTGGTTGCATGTGAGAGTGCTTTTCAGGTTCCTTACACCCCTGTATGTTATCCTAGGCTTCAAGGGGAGGATATTATTCAATATAGGGTCATCCCTTAGCATTGGCCTATTTGGAGGGATAACCCTATATTGAATAATATCCTTCCCGAGAAGCATAGGATAACATACAGGGGTGTAAGGAACCTGAAAAGCACTCTCACATGCAACCACATACCACCAAAAAAAGCACTGAAGGATCCACCAAGGTCATCTATTTGCTAATTTGTCCCTGTGGACTATTATGTCGGACGCACTACTAGAAGCCTCCAAATTAGAATTCAAGAACATATTAGAAACATAAAGAAGGGCTTTGAGAAGCATAGCATATCCTTGCATTTTAAAATTAAACATAATAATGACCCCAAGGGGCTTCAATTTTTATCTATTAATAGAATATGGCCAGACTGGAGAGGAGGGAATTTCCTTAAGAAAATTGGGCAAAAAGAGATGTATTGGATTTTTAACTTAAATACAATGCAGCCACATGGTCTTAACAATGATTTTTAGTTATGTAATTTTTTATAGTATTTTTTAGCGATTCGGTATGATAACATTTTTATTAAAATTTTAGAATATTATTTTATATATATTTATCAATATACAGCCCTCATATCATAGCGGAGACCTGTGACAATATTGCACTTTAGCACCAATTTCACTTTCATCTGGTGCACTTATTGTAAATATTATGATTAACACTATATGAGTTTCCATAAGTGCTGGGACACCTTATAACTATCAACCGATATCAGGAAGAATTATGTGTTTTTTAAAGTTTATACATAAAAGGCACTTATTGCAAAGGTTGCACTTCAAATTGATCACAGTATATGTATTGGATAGGAATATGGATTTATGAATGATTGTAAAAAGGGCACTTTAAAGTATATATATTGAATATTCATTCAGATGTAAACACGCCCCATCTGTGACGTCACACGTGACGTTGTGGATCACGTGGACGGCATGAAACCTGGCTAGATCATCAGACAAGCGACAGCTGTATGAAGTACACACCTGCAGGAAGGAAACAGCTGATTGGAGTTTTAACCAAAGGACTCTTTATACCCCAACCTCACCCATACCTTAACCACTGCCTGTCCCTTTGATCATAACTGCATAGTAATGTGTAATTTAGAACTTAGTAGTAAACATCATTAATTCGTAGTGCACATGCATATTAATTTGAAGTGTGTAGTTATAGTGAAATTTAGCTTTGAGCAAGGCCCGAACATGAAGATGCACCCTAGGATTGAACGATGCTTGTAAGACCACCCCTATTTCCTCTTGAACATAAACTGTTACACAGCTCATTAAACATTCCTAAGTCACTTTGAACCTTGTCTTGTATCGTTCATTGGGGCTACTCACCAGCTGGTTTGGGGACAAGGAGAAATACAGAGAGTTGCAAATTGATACAAAAGATGGCAAGGGGAAATTCCAGACAGAGAAAATCCCTCACTATCAATATATATATATATATATATATATATATATATATATATTGTCCTGTGTTTTGGATATTGTATTGTTAAATAAGAATACTAATTTTTGTTTTTTTCGTAGATCCTTGTCGGATACATATTATGGATGTATATGTACGTTGATCTCTCTGGCAGGAATAGATGATGATGATATATAGGACCTTTTTTTAGATATTCCTACTGACACATTGATACATTTTTTCCATTTTCAATTATATTTTCATTTATTTTACATATTATTATTTTTTGTTATTTGTTTTTGTTTTTTGTTTTGTGTTATGTTTTATGATTATTATTACTTTTTCATTATCATTTTTATTATTTTATTTTCATTTTTTACATATATATTTATATATATTTTTTATATATATATTCATAAATTTTTTTTATTTTTTTCATTACCACCATCATTTCATATATTTTCCATGTAGGTTATGCATATTTTTATTTTATTTTCATTATTATTATTATTATTTGTATTTATTTTTATTTTTTTATATTTTATGTTTTTTATATTTCCTATATATTTTTTATAGATTATGTATCTGCCTTTTTTCCTTATGTTTATTATTGATTATTATTTATTTAGATTCTTATTTTTATTTGTTATTTTTATTATTATTTGTTATGTTTATTTTTCTCCTTTTTTTTTTCTTTTTTTCTTTGTATTTTATTCTTTGGATTACTTGTCTTTGTTTTTTTGGGTGTTTCCCCCTTTTTTTCCCCCTGCCTCTCTTTTTCTAGGCATATAGCTCATGTCCACATTATATCCTCATCATGTTTATCCATAGGTTAACTCTGGAGAGCAGGAACTCTGTTATTGTTATCAATGTATCTGCAGGATGAGATTCCGTGCCACACCATTTGTGTACAGACACGCATCCTTCTCCTACAAACTGTATTAGTAGCTGGCATTATTTTCATTGGCGGAATGTCCACAAATTTGGAATTCTGAACGCTATATAAACAGTGACCAGCATATATCCCTGAGGAAGTCACTATAGTGACAAAACACGTTGGATACCTACTGCTTTGTTGGACTTTTACTTGATTTATATTTGTTTTTGTTTTTACTCATTTTATTTGTTATATTGTCCAATTTCTTCGTTCTTCACCTTAAAATGGAAGTCAACATATTTGGTCCACTTGTCAGTGAGGACAAGCCTGTCTTTTTATGCATACGTAAGTGCAATCTGTAATAAAATGTTGTATATTTTAAACAATTTTGCACTATTTTGTACATTTTTTTTTTTGGAGGTTCGTGGCTCCTTCTGATAAAGATCTTCACCATCCTATATACCCTTGAGGGGAGACAAGCACAATATTCCTTACTTTTTGTAAGTTCTCTACCTCGTGAAGATATTTATATTATCCCTATGTACTTCACCATATATTGTTCTTTCTATTTATAGATTTATAGTTTATTAGACTGTGGATTCACAGGGTGTATTGTTTCTATTTGGATGTAATTCATAACTCCCTACTCCATTATATACTTCCCCATTCCAGGGACATATATAATAATTTGTTTGTTTCCTTTTTGTAGTATTCTGTGAGGTACACTTTGTTAGGTTGGTTTTCTCTTTCGGTGTGTATATATACTAACTAGCTTGTGCTATTCCTGATCTCTCCCAACCTCGTACCACAGGTCAAGACCACCTCCATAGGCTCTATCACGTGGTCGGACCATGCTGCCATAACCCTCACCTTAACCATACTGAGCACCACCAGGCCTTGGTCATGTCGCCTCAACCCTACGCTCCTTCACAACCAGATTATCAGAGGGGACATATAGAAAGCCATCACAGAATACTTCACGCTCAATAAGTACTCTGTAACATCTAAATGCACCCTCTGGGTGGCCCATAAGACCGTCCTTAGAGGAACAATTATCAATCTAGCTTCCGCTCACAGGAAACGCCATAGAGCAAAACTAAAAAAAGCATTGACCACACTGCGAACACTAGAAACAATATTCAAACAGACCCCCACACTTGACCTGAACACTCAAATCTCAAACTGTCAGGCGACCATAAAAGACTACATGACCAGAGACTCTGTCAAAGCACTGCAATGGACGAAACAACTTTATTATGCAAAATCCAACAAGGCAGACACACTCCTGGCTAGAAAACTGAAACATAGAATTGCACAAAAACAAATTGACACCAAATTGGCCCGGGACAGCACGACACACAATGAACCAGACAAAATAGCTGAAATATTCCAGAACTACTTCTCCTCCCTATACGACCATAGCCCCCACTCACGAGAAGACCCGATAGCGACTAAATCTCTAATCAACAAATACTTGAATCTCATCCCACTACCATCCCTCAAACCTGAGGCAGCAACAAAACTCACTGAACCAATCACACCGGAAGAACTAACAGCAACCTTCAAAACCATAAACCCAACAAAAGCCCAGGTCCAGATGGCATCACAGGCCTCTATTACAAGACCTATTCCACACACCTAACACCCCACCTCTGCAACCTTTTTAACGCAATTTAAGGTGGAGACACGTTGCCTCCAGACATGCTCCAGGCCAACATCTGTCTCCTCCCCAAACCAGATAAATCTCACCTAAAACCTGGACATTTCAGGCCCATATCCCTACTGAACGTGGACATTAAAATCTTCACAAAACTCTTAGCAGAAAGCCTCAACCCATACCTAAACAAACTGATACACCCGGATCAAGTAGGATTCATCCCTACCAGATGGACCATGGACAACACCAGACGGACATTCAACCTTATTTGAGTCGCGAACCACAGACGTATCTCAACACCTATCCTCTTCCTAGATGCTGAAAAAGCCTTCGACAGACTACTCTGGCCATTCCTATTCGCAATGTTACAAAAATTTGGCTTCCCAACCACCTTCCTGACGGCTTTAAATACACTATACACCTCCCCCACGGCGAACTTACTCCTGCCCCCCACCCCACCCCATCCTTCCACATATTGAACGGAACAAGTCAGGGCTTCCCCCTCTCCGCCATCATGTTTGCGCTATCCTTAGAACCGCTCTTGCAAACCCTACTAAACAACAATGCAATTAAAGGCATCACCATACAGGGGGAAGTATATAAGACGGCAGCCTACGTGGACGACTTACCCCAACAATCACTACCACCGCTACCAGTGCAAATCGACCCAACCACACTAGAAGCCCTCCGAAGCACACACTCATTTAACTTCCAAACCACCAACATCAAATTCCTAGGTAGCCACCTCCCAGCCAACTTAACACAAACATACCCCCTCATTTACTTCCCTCTCTTGCAACAGGCCCTCACAGACCTGAACTCCTCGAACTCAATGCCCATTTCTTGGCTAGGACGGCTCACATCCATAAAAATGAACCTTCTAACCAGACTCTTGTACCTATTCAAGGCTCTGCCCATCCCCATATCAGGGTCAGACTTCAAGAACCTTCAAACACATAGCGACAAATTTACCTGTGCCCACAAAAAGGCGAGAATTATAAGCCAAGCACTATACGTCCCAAACAGAGCTGGAGGCCTAGGACTCCCACACATGACCCACTACTTTCATGTGGCGGAAATAGCACAAGCCCAGAACCTCCACGCACCATGCGGACTTAATAGATGGGTAGACTTGGAACACAACTGTATTTGGCAGAGTTATCCCATCCCTCTACCTATGGTTGCCTAGAATATCCAGACCACTAATCCCACCCACCACACCCACCCGCGCAATCACGATAGCGGTCTCGGACAAGATAGTGCACAAACGCAAGTTAGCCTCGTACCCATCACTGCTCACACCCATCCTGCGCAACACACCATTCCCCCGGGATGACACCCCAATATTTCACACGATTTGAAAACAATAATTTAATAAGGTTTCACCACTTTTTTTCGCTATCCAAAAACGTATCCCATTTGCCGACCTGGCTCAGCCCACACCATTGACCACCTTTGATTTCTTAAGATACGTACAGATCCGAAGGACCTTAACACCTTTAGAAAAATAATGCATTAAGAACCTGGTACAGAGGGGACAAATCCCCCTGCTATACTCCCACATCATCCAGACATGAGGGAGCCCTGTCGTACACGTCGGCTTGGGAGAGAGACCTAGGACTGGTAGGGGACCCAACCGACTGGGCCACCATATGGGAGGCCACAGAAACCATCTTCATCTGTATGAATCATAAGGAACAAGCTTACAAAACCTTAATGAGATGGTACCTCACTCCACTCAAACTGAAACAGATGGGCAGATCAGAATCGGACCTATGTTGGAAGGGCTGTGGATACAGGGGCACCTACATAAACCTATGGTGGGAATGCCCAAAAGTGAACCAATTGTGGCACCAGATCGTAACATTGGTCTCCATGGTACTCCAAACAGATATCCCTCTAAATCCCTGGACATGGGTACTTTCAGAGCCACACACAAACACACCCTGAGCACAAAACAAACTAATCGCTAGAGTAGCCCTAGCAACAAGATGCGCAATCGCTGAGACATGGGAAAGTCCAGAAGTCACACATGTAGACACAGTCAAATGGAAAATAACTGAAGCAATAAAAATGGAAAACCTGTCCGCACAGCTACATGACACCATTGCACACTTTTGGGACCTATGGATCTTTGACTTTTCCACCCCAACAGGGCAGCAAGCTACCCATCCCACTGACAGTCAGTGACAACCCCCCCTCCACATGACGACCACCAAACACCCACCCTTTCCCCCCACATTCTTTAATAAGTATCTTTTTTTTATCTCCCCCCTCCCAACCCCTCCTCCCCCTCCCACTCCCACCCCACATGTCGCCCGTACATTCGGACGACCCAACACATATAACCCTACCTCCTAGATATAACCCATCAACAAAACCCAACAGACCCACCTGGTAAGACACCAGAACAAAGACACCAGAACGAACACACTTCATTCCCTCCTGACATGGGTATTAAGAGGCACCACCCCATACATCTATATGACTACTTGGGCAAATAACCTAATGAACACGATCATATAGAATGACTGTAAAAATGTTGACACAGACCAAAGCTGTTGAAAAGTTTTTTTCTCCTTTTTCTTATTCCTTTTTTTCTCTCTTTCTTCTTTTTTTCATCTTTCTTCAACCGTCTCTCTTTTCCAGACACACTGGTGTAATCAGAGATGATATAACATACTACGAGTGACACCATGCCCTATAATTGTTTGAACCTAATAAAAATGACTCCCTACATAAGCTCTCTCTCTTTAGATCATCCTTTCTATACTTTCTTACTCTATACTGTAAACTTTTGTTACTTGTTAAAATATAATAAAACCTGGCAGCAGTCGGACTATGGCACTGGTACAACCCAGCATTACATACAATTTCTCTGTAAGCCAGTGAAGCCAAGAGTCCAATATGACATCTAATGATAAAGTATTGTAAAGATACTATGATATGTATATTATGCTACTAACATTACCTGACTAATGTACAAACTGTCTTGCGTTGAATGTTATTACGGCAATGTAACTGCCTGATTTTCATGCCACAAATAAAGAATTTTTAAAAAGTGGGTACTTCTTAAAGGGTAATTAAATGGGGTCCAGGAAATGATCAGAGAGTTATGAGTCAAATTACACAGCGTGGGAAAATTTCAAAGAACTTCCCCACCCTTTGTAATATGACACAGAGCACTCTGATTGGTTGGATTTCAAGCCAACTAATCAGAGTGCTGTGACAGGTAAATATAGAGACTTACCTGTCAGAGCACTCTGATTGGTTGATTTAAACCAACCACTCAGGGTGCCTAATTGCAGGGTGGGGCAAGGCTTTATAAGCCTTCCCCCGCCCTGCGGAGCTCAGTCTGTGTGGTGCCCTCAATGTGTGAAGATGGATTACCTTTTCAGCGTCTGGTTTATTTTTTTCGTCAGATATTTTTTGCGCTCTGTTTTTATTTTTTTTATTTTTAAAGTGCAACTGTATTATGGTTTTTTATTTGGCCTTTTTTGGGGCTGAAAAAAGAAGATTGTAGAAAATAGAAGACATCAAATGGTAAGTTTTATTTCTTTTTTTACAGATACTTAGTTATTGTTCCCCACTCATAATTTAGGGTGAGGGGTGTAGGTAGGGGTTTATTATTATAAATAGGTCCCCCCCTTATTTTACTTTAGGGCCCCCACCCACCATTCAGGGGTGGGGACCAGGGGGAGGACAATAGGTCCCCCCTATTATTCTACTTTAGGGCCCCAACCCACCGCTCAGTGGTGGGGGCCAGGGGGAGGACAATAGTTTACTAGACATGCCCCTACTCGCGGTTTAACGAGTAGGGGCAGAATTGACTAATACTAAATAATTTTTACTTAGTAGTAGTAAATTTGGCTGAAAGACCAATTTAGGTCTTTCAGCCTTTTGGTAGATAGCTCCCTAATACCATGGGAATTAGGGAGTTATCTGCTTACTCATTCCCATCTATTGACTGGCTAAGTGTTACTTGATTGTTGTAAGTGTTGCAAATGCTTACAGCTGAATCCTGGCTATGTGTGTATACTTTTATTTAAACTGGTATACAGCGTAACATTCTTCCACTAGGTATATTAGTACTTTGGCAATTCTGTGCTTTGGCAATTCGGCTATTTGTCAAATCTGAAATTCGGCACTTCGGCTATTTGGACATTCGGCACTTTGGGTCTTCGGCACTTCGGTTCGGTTCAGCATTCCAAAATTCGGCACTTCAGCTATTCGGACATTCAGCGCTTCGGCGCTTCGGCGCTTCGGCGCTTCGGCAGTTCGGTTCGGTTCAGCACTTCCGAAATTCGGCACTTCGTAAATTCTGCAATTCAGCAATTCCAAATTGCCCGAAATTGATCTGAATTGACATTTGGAACAAAATGAATTGCACATGTCTAGTAATTAATGTCTAGTGTTTAAGCCCATTGTTTTGTAAACTCATTATTTCATCTTAGAACTTGCAGAAAGAAAGAATGGTTAAATAAATCATTCTTTATCACACCAATATTTTAATATGTTTGTTCAAATGTTTTTTTTTTCAATCTTACACTTAAATTGAAAATGTGATACACATTAGATCACTACAAAGTCACCTTTTCCACAATGTATCATTCCTTTACTTTGTACTATGTACTTTTAGACTATGTTAAACTTGCCAATCTTCTCTAACTTGTAGTTTCTTAAATTAAACACATCAGGTTGACCTCTTGACCCTGCAATTTTGATGTACTATTTCATTCTGTTTTATAGAACAAAGTATACACACTGGGGACCAGAATCTAAAATGTGCTTTCTGTACCGACAACATTGCTTTTACACTTCAACAGCTGCACACATTCTTACCTAATGAACTATACCCATGAAATATTTGGTCACTGGCCCAAATTTAAATTCTTTCTCTAGAAAGCTATCATTGGGATTCTATGTTTAGACAGACGTACTTAAACCCTTAGGATTCAATATAATTTGAAGTTTATACTTACTAAATCATTCTAGAACAAAATATTGAAATGTGAATTTGTAGACATAGAAAACCAAAAATAAAATGTAAATGGTATTGTACACAATAAAATTGTACTGCATTTTTCTTAATTTCCACAATCGAGCTAACGTGCAATAGATATGGGTGCTATGGATTCATGTCATTCAGCAAATAACATTATTAAACCAAAATAAATGATTTATAGATGTGAAGTTGAGATCATTTTACGCTGTAGAAATATTTTTTCTGTGAACAGAAAATTTGTCAGGACACTCAAATTATTTGGAGCAGAATTAAAAAAAATGATTTGGTAAACAAATCAGATAAACCAAAAGAGTGCAAAATTTTTATATTATACATATATTTTACTGTACACTGATAGGGGCATTTGCCCACCATCAAGTGGGAAAAAGCAACCTATAAAGAGAAAAACAAGAGGAGTAGCAAACAAAATTCAAAACTTGTATATTATAGATTTCTTTTCTTTTTTACTGGTCCCTCCTTTTTTATCTCTCTTGCTCTCTTCTTACTTGATTTTTGAACAAAATCGGCATTTAGTGACTTTTATTTGCAGGGTGAGGGGAGTAGTGCCTTCAGAGAGTAATCAGATCCATGTCAGTATAAAATTGGAAAAAATACAAAAATATGGTAAAGTGTAGTAGATTAGTTATTGACTGAAGAAGAGGAATTGCATTTAAAACGTGTGTAGCTAATAATTTGCCCCAATTGATGCGCTTAGCCGGTACAATTCCCGACTATGGATATGAACTTGGTATCATATCAAAATACCAAGTTCATTTCCACATATGATAAGATTGTACTGTTCATAAATGGTTATGGTGCCAGGAGTGTTTCTTTAAACATAACAGACAATGTTCTAGTATGTTTTCCTAACATTTAACATTTATGTTTGCATTGCATTATTTATATTTGTTTTGCAGAGTAGAGATTGCAGCTGTATTAGTCCAGTGATGCAGATGTAAAAAACAGATAAAATTTGTATCTTGTAATACCTTTTTTATTGGACTAACAGAAATTTCTAATGACAAGCTTTCGGGAGAAACTCCCTTTCTCATGTCTGAAGCATTTCTGAGCAAGATGACACATAGAATTCAAAGCTGAGTTGTGATACAGAGGTTTTATATATATATATATATATATATATATATACATAGAGAGAGAGAGAGAGAGAGGGAGAGAGAGAGAGAGAGAGAGAGAGAGAGAGTGATAGATAGATAGATAGATAGATAGATAGATAGATAGATAGATAGATAGATAGATAGATAGATAGATAGATACATATATGGCTGTAGAAACAGTCACACTTCTGGGACCTATTTGGAGTAGTAAAATTTAGCTTCTATTTATTTCATATAAAATATCAAGGTTTCAGCTCCAACATGGAGCTTTCATCAGGATAGGTGGCATGTTAGCTGTCCTGATGAAAGCTCCATGTTGGATCTGACATGTTGATATTTTATATATATATATATATATATATATATATATACACACCATTGTTCAAGTAGAAATTGTAGCTGTATCAGTCCAGTGATGTAGATGCAAAAAACAGATACAATTTGTATCTTGTAATACATTTTTTATTGGACTAACATAATTTTTTAATGAAAAGCTTTAGGGAGAACCTCCCTTTCTCAAGTCTAAAGCATTTCTGAGCAAGACGACACATAAAATTCAAAGTGGAGTTGTGATACAGGGGTTAAAGCAACATGTGCAGATAAGACACAGGTTTCAAAGAAAATAGACACCATTCTCGCAGAGGGTTGTAAATATCTTGTGTGAAGATCACAGAGTGAGGGGAGAGAGAGAGAGAGAATAAACCAAGCAAACAGTGCAGAAGATGGTGCTAGAAGGGGAGAGTAAAAACAAAATAATTACTTATATTAAGAATGCATGAATTCCCATCCAAGAGTTACATGATATGCATGAAGGTCTATATCCAGCATACACACACACACACACACACATATCACACTCACGCATGTACATATATGTATACACAAGTAGTGTATATGTACAAATATACACAGGTACATACACAATATACATAAGTACATACAAAAATATACATGTAAATACACCCGATTGCACAAATATATGTACATGCACACCTATACATACATCCACACATAAGCACCAATACATGTACCTACACATGTACAAATGTGCCTACACATACATAGACCCATATATATGTATATGTACACATACACCTATTCACATATACACTTGTATGCATATATGTACACACTTTATACATGCACACACACAAATATACATAAATGTATTATTAGAGAATCTGAGATCATGAATTTGTGTTCTGAATATGAAATAAAGAAAATAAAGTTATATATGCATGCAAGGATTGTATGAAAAATGTCTGTAATTATTTCAGTACCTAACACCTGTTGCATGAATTCATGATCCAAGAATAGAAATACTGTTAAATATCATGCAACAAATGTTTAAAGAGGGATTAAAATAAAGAAACCTGAATATTTATTTATATATATATATATATATATATATATATATATATATATGTAGATATAGATATATATATACACACACACACACACATATATATATATATATATATATATATATATATATTGTATTTGTTCTGGTGTTTTAATATCAAATGTATTGTGTTGAGATGGAACAGACTGGACACGCTGCCAAAAAATAATATTGTATGCATCTGTTATATCGCTGTTTACTACTTTTCTTTGCCAGGCTGTAAGTAAAGTAAGAGGTGTGCAATCAGATATAATTAATTGCCAGATTTCAGTTTTATAGTTGATCTTTTGTGCACACATATGGCCGTGTTTTTCTCTCATATACAATGGTACATTTGTTGTTTTCTAAACTGGTCATCTGCACTATTCTGGGATGATGTTAAGCACACAAGTGTGCTACAAAAGAAAAGGCCCTTCTGCTGACGCATGGTGGAAAATAGATAATTAAGTGATGTTTGCTTGCCTGCCTAAAATGAGCTGATTCATTTTCTAATTTCTAATTAAGATATTTTCATCTTGTCACTGTATAAATGTGTGTTCATACATAAGCACAATTCTACCTACTGGTCTCAAGTTACCTTAACTGCTGTGTTTTTATTTCCTTTCTTTTTCCCTATATGCATTTTGATAAATTACTACCTTAGTGAATTCAGGTAATCAAAATGTCAGATTTCCATTTTACGGTCTTTGCCCATGTAATAATTTCACATAAATACTACAGCTGCTGTGTCTAAAAGGAAGACATGTTTAGTGGCATAGCACTGTGTAGAAAATAAAACACACATTCCTTAAACTCTACTGTAGATACCTTACTTTGGAACATAATAAATGTGAAAAACAAGAAACTATTGTGGGGGAAAACAGTGATCTATCTATCTATCTATCTATCTATCTATCATGTACATCCGTTAGTTGAGCAAAATATTGATTTTCAAAACAAAAGTAATTTAACTTTTTAAAAGTCAGTAGGCAATGTCCACTGTGTAACTTATCTCCTCAAGTGGTTTTCAGCAGAACATTGGCTTGCATGCCCTGATTCTGGGGAATCGTATTGAGACTACTGACATCTGCTCTCACTAGGAGAGCTGCTTATTTTTGAATTTCTAATTTTTTGATCCATTGTAATGACATCGGTGCATCTCATGTCTTCTTGATTATTTATAGGGAGGCATCATTGTTCTCATTGGAAGTGGCATAGCGGTTTTCCAATGTCTGGCAACATTAGTTCTAGTTGCTGTATGAATATGCAGAATTAGTCACTTGTATGTCTTTTTACATAGGATGGTAGTATATTGCGAAGAAAGTGTTTCTTGCTGGTAGTGAGAAGTTTGCGAAGTGGGTTTCTTACGAAGAGGATCTAAGGTGTCTACCACTGGATTTGGTACACACTTAACTTCTCAGCATAGCATTAGCCTGCTTTGATGCATTACTTCAAATTTGGTCAAGCTTTTAGTAAGGAATTGAAATTGGTTAGAATTCAGTGCATATAGAGAGACAATCATAAAAGGTTCCAGATTTATGAGAACATGGACAACTAGGAGGTGGTCACGCTTGTCTGTAAATTTAGGATTCAAAGTGAATGACCAATCTTTATGTATAAGGACAGAAGTTCCACAACTCTTGGTAGGGAAGTAAGCATGGTTTGCCCCCGGATACTGCAGTATCCCCCTCAACCGCACGTTGTTTTTATCTGGCCCTGACCGATGCATCTGCTACCTTTGCCAGCAGCCTCTTGTATTCAACCACAAGCAACACAAAACTTCGGGATACGGCTGGAAATTAGTCTAAAAGGAACATAAAAAATATACAAAATAGTGAAGTACAATTAACACATTTTTATGCGCTGAATACAAATGCACTCACAGAATGAAGTAGAATATATCGCTCATAGGGTGCCTCCCCGGGTTGAAATGGGGGGCTGGTAATCCCTTGGCTCCTTGTAGGCTTCCTTAATAATGCTCAGGACTCCAAGCAGGTAATGGTAGAAAAAGATGTATTTATTGATAAAAAGTGAATAATCACCATCACCATCAATATAGAATATGATAAAAGAAAAAACGGTATGGTCCTACGCGTTTTGTTCTGCAAAGAACTTCATCAGGGACCGTATATCAAAGTAAAATAAAATCAATATACAATTACAATATATAAAAAAAAAAAAACATCCTATTCCCCCCATCCCTGAGTCCTCTTTAAATAGGGCTAATCCCAATGTTCATTGGTGGTTCCGTGGGTGGTATCCAGTATCCATTACTTGATTGGTCCTGTGAGGGAGCTGTTCAGCTGTTTTCCATCCTCCTTGCATTGCTGTAATCAATTTCAAAAAAATTTTACTTAAAGTGTAACATACATAACTAAACTATATGATATATGTCAATATCTATTAATTATTAGTATGTGATTAGTGCCACAAAGTTTTTAAGAAGAATACATTTTTAGAAGAATAAATTCTAAATTTAAAGAAAACTAAATTTTATAATGTTCCTATAAAAAGTCTCCAATATTAAGTGGAGTTACACATATATCTAATACCCCAAATAGTTATATTTTTGCCCATTATTTTTATTGGTAAATACGTACTGGATAATGTTTTTATCAATACCTGTATATTTACAAGATACAGAAAGACCATACTCCCAAATACAATTAAATTCCTAAATATCAAAAGGTTTCAGCTGATATATATAATGAACAGTTCAACTACATATCTTCTTCTACATATCCCATATGGAGAAAGAAGGCTGTATTTTAATCAAAATAACAATAACCCAAAAAATAATAATATATAAAAAAATAAATAAAATATATGTATAAATAAAAAATCTCAATTTTAGAAAAAATTAAATCTTAATCCAGAAAACAAACTAAGTCGATACCAATATTGAGGCCCTTTGGCTCTAGGGTACTCAACCGATGTATCCAAAAAGTCTCCCTTTGGGATAGTTTTTGGATTCTATCACCCCCTGCCAGAATGGAAAAACTCTTTCAATGCCCATAAAAATAAATTCCCGAAAAGTAAATGATGGACAATTAGAACAGTGGGCCGAAACTGAATGAGTTTGAAGTTTCTTCTTAATATTATTTAGATGTTCAAGTATTCTGACCTTTAAAATCCTCTTTGTACGTCCCACATATTGTTTGCCACAGGGACATTGTAGTAGATAGACCACATAGTCCGAGTGGCAACTGATCTCAGATTTCACCTTGAATGTTTCCCCTGTGATGTTACTATGGAAAACCTGTGTTTTAGACGGTGATGTAGTAATGCAGGCCTTGCAGATTCCACAGCCTCTAAAGAAACCAATAGTCGAAGAAAGATGGATGTTAGGAGGTTTGATAGCATAGCTAGGAGCTAGTAAGTTCTTGAGATTCTTATTCTTTTTATAGATCACCATAGGGCGATCCGATAAAGACTTTCTCAAAACTGGGTCCTGAAGTAAGATGGGCCAGAATTCCTGCAAACTTTTTTTAATTTTATAATGATCAGTGTTGTATTGAGTTATAAAGGATGATTTAAAGTTTTTGTTATTTTCATTCATACTGCCCTTATCTTCTAATAATGAACTACGCTGTACCGAGCTGATGGAACGGATTTCTTTATCCAGAGAATTTCTTTTATAGCCTCTATCCATAAGCTTTTTCTTAATATATAATGATTGGGTCTTAAAATCCTGAAGATTGGAGCAATTCCGTCTGACACGTGTAAACTGACTCCTAGCTATACCTCATAACCACGGTTTATGGTGGCAGCTTCGTTGATGTACGTAGCCGTTACCATCTGTGGGTTTGAAGAAGCATTTGGTCTGTATTTGTTCTTGGTCACAAAAAAGGACCAGGTCCAAGAAATGAATTTCATATTTATTCCATACTGGAGTAAAAACCAAGTTGTACTGGTTACAATTAAGGTATCGAACAAAATCCTGAAAAGCAACCGAAGACCCCTTCCAAATAATAATAACATCATCAATATATCGCCGCCATAGGACCAGGCTCTCCCTCCAGCCATGCCCAGACCACACAAAAAGTTCTTCCCATCTTCTCATGTAGGTGTTGGCATAGCTGGGGGCGAACCTGGTACCCATGGCGGTCCCAGTGGTTTGTAAATAATAATCACCATTAAAGAAAAAATAATTGTGATCCAAAATAAATTGAACTGAGGAAAAAATGAACTCCCTATGACCTACAGATAGTGTATTATCTCTAGACATATAATAATCAATTGACTCCAACCCTAGGTGATGACTGATCACAGTATACAGAGAGGTCACATCTAGTGTGGCCCAGCTGTATTCCGGTTTCCATTCGATACACTCCAGCTCTTGTAAAAAAGATTTCGTATCACGCACATAAGAAGGCGCTCCTTGTGCATATTTCTGCAAAAATGAATCAACATAGGCGGATAAATTAGCTGTTAGTGAATTTACACCACTAATGATAGGACGCCCTGGTGGATTAGGGAGGCGTTTGTGTGTTTTAGGAAAAAAATAAAAAATCGGTATAACAGGGTTTTTTTGAAATAAAAATTCTAAATTTTTTTGAGTGATGATCCCATTATTATATGCCTGATCTAGAAGGATCCCAAGTTCCATATTAAAGCGTGACCTTGGATCATTAGCTAGGATGGTGTAAGTATTTTTATCCCCCAATATATTAGCAGATTCTTCTAGATAATAGGAGGTGGTCATCAAAACTATGCCACCACCCTTGTCAGCCTCCCTAATTACTAGATCATCACGATCCATTAAATTTTTTAGAGTTTTTTCCTCTCTCTTTGTAAAATTAGAGGTTTGTGATCTTTTCTTGTCCTTTATACTAAAAGACTGGAAAGTTTGATTCACCATGTGTTCAAATGTCTCTAAGAAAGGGCCTTTACTGTGTATAGGAAAAAAATGTGATTTGCGTTGAAAATTATAGCTAGAAGGGGTGGTTGAAACATTCAAGGTGTCATCCGAAGGTGGTGGGTTTAAAAGAAAATGTCTTTTAATAGTTAATGAACGAATAAATTTCTTTAAATCTATAAAGAGATTGAAATCATTAGAGGTCTTACTAGGAGCAAACTTCATTCCCTTAGATAGTAAATTGATCTCTTCATCTGTCAGGGGAGTATTGGTTAGATTGAAAATACCTCTATCTATTTCCCTTTGTTCCAAAGGATAGACAACTTGGGATGATGTAACTAATCCTCTGTTCTCACTCTTTTCGTGGGTGAGTTCTGATATAAGGGGGCAAATCAATTGGTATGTTCCCAAGTTTCCATCCTTGGACGGAAATAGTTGGTGATAGTTTTTTCTTTTGGATCCCGTGGTCTCTCCTGAAAATTTATTTCTCGATCATTATATTGTGTATTATTTCCTTAATACTGTTTAATCATAGTAATTTAATGGTGATTGATTATAATAATTATAATTTTAAATAACACAAAAAAATGTAGAAAATAAGGTTATTAATACTATTTTTCTCTCTAGCAGATAGAATATATTGTTCTTTATTGTTTTCTTGATTATACATTTATGTTGAGACACAATGAAGGTGGAATGCATCTGAGCCGCGGGTGGAACGCATATGGAACGGTAGTGGAACGCGGAAGTGTGATGCAATTTCCACTTCCGGTTCCGGTTGTTCGAACGCGCCGAAATTGATTACAGCAATGCAAGGAGGATGGAAAACAGCTGAACAGCTCCCTCACAGGACCAATCAAGTAATGGATACTGGATACCACCCACGGAACCACCAATGAACATTGGGATTAGCCCTATTTAAAGAGGACTCAGGGATGGGGGGAATAGGATGTTTTTTTTTTATATATTGTAATTGTATATTGATTTTATTTTACTTTCATATACGGTCCCTGATGAAGTTCTTTGCAGAACGAAACGCGTAGGACCATACCGTTTTTTCTTTTATCATATTCTATATTGATGGTGATTATTCACTTTTTATCAATAAATACATCTTTTTCTACCATTACCTGCTTGGAGTCCTGAGCATTATTAAGGAAGCCTACAAGGAGCCAAGGGATTACCAGCCCCCCATTTCAACCAGGAGAGGCACCCTATGAGCGATATATTCTACTTCATTCTGTGAGTGCATTTGTATTCAGTGCATAAAAATGTGTTAATTGTACTTCACTATTTTGTATATTTTTTATGTTCCTTTTAGACTAATTTCCAGCCGTATCCCGAAGTTTTGTGTTGCTTGTGGTTGTCTATGTTAAAAGGTCGTCTTCTTTGGGTAACGATCTCGGGAGGCTGCAATAATTAAGTTAAGTATTTGTATACATTTCACTACAGTTACTATCTCTAGTAGTGTGTATATTGTATTGTACTATTTGTTTTTTGCCTCTTGTATTCAGCCTCAAGCATGGTAATTTTATCCTCAACCCTGCTCTAGATGTCACATAATTCTTCCGTCTTTCACTCATTTTGATCAGTGTGTGTCCCAGGGACTGTAGATCCCTGTGCAGGTCACTGGTTATCTTCTAAAGTCTAACTGGAATGGCTCTGCAGCATCTCATGTACCTTGTTTCATGAGGTGAGTACAATGTCGGACAGCTTTGAAAGTATCTCTGACTCAGATATTATGTCTAATTGAGGGTATGAAATGGAGGTAAAGGCACCATCTTGGTCGCCGCGTGGTCTGTCTCTTTTTGCCGGGAGTGGAGTCCTTGGGTTTTATGCTGCTTTTGGGTGTTTAGGTTGCATATTTACATTCTTGTATGACAATCTGCTAATTTCCTTCATTTGCAAGCGGTTTAATTGTCGCTTCAGCCTTTGGAAGATACACAGCTACATACAGGACACACCCCCTTGATCAAATCTATCTATCATCAATCTGATTTTCTGTCTATCTATTTTTCTGTGTCTGTCTGTCTGTTTTCAATATGTTATTGCTTTCAATATGTTTTAACTTTAAAGTACTCATTTTGTTGACCTCAGCAGGCTGAAATGCTAGGTTTGTCTATCCAGAAATTGAACTGGTGACATACTACAGATGTAATGTTTGTAAGCTACGTTATCATCATATTTTTCTCATATCCTCATAAGCATTTTAATTGCTCTGTAAATAGTGTTACCAATGTCAACTCTCATTATGCAAATTGTCTCCAATTCTCAGCTACCTCGGTAGTATCATAACAACATACATAGCGTAACCCTTAATGCGCTAAATTGGAAATGCACAACTTGTGTTGTCCAGATTTGGCTGTGTAGAGTGCTTATTTTTTAACAGATGACTGATGCAATTTATACAGCACTTAAAATTATGAAAGTGTGATTTACATATCCCACTTACATATTCTATTACTATATCTCATTATTATTTTTTTCTTTTAAAATCTCTTCATAACCTGTTTCACATGTTCATCTTGTCCCTCTGCCTTTATTCCATCATCCCTTTTCCAATCTCCACTTTTTATCTCTTATTACTATAAACATTCTACTTTCCCTTATTAATTCAACCATCCTTATTATTCAGCTTTTACTATTCCTTGTTATGATCAATTCAGGATTTTTACAAATGTGTGGAAAAACCACAGGTTCTAGATTCAAAGCCAGCTATAATATTTTTTATGTCATATTGGAAAAGTCCAATTTTTTAATTTACATTTCTATGTTGAAAAAAATGAACTAAAAATATTTTTTATGTCTTGTAATTTTCCCAAAAGGACAACTGTTTGAAATCAAACTGTACTGACGTCCAAGCGTTGAATGTACAAGCAGAAAACATTAAAGGGATACTATAGGCACCAATACAACTTTAGCTCAATGAAGCAGTTTTGTTTTATAGATCATGCCCCTTCAGTCTCACTGTTCAATTATCTGCCATTTAGGAGTTAAATTACTTTGGTTATACCTCCCTGCATGTGACTCGCACTGCCTTTCTAAATATTTCCAATAAAGAGAGAGCAAATGTTGAAACTTCATTTATTGCAAGGAGTGAACCGGAGTTATGGACATGGATGGCTCATTGATGCATTTGGGGAGCAAATACTAGCCCGTCTGGTCCGATTACACAGAAATTTGGTCTGTTTGCTGAAAAACATAATACTGGCCATAATAGAAAGGTGCCAGAACACACAGTGCATCATAATATACTGTGTATTGGGCTCCTGTCCACCACCGGGAGTGCCTTCAATGCACTGGCGGATCCAGAGCCTTATCTCAGGAGGGGCACTCATAGATAATTTAAAGAAACAATCCAGGCACAATAACCACTACAGCTCTCTGTAGTGGTTATGATGCCAGGATGCCATGGTGCCCTCCCAGAGTAAATAGTCAAACTGTTAAAGAACAGTTTGACAATTTACCTGGGGTCTGCCAGCATAGGGGCTGTAGTATGGGGATAGGGCCTCTAGGTAGGAAGGTGTGTGTGTGTGTGTGTGTGTATGTGGGACAGTGTGTGTATGGGGGTGCAGTGGGAGCAGTGTGTGTTTGTGTGAGTGGTGTAGTGTGTGCATGGGAGTGCAGTGTATATATGGGGTGCAGTGGGAACACTGTGTATGGGGCCAGTGTGCTTATGAGGGTGTAGTGGGGGCAGTGTGTGTATGGGAGTTTAGTTGCGGAAGTGTGTGCATGGGGGTGCTGTGGGGGTAATGTGTGTATGGGGGTGCAGTGGGGACAGTGTGTGTATGGGGATGCAGTGGGGGCAGTGTGTGTATGGGGGTGCAGTGGGGGTAAGTGTGTGTATGGGGTACAGTGGGGGCAGTGTGTGTATGGGGGTGCAGTGGGGGTAGTGTGTGTATGGGGGTGCAGTGTGGGTAAGTGTGTGGTGGGGCAGTGTGTGTGTAGTTGGGGGAGGGGGCTGATTAAAACAGATAAGTGTTATTTTAAAAAAAATAATAATAATAAATATGCTTTATATCCCCCCTCCCTTCTTACCTTTGCCCAGGGAGGGGAGGATATAAAGCATATTATTTTTTTTTAGAAAAAACTAAACAAAACAAATATTTGGAATTGCTATTATAAATACTATCCCCCCTCCCTTCTTACCTTTGCCCAGGGAGGGGGTATATCCATTCTGTGAAGCCCTAATGGTTCTCGTGGTGAATCCCTGGCGGTTCTAGTGGGGGAGTGAACTCTAGCCTGCACCTCCTGGGCTAGAGTTCACTCTTGCGAGAACGGAGTATTGCCATGGTAACTGCTGCAACGCTCCGTGCTTGCAAGAGGAGACCCAGAGGAGCTGCAAGCTAGAGCTCCCGGGTCTCCTCTCCCTTGCGCGCCGGCCGTCCAGCAATGTGCCTGCGGACTGGAGAGGGAGATCTCTGATCTCCCCTCCGGTCCATGAAGGCACCCAGCAGGATCCACTCTTGGGGGGGCAATTACCCCGTTGCCCCCCCCCCTGGATCCACCACTGCTCAATGGGACATGAATGTCAGACCTGGACCTTGGTGCACGGGAAGAAGGTTACAAGAATCACATTTTCTTTTAGATCAGGTGGATGGCCAGGTGTGTGCGTTGTTTACCTGTGTAAGAGATGGCATCAGGATGCCCTATTCGAATAAGGCAGAGCTGCAGAGGCAGTGTTATGCTGTGGACATTGTTCTGCTGGGAAACCATGTTTCCTGTATTTCATATGGATGTTACTTTGACACGTACCACCAACCAAAGATTGTTGCAGACCACCTACACCGCTTTATCACAATAGTGTTCCCAGAGGCAGTGTGCTCGTTTATAATGCACCCTGCCACACTGCAAAAATTATTCAGAAATGGTTTGAGGAACATGACAAAGAGTTTAAGGTGTTACCTTGGCTTCCAAACTCTCCAGATCTCAATCTAATTGAGCATCTGTGAGATGTGCTGGAACAATAAATTCCATCTATGGAGGCCCCACTTTACAATTTACAGTACTGCCAGATACCACAGAAAAGGCTTAGAGGTCTTGTGAAGTCCATGCCTCAATGCATCAGAGCTGTTTTGGCAGCATGAGGGGGAACTATACGGTATTAGCCAGGTGGTTTAAAAAGCATAACTGAGCTCAATCACTGGATCTTTTTTTCCTAGAGTAAGTGCAAGCAGGAAATGACTATTAAATAGCTAGAAAATGGGGAATTTGGAGCAGACCACATTCATTTCTAAACAGTGGTGCTGGCGCAAAAGACTAAAAGTTAGACAAAATATATATTAAGGAACATTGTACACACAAAAATATGCTAATATAGGTAATTTTAGGTACCCTTGTAAAATGTAAAAGTGTATTTTTTGTGCGAGTGCCCTGTTCCTTAATCTATAATTTGTATAGATGTTGGTCCTGAGATATTAAAAAGAGGGAAGATGCCATGGGAACCTAGGAAGCATAACTACTACAGTGAGAAAGATGAGATGAGATGAAAACATGATACAACTCCCCAACAACTCCAATATATCATAAATTAATGTTTCCACAATTCTTCCAGAGTGCCCTGCTAAACAGGTAAATGAGCACAGACAGGTCATGTTTCAAGCTTTATTCTGAGAGAGAGACTATGCTTAATATATATATATATATATATATATATATATATATATATACTGTTATATGTTGTAATAGTCTCTGTTTTTACTACGTATGTAGGTAGGACACAAGAGTCAGTGCAATTGATGTTCGTGTACTTTTTCCCAGTGATCAGGTTCTAAGATGAGATATGGATTAAATGCCACTGGTGTCCTTACTATTTCTCTAAGCTGTAAATTGAACTAGAACCATCAGGCAGCATTTGATATGTAACCAATATCAGCTGTAACAGCATGGGTGGCATGTGTCTTTACTGATTTGCACTGTCTTCATTGCTTTCTAGCCAGGTCTTGCAATCAGAAAATACAAAGTACAGTAAACATGATATTTATTGATATCAACTTGAGAGAAAATAAAACATTTATATCAATTAAAGGACAAAAATCAGAAGCTAATTTAAGAACATTTCCATCACCATGCTGTGCATGCTGTACCATATGAAAATTAAAATATATGCTGCTCATCAGTTGGTCTCAGGTACATATATAGTGACGGAAAAAATTAATATGTTGACAACATGCTCATTCGTGCGTGCCCTGTGAAACCATTTAAATCATGGAAATGCAAGTATTTGCAATCGATTTTAAAGAAAGAAAAATTCTGCAGTTTTGAAACAATATTTTTCCAAGCAATATACTGTTGTGTTTTTGTACATCTCACTGTGCCATTATTAGCAATATAATAAGGTACAATAGTTTCCTGCTGAATGCCATCTGGGAGAAATTGTATATCTTTCGATCCACTACAGATTGTTACCTATTTTTATGCAGTTCTGAGTAGAACAGAAAATAATAATCTGAAAGTAAGGGATTTATTTATTAAGCAGTGAATTGAGGCAAGTTAAAAACTTAATTTTCAAAATTAAGAGCACAACAGAATAGTTGTAAATATTCTAAGTCAACTATTACTATTTTTCAAGTCACCATGCAGCTTAATGAATAAACCCTTGTGCCCCCTTAAATACACTTATATAACAGGTTGTTTTATGAGATGCAATTCAGAAATAAAAAGAGGTAATAAATCAAGATGAAGCCCTGAAGAATAATATTGCACCTAAATAGCACAGCATCTATATTATTTTGGGTAAATAACTTGATTTAACCCTATATATAGATCATTTTGTAGTACAGCGCATCATCATTTAGTGTGAAGCTGTGTAGGACTCTGAAACATCGCTGGCAGCGGCAAATAGTACCTCAAATTATCAACCGACCAATCCATCCTGACCGAATTTGGCATAAATCTATGAATTACCAAGGCTGTTCGAATTTGGTCATTTTCACTGGATTTTGACCTTTCTGAGGATATATGGTGTTTAGTGAATAACCCTGTAAACAACAGATTTTGTCAGAATGGACAAAATTTTGTGAAAATGACAGAATTCTGAGCAAAATGGCAATTTTCATATTTACTACTGAATATTCTGGTTGGAATTTGGTTGATCTAGCCAAACCTCTATTATTTGGTTGGAAGTCTTTAGTGTCTGGTTTAAAATCGGTGCTTTTGCATTCGAATCCTAAACAAAGTATAGGATTCTGAAAATGTGCAAAGTACTAATTTTAAAGCTGAGAGGACGCTAGCTTGTGCAGCTCATGTTCCACAGCGCAAATAAAGCGGAATTCAGCCACAAAATGGGACCTAACTTACTCAAAAAAAACACCTGGTGAGAGGTGACACTAAGATGCACATGATGGTACCACACTCACCTGACCCTCTCGCGAGTCCTACAAGCTTAGTCAGTGCATGAGAGATGGCTGCTCCCCTGCTGACATGCATGGCTAAAAACTGGTTACAAGACTCACATTCCCCACCGTCTGGACAGGTGGGAGTCATCCCAGTCCACCCTACGAGACCCCCTCGGAGCCGAGCAAGAGTGCTGCAATTTCGCAGGGGTCCAAACCGATCGGCAGCACGGCCCTCAAAATGGTGGAGGTAGCGTGCTCCTTTAAGCCCTGGACGTGGAGGTGGAGCTCTGACTGGACATAACCTTTTTCAATCGTTTTGGAAGAAGCTGGAGGCTCTTCTTCACCCTATAGCCTCGGAGAGAGAGCCTGAAACCTCACCACATAATCTTTCTTCCAAAGCAACAACACCTCCGACACCAACCCATCACAAGGCTGGCGGCAGGGGCAGGACGGCAGTCCCCTGGATCCTGCAAGTACCTGTGCCAGCACACATGAGTCTACCCCCCCTCCAACCTGGAAATCAGTGTCCATCTTCAAGTGGACTGACTAACGCGAGCTGCTGCCCATTGGTGCACGACTGAACTCTGCCCACACAAGGCATAGGCTAGGGATGTGCATTGGGAAAATATTCAGTTCAGTTCGGCATTCCGAAATTCGGGACTTCGCAATTCGGAACTTCGGGACTTCGGCACTTCAGTTCGGCACTTCGGAACTTCAGTACTTTGCCACTTCGTCACTTCAGAATTTCGGCAACTTCTGAACTTTGGCACTTCTGAATTTCGTGACTTCGGACTTCTCTTGCAGCCGCTTAGTAGATAACTCCCTAATTCCCACGGTATTAGGGAGTTATCTACCAAAAGGCTGAAAGACCAATTTAAAAATTACTTAGTATTAGTCAATTCTGTCCCTACTCGCTAGAAGTTTTTTCCTTAAGGGGTTAAATAACTCTGTAAATCCACACCTCTAGATATCCACATCCTCCATATGGTCATTTAATCACTCCTAAAAGCTCTGTTTTTTGCACCTGACACTCAGCATCAAGAAAGCATACAGAGAAGAGAAGAAAATTAGTTCTCCTCTTCAGTTGCAATGTTTGCACTGTCTTTACTTTGTCTGAACTGGTTTATAATGCAATTTGCTAAATGTTTTACATAAATGTAAAAGAGAAAGGCTACAGAAAGGGAGGTTCTCCCTGAAAGCTTGTCATTAAAAAATTCTGTTAGTCCAATAAAAAAGTTATTACAAGATACGAATTGTATCTGTTTTTTTGTTTTTTTTTTAACCCCCTTTTAAATTTGAAATTCACTTGAAATTACCAATCTCTCACTATAGTGAAATTTCCTGACAGTAATCAGTACAGGTACTGCCTGCTTTTGCTTTTTTGCAAATATTTGCATTATTATTAATGATCTTTAGATACTTTTTGTTTGCTTGTTATTGCTATACTTACTTAGGGCTGATCATCATATAGATTTTTGGAATGTTTTTACTACCCACAATGGAGAATATTTACACTTTATAAATTCTTTATTTAGTTTTGTTGAAGTAAACTAAACTTTACCAAGTGTTATATAGCGCATAACTATTTTTTATTCACTGCTTCACATATATCATTTTTTGTTCCTTTAAAAATGTCTGATATTCATTTGATTTTGTTGAAGAATGGTGGCTAATTTTGGTTAATTAAAGTCTAATTTCACGTTAACCACCTGTAGTTTTCAGGTTTTGAAATTCCCTTTAGTTTTATCTCATCCATGTATGCTTCATTTATATGACATAAATTAGGAACTTTATATTCCTAACTCTGGGAGGAAGTCTTCCTAGTTAGCATATTGAAACATACTGAGTGACCTACCAAGATCAAGCAAACTGTATTAAGACTAAAAATATTTAAGAGATAAAACATTATGAGAGCAATTTAAGCCAATTTTAATGATAATTATCTAAGCTAAAATAGAAAGATAATTACCATGCTTAATATACAGTAGAATTAAATATGCATTTTATAATTCATTACAACGGTTTGATTGTCATTAAGATATCTCTAATGAGCTAAGAAACTAGTTAAGTTGGAAAAAAATAAATATATTACATTTAAAAAAGAAAAGTTTCAGAACAAATTCCCATTAATATTTGCATTTTTCTTATCATTAATACATAATGATCACTACGAATTAGAGATTGGTAAATGTGATCCCATGTATTAATTTAAGTCATAAGATAAAACCACCTTTCTATTTCAGTTGTGAGAGAATTCCCTGTACTCTATACCACCTAGTTCTGCTTCATTATTGCATATAATCAGTGGTGGAACTAATGTACATAGGGTTCAGAGGTGCAACAACATATACACATAACCTACCACACAAAAAAAATACACATACATAAATGTACACTGCCATGCATACTGATGCTCACACATTAATACTACCACACACATGCACGCTCTGCCACACACAAAGAAACACACATAGATTCACACTGCCATACACTAATACGCAAATATTGTCACACACAAATTCACAAACTGCCATGCACAGATTAAAAAACATTAAAATAAAGAAAATGCCTATTTTAGCTACCCTCCTGTTTTCATATTTTTTGAGTGTAGTAGGTTACTCTTCCTGGGGTCAACCTGCCTTTTCTGGTGCAACCTGATGGATCTCATGTCCCGCTCTCCCCTGTATGGTTCTGTGTATGGCAGAAGGAAATGAGAAACAATCACCTTCTCATTGCATTGCACTCCCACACAAAGGAGCAGGGTGATGTTTATGCACTCTAGCAAATGCCCAGACATTTGAGCTGTTAAATGTGGATATTATAAGATCCCCAAGTGAACAACATAGTCATGAAGGGTCCCATCACTTGGCAGGGTCCCTGATTATACTCAACCTCCACTATCCTATTATTGCTCATTTGCACTCATGTTCTCTCTTTGAGTCTCAAACTCTTTCTAACTCCAGGTCTTAATCCCTCTACTCCTACCTCTTGAATACGAACGGATATTTTGGTGCCTAGAAGATATGTAAACCCTGAACTCTGCATATATTGAATTCACCAGAAAAAAAAGGTAACATTTGAGAATGAATAGAACCTGCAAGAGTATTTTTAATACTTTTCTTTCGTTAACAAAGAAAATAAATACTTCCTTTATCAATATAACTTTACAGTTTGCTCAAGATATACAGAATAATGAAATATTGCTAATAATAAGGTTGGCTGATGATGTTTAATTCTCTTTGTTCCCAAATCTTGCTTGCTATATAGTCATGTGAATTTTGGATGATTGTCGATTATACAATTAACACTAAAAAGCAGTATGGATAAATCACAAAACAAATTAAACAGGCAATGGATGAACACATTTGTGATTCATGGTTAGTCCCTGATTGAGGCGAGGGTTAACATTTGTAGTAGCTGTTCATTGTTTGCTAACAAGCCAACATATTAAAATGTCATGGCATTTATATATTAAACAGTGAGCAGCCATCCTGTGACTAAAACCTAACAACTGAGCAGCTATTGTTGCCCAGTTGCTATGAAACGGTGGGTATTAGGTATGGGCATAAAATTAAATAATGGGTGTGATGAGACCAATCTCGCCACTGTGCATTGGAGGAGCCTGGTTGCCTGCATGCTGCCATTTGACTATGGACCAGCATTTAAATACTTTATTTTCCTATGCAGAAAAGTCTATTCATGTATTTCTGCCCTGGCGTTGGGTAGATTCTCGGATTTACTGAATGAACTCATTTAACCCAGATAGCACTGCCATGGAGCCTATCCGTGTAATAAAAGACTTTGGCTCCATGGCAATTGAACTGTATGTGTGTGGTCTGAGCGGCATTCAGTAATAATGAGTGCTCAAATCTAAGCTATCTGGGGATATGTTGCCTGTCTGTATTTTATGTAATAAATGTAACCTTGTGTATTTTATTGTATTTTACTGTATTTTGCTACCATGTGGCTAATGGACCTTTGCCTCTGTCCTTGGAGATAATTGGATTACTTCTCTATTATCTCCAGGATAGAAGACTCTGTGGAACTGGTTTTGGGCAGAAAAGCCATGCATTATTTGGTCACAAAAGACTTCGATCTATCTTTTGAACCAATGGACCAATTTGGATGATTTTGACATATGTTTGTATTTGGAGTATGCTGATTCTGAAAATGTAAGTTTTATGTGATGCATACTTTTACTAGTTATGAATAATGTTGAAAAACTGTATTTCTCTGCCTGTGATAATTACATTACCCATTGTGTAAGGTAATTGTATCACAGGCAGAGGGGAGGATTTTGCGTGGGAGTGTCTGAATGTATTGTACGTGTTTATTGGTTGTTTTCCAAAACCCTGTGGGTGGTACTAATGTGTAAGAATATGCATATAAGAACAATAAACCCACAGCTCTGTCTGTTCCTGCTTGACCCTCAAAACGGAGCCTTGTCTCATTCTTGGGGATATTTATTGTATGCTGTTCCAGTTTGACTGCTAGGAGTGTAAACCTATTCATATGGTTTTTCCTATTTGGCTGTTTACAGCATTCGTATGGTTCCGGTTCGGCTGTTTACGGCATTCATATGCTTCTCCGATTCTGTGGATTGGTGTCTACAGTAGCTGCCTGTATATCTGGAAGGGGAATATCCTCTAAACGGTGTTTAACCCCTTTTATGCCCGAGGTGCTGTTACAATGGGTGTTGGATATGTTACTGTCCATCTCCCTAGCCAGTGGGTGGGAGCTTAACAACAACATTTCAAGTTGGAAAAAGGGGATTTATCCAAGAATAAAAGAAACATTTTGTTGTCAATTGACCACCCACTCATCCCTTCCACTCAGAACAAAACTAAACATACAGTCTGTTGCACCAATGACCTTCCTTTAGTATTAGAAAATACATTGGTGCCCTGTCAGCTTCTACTAACTGTGTCTGCAGTGGTAAAAGGCACTGCAATAACCAGACAGGCAGGGCAAAACTACTACAATGAAACGCATTTGAAAATAGTATATCAACAATTGTATTTTTTTATTTTATTATTTTAAACAAGTTTGAAGGAAGAGGTAAGAGGCCAATTGAATATCAACAAGCATATAATGACACCTAAAATATTAAACTAAAGACTAGGGTAATCCAACTTTGGGAGATGAAGGTTAATTGCTCCATCAATTGTGGGAGTATTTGTGGGAATAGGACTCTTCTTCGCCCTATTGTTCCTCGTCTACCTATTAACTTGATCGCCTCAGACTTTGCAACTCGCTTCACTGACAAGATCTCTACAATCAGGGAAGACATCTCTCATCTTTCTTCTTCCACTTACAATACTTCCCCTAACCTCACTCCCTCTGCTGTTCTATGTTCATTCACACCCGCTCCAGCGGAAGAGGTTTCTGCTCTGCTCCAATCATCCTACCCCACCACCTGCTCCCTAGATCCAATTCCATTGCATCTCATTCGTACTCTTCTACTCTTTCTCTACCTCTCACTAAAATTCTCAATCTCACTCTCTCCTCTAGCATATTTCCATCGCCCTTCAAACATGCAACTATAACCCCAATTTTAAAAAGCCCAACCTTGACCCTAACTCCCCATCCAACTACCGTCCTATCTCACTACTGCCTTTTGCATCCAAGATCCTTGAAAGAATTGTGTATGCAAGATTGACAGACTTCCTCGAGTACAACTATCTGCTAGACCCGCTTCAGTCTGGTTTCCACGCTAAGCACTCTGTGGAAACAGCACTGACCAAAGTATCCAATGATCTACTCGCTGCAAGATCTTGTGGTCACTACTCTATCCTAATTCTCCTTGACCTTTCTGTGGCTTTTGACACTGTTGCTTCTTCTCATCCTCCGCAATATCGGTCTACAAGATATTGCTCTCTCCTGGTGCTCCTCCTACCTCTCCAAGTGCTCTTTCAGTGTTTCTTTCTCTGGCTCTGCTTCTTCTCCCCAACTCCTCTCTGTTGGTGTCCCCCAAGGTTCAATCCTTGGTCCCCTACTGTTCTCCATCTATACTGCCTCCCTTGGTAAACTCATTAGCTCCTTTGGTTTCCAATATCATTTCTATGCGGATGACACCCAAATCTACCTGTCCCTCTTGACTAACGCCTCTGCTATTTCTAACTGGATAGCTACCCACTTTCTTAAACTCAACTTGACTAAAACTGAAATTCTGGTCTTTCCTCCCTCATGTGTTGCTACTGCTATGTCTGTCTCCCTCCAAGTCAACAGTGCTACCATTAGCTCCACCACGCAGGCTCGCTGCCTAGGTGTTCTCTTTGACTCCAACCTCTCCTTCACGCCTCCTGTTCAGTCTATCGCCAAATCCTGTCGTTTCCATCTCAAAAACATTGCCCGCATCCGACCCTACTTAATGCCAGATGCGACTAAGGTACTGGTCCATTTCACTGTCCTTTCTCGCCTTGACTACTGTAATCCACTTCTCAGTGGTCCTATGTGCTCCCAACTTGCGCTGTTGCAGTCCATAATGAATGCGGCGGCAAGGCTCATCTTCCTGTCCGCCAGCACCTCCCACGCCTCACCCTTCTGTCAGTCCCAACATTGGCTTCCTGTAAGATACAGGGTTCAATTTAAAATTCTGTTTCTTGCTTTCAAATCTCTACACAATGCTGCTCCCACCTATTTATCCTCCCTAATACACAAGGACTCTAGGCCCTTTCGCTCTGCTGAAGACTTACATCTATCTTCTGTCCATATTCCCACCTCTGATGCTCGCCTTCAAGACTTCTCGAGGGCTGCACCGTTCCTGTGGAACTCACTTCCCTCTCTGTTAGATGCTAACCCAGTCTCCACTCCTTCAAAAAATCATTAAAAACCCACTTCTTCATAAAAGCGTAGCAATGAAACTGTTAATAGCTCCCAACTGATTTCTCTCTTGCAACTGTCATTAGTATAATACTTTCCTCACCTTTTGTGTCACTTTACCCCACTCCCTCTAACATGTAAGCTCATTGAGCAGGGGCCTCAACCCCTCTGTTCCTGTGTGTCCAACTTGTCTGGTTACAACTACATGTTTGTTCGTCCACCGACTGTAAAGCGCTGCAGAATTTGTTGGCGCTATATAAACAATAACATAATAACATAATAATAATTAAGTAGTTCCCTGTAACAGAGAAATCTAGCTAACTTTAGACAGTGGTCAGTAAACAGGACAATAGCTGCTGGGAAACCAGTCACAGAGCATTCTACATGCTCAACTTCTCTTCCCAGTAGATCAGAGATTCCTCACTAGGAGCCAAAAGAGGTGCAGACAATAAGCTCTGACCATTTCAGGTACACTACCCTCCTTTTGGATATTTACTACTTCACTTGCTCCAACCAAACCACCAACAGCATTAAACTAAAACTTAACTGCTCCAAACTGCAGTTATGGGGTTATGTTGCTGGTTCTGCTGCTGGGAGTAGTAGACGATGGCAACATGGTGGGTTCAAGGCACACAACTTTCTCAACCAGCATGCCTTTTTCCACATTGAGTAGATCTTTCAGCTTCCTGATCACTGCTGCTATATCGGTGTGGAATGTGTTGCCAGGAACAGTTTTCCAGTAAGGCATCCATCATGTTTACGATGTGGGTGAACAAGGGCATGAACTGCCCTAAACTGGCATTTCTCTGGCTCCAATTGTCTGTCATGTCCCTAAAAGGAGTAAGAACTGTAACTAGCTGCCCTATTATTTTCCAATCCTCATACCCAGTGAGAAGTCAATGCCAATGGAGTGGTGAGAAAATATGCTGTGGATACGCTGTGGATTTCCCTTTGCTGTTCCCAAATTATTTCCAGCATGTCTAAAGACATCTTATCATAGATGGTATGTGGGAAGCCCTTTTTATTGCTTTTGCTTCAACCTCTGTAATGCCAGCAGTTTATATTAATCTTTCTTCTTCTATTTTTAATACCAGTGCTGGGATTTGAGTAATTATTCACCGCCTTTTGGATGTATCCATATTTTTATGTTGCAATCTCTAATTAACATCTACACAACATAACAAACAATTTTAAGGTGTGTAATATTGTTATTGTGATATAAAAGTCATTAAAACAAAAAGAGATATATCAGTCCCGAAGTTTTTGACCAGTCTCTTTGAAAAGCTTATCAAGTTCTCTTAAAGGGACACTGTAGGAACTCAGACCACTTCAGCCCATTGAAGTGGTCTGGGTGATGGGTCCCTTTTGCACCTAGTGCTGCAATGTTTACATTGCAGCTCTAAGTCTGCCCACAGTGGCTGTCTACCAGACAGCCACAAGACGGCTTCCTGAATCGAAACGGAAATTTGGTCCATTATCTGACTCTAGATATCCTAACGCTGTGTATTAGGACCTCCAGCGTCAGATTTTTCCTCATGGGAAAGCATTGATTAATGCTTTTACTATGGAGAAATCCTAATGCGAGTGTGGCCATTGCTGCGCATGCACATTAGGTCTCCCTTGATGGCTGATATTGGCGGAGGGAGGACTGTGGGCGGAGCCCGATACAGCGCCGAGAAACACTGGCGCTTGATTCAGGTAAGTGACTGAAGGGGTTTTATCCCCTTCATCACTGTGGGAGGGGGGGGAATGAGGGAGGCACCTTAGAAATCTATAGCGCCAGGAAAACAACTTTGTTTTTCTGACACTATAGGATCCCTTTAAGTTACAAATGGACCTGTCATGCACAAGTTAAAGATGCCGGATTCAGTTAACTATTGTAATTCTTTCTATTTGTACTATAAAAACATATACATTTAACTGTAGATCAATAACTTTATATTTTTGCAAGTATGAAGGGAATAAAATTAAATTGTTATCTTTTCATTTTTGCTATGAAACCTTGATGAACATACTGCATACATATCGCATTCACAAAAACGTTTATGGTCCTGACTCATGAAAAAGTTTATTTGATTATTTATGTTTGCCAGTTAATTAGGACAAATGAACTGTTCATTAGACACATTGAATATAGTCTGATATTTCAATTAATAGTTTCTTTGCTCTAAACACTATCTACTTAAATTAATTATACTGACAACCCAGTCCCACCAAGCAGCACCCACAAGCGGAAACAATTTAAAGAATTAGTTGGGCATGTCCATAAAGCAGGTGTTTTGAATGAATCTGTATTTCATTTTTCATTCAAAGGGGTCTTGGTTCACAGAAATCACAAGGGATTGTAAATAAATAGCAATGACAGTAGTGATCTCACTGAGCAAAGGGAAAAAATCAGATTGTCTTTCCGTATTATAAAAGTGCCAAAATGCAGACTCTCTGCCTTGCTTACACAAAGCGATGTCTGTGAGCTTAGGTTTGGTTTTCGATATGCCAAGGGCTGTATGCTATTCTTCCTTGATAAACTTCCCCAGCAGCTATAACAGGTTTAGCATGTTAAATAGCAATAGCTCACACGAGGTGACAAAAGCATTCTGCAATAAATGGATTTGAGGGCATTGTAGACACCAGCCATGGACCTAATTCATTGTAACATTATTTTATTGAAGCACCATCTGACAATAAAACAACATTGTAAAAATGTGTCAGGTCATATTTTCCAGTAGAAAAAAATGGCTTTTTTTTATAGACGCTTATCTAATTATTTCATCTTGTGATGAGACATTAGAAAAATCTCATTCTATGCTTTTACTCCTAATATATACAAGGTTTTGTTTGTCTAATAATGAGGTGTTTCTATGTAACCGTGCCAGTATTTCCATATGTAATGTGTATAAAAATGATAAGGTTTCAAGATGCTGACCCCTCTGATATACACACTGAATCATTACATATGGAATTTGTATGTAGCCACTAGTAAACATATCAAAATAAATCATAGAGTTGTAAAGGTATTTTCCATACTGTTTGCAAATTTATTCAATAATACTCACAGTCATAGACAGAGAGCATCATGTTGTGTGATTGTGTGATATCATATGAGCAAATTAGACCTCTGAGCTCCAATAATTATTTCACCTAATACAAAAGTCTTGAGGCTGAGACATAATGAGTAGATGGCAGAAATAGCTTGGGAAAGAATAAAATGACAGCCCACTGCACAGGTTAAGAATAATTTGTGGTGGAGTTATGAAGAAACCACAGAGTTGCAATGTTGAGGGGCTTTGTATGCTCTCTAATCCCATCTAAACTTGATGGCTTAATATCGGGGGTGGTAGGAGTGTAACCGATTTGTACCAGTGGCTAAACAAGAAAAAGGGAGTCTAACCAATGCTCCTCTTGAGATTTTGTACTATTATCGCATGAATTGTTTATCTATCTTTATTGGACAAAAAGGAATGAGAAATAAACATGCAACGAATACTCTAAACAGGATTCCCTTATGAATATAGTTAGACAAAGACTATATATTTGTAGACCACAAACCAGAAAAACTCATTAAATATATTAAACCCACTAATCATAATGTAGTATACATCAAATGTAGCAAACACAACCAAGCTAATACCACAATCTGCTAAATAATATAAAACCATAAGTATGGTGCCTATGGATGTAGTAGAGGAAATAAGCCAGTGTACAATTCACTCAAACAGTGATTATACCAAGTAGGCATTCTGAAATAGATCCACAGGCGGAGCTATCAGTGTCTAAGTTACAATTGTATTACATGCATGTAATAAGCTTAAATTATTAATTAAATATATAATATATAAATTTCACCGTTCCTTTTTTTGTCTTGCCAAATCTCTCTTTTTTTTGGTGCCGTAGGTAGAATTTGGAATCACAAAGCGAAATGGACATACGTTTTTTTTGTGATTTGGGTACATTTCAGTTCAAGGTTCAGAAATTCCGCTAATCAAACAATCGGCCCAAATTCAAACAAATTGCGGTGTGATCAAAATTTATTTTTAAGTCTAAATTCACCAAGTCTCACTTAAATTTTTGTAAGATCCAAAACAACATGTTATTATTATGAGTTACTATGCATTTACGATTAGTTTCTTTTTGTTTATTGTATTTATTCACACTTGGCATGAGATAAGATTTTTGGCTCAGAGGCATGCAGTGTAATAACAGATTTCCGACTTTGCAATATGTTGCCAATGGGGCAAATTATAATACTCCTATAACCTTTGAATATCTGACAAGACAGGTAGAAAATGTGAAAGAACCAATTAACCTCATCAACAATGATTAATGGTTGTGTAAACTCTAAAGCTCTGATGATAACAGCTTTATTTGTTTCTAGGTGCCATAAGAATGATCACACCATCACAGGTTTTGTCCCCATAGGTAAGTCCAGCAATACAGCTCAGAAATCTTAACACATGTTTCAAAGCAAGGAACTCAGGCATCTCTTGATTTTTACATGGAGCATGTATTTGGATGAGACATTTTATTATGTGGTCATTGTTACACATTCATGAGGCTTTCCAGGTCACTGGGTATGAAAAATTGAAAGGCTGCAATCTATTCCTAATACAGGGCCAAGATGTTCTGTCTGATGCTCGTTAAGATAACTTACCGTAAGTTCAGCTAGAAAATAAAACATGCACACCATCAATGTAGTGAAGCTCTGAGCAAGCCACACATACACAGGAAGTCACTGTTAGAATTCAATGTATTGTGACAAGCTAACTATATCTCTGGTAGGATTTTGTGATTTAGTTGGGAGGATTTTAATCTTTGCTAGTTCAGGTTCTTATTGTGCACTTTAGGCTTGTTCACAAATGTGAGAACTGCCGGGAATTCAAAGTGAATTAAAAGCGAATTTCAAATGTAGGGTGAAAATAGCCGAACTGTAAGCATAGCTGAATTGGAGAATCTTTTCATTTATTAAGGCTTTAAAATGTTTGAAAATTCACATTAAATTCAGATTTAATTTCTGTCAGTTCTCACATTAGTGCATAACCCTGTATGTTTTTAGTAGATATATATGTGTGGTCACAGTACCTCTTCATGTATCTGCGTTATGGTGCTCTATATCCAGAGATAGAAAATGCAGGCACAATCAGTAGGCACAGTTTTCTATTGATTAATCTGCTTGCTGTAAAGGGCTACTCCAACCCTGTTTAAGACTATTATTTTAATTAATTTATAAGCCTTATGGGGCTTTACAAATAGGTCCCCTACTTCTTTAAACCTGTAGAAAGGTTTTAAACATGACATCCAGTGCTGGGTGAAGCACTTGGCTCCGACATCTTGCCTGCACTCGCCCAGTTCAATCACAGGTGTCTATGCCGGAGGTAGGCCAACCTTCGGCACTCCAGATGTTACTGCATTTCCCATAATGCTCTAAGAGCCATAATGCTAATAAAGTATCAAGGAAGATGTAGTCCACTACATCTGAAGTGCCAAAGGTTGCATAGCCCTGCTCTATGCCCAATCACTGGGTGTATAGACTGGGGATAGGCTGGAGTCAGTGCGTATGATTAGGGCCAAGCAATCTACATTCCTGTAAGTGGACATTTTTGCTGGTTTAGAAAGCATTTCCGTGCTCTCAGCTGGCAAGGGGAGGAAGAGAGGAAGAGGGGGAGGAAGGGTGCACCTGGCACAAAAGGTAATATATCTCTGAATGTGCAGTGTTAGCAGAAACACTGCACATCATGACTCCTACCACAATGACCACTTCAAATCAATGAAGATGTAAAAGTGTTTCAAGTAACCCTTTAATAGAGAAAAACAGGTTCTATTTATTCCACGTTTAGAGATGCAGGCTTGAAGAAAAATAGAGGGTAATGGAAGATATGATAGTGCAGTATTTCTACAAGTGTATTTATGAAAATAAAAATCTATCAACAATAAACCTTTTGTTTTCAGCATGTTGTTATCACTCAATTAACTGAGGTCTTATTATAATATATTAAAATAGCCTTATTATATACTCTTACTTTTTTTTTCTCTAAACATTAAATTGAAGTAAATTGAAAACAGACAAGGTTATTCAATAAATTCCAAATGGACCCAAACTGCATTTGGTAAAACAATCTGGCACTATATAGGGCCATTAGGAATGCAAAATCCAGACATTGTTCATGCTATTTAATAAAGTCCAGATTTTTCAGAGAAAGCCTTGAATAAGCCAGAGTAAAAAAAATAAAAAATATTAACTATTTGAGCACTGGCAGAGCTAACAGCCAATGGGCCAATAGTTAACAAACCCTTGAAGAGTTAATCATGTAGAGGCTTGCCAGCTCTTGCTAGCCAGGTGCCACTTTAAAATATAAAAAACAAATAAGCCTTTGGGTTCAACATGACCCCCATGTTACCATAAGGCAGGTTTAAAACCTCCTCTACCGTTACCAACCATGCAGCAGGTGGGGCATGCTTACACAACATTAAAAGCTAGCGACTTAGCAGCAATGGTTGTCCAGCAACTAGAAATGCTCCATCCCACGTGTATGGGGCCTGTCAAACAAAAGGGTTGGACCTAGCCTTAACTTAATTTAAATTAAATAATTGGGAGTGGAAAGATCACTGTTCACCAGCTTTCCCCACCTGTGGCCAGCGGGTTGGGGAAATTAAACAAAAAAAAAGTGAGATGACATAAATTAAATTAAAAATGTATATCCTGCTGGGTGCAATTGGTCTCCCTTTTTTTTTATTGGAGCTTTTGAAATATTCTGAATCTTACATTTTAAACTGAATTTAAAGCAAACACTGAATGCATCCAGCCAGTTGGAGCAGATTTGGTCAGACCAATCAAATTCCAACCTCAATAAAACTGAGAACTCAGCCATTGTCTTTGAATTTTGTCCATCCAGAAAAAATCCATTATTAAGTGAATTATCCGGAGGATTGCAAAAGTTAGGTAACTTTATTTCTTTATTTAGCTTTATTTCTACACAACATTTAAGAGACTTTCAAGGCTTAGGTGCATAGCTGAAGCTAAAGTACTTCCATACATTTTGGTGTGTTCCACAGTTTTTCCATGATATAAGTTTAATTTATACATACATTGTCCCCTATACCCATATGCAGTTGCAGATTTGCTACAAAAAAAACAAATTGAAGAGTTCAAAAGCAATAATGTCATCGTATGTGCTGTGACACATGACATCACATCAATATAATGTCACCTGTCAGTGCTTATACATAACAAATTCAATGAGCTAAGTGCAGCATCTAACTCTACAGAAATCATTCCTTAAGCCCGCATCACGAAAAATACTTTGATGTGAGTTTGTACAAATTACTGTTTACTTTTTACCTATACTAATTGATTATTTAATTTTCTATAAAAACAAAAAACATATATATGCGTGTATTATTTAAAATATAATTAATTGAAAACTCAAAGTGGCCAGTCTTGTTCCTGTTCTATTTGTATACATGGTTCAGTATAGTATATAGTGTAGTATAGTATAGTAATATTGGCATCTCCACTGTTAACGTGTCTAAGAATAATGGGCATTTTTAAGGTACATAGGTTACATTTTAGTTAAACGTTGGGATTCATTTGTACTAGAGGTCTGTTTTGACACTGGGCATATAGATTGGAAAACGGTTGGAACCAGTAGGTATGTTTAGGGCCCGGTTTTGGGTTACGATTTACACAACTTACCATAGTTTATTGTAATTAGTTAGCCCTTGTGCATAACGAATGCACAAGAATTATAGAATTTTAGGAATTTATTGTATGGTCCCAGTCTCATGCAACTGTTTGTTTAATTGCATTCCTGACTGTGAAAATAGTCTGCTGTATTTCAGAGATATTTGGGTTGGCTTGTAAATATATGGATCCCTGGAACAGCCCCAGGTGTATCATCCAGAAAGGATGGACAATGACAACTGGGTCCAGTCAGTGACTATATCTCCCCAAGAATGGTGGTCTTAGCAGGGATATCCCTGTGAAGAAAGGAGGAAGGGACAGTAGCTGGGAACATTTAGTAGGTTTTGGCCAGAGTCTGGGTGGGCACACACCCTCTCTATACACTGGAGCAAGTTACTTGGAGGAAGGTATCATCCACTCTGTGAAACCTCTCAAGGCACCTGGGTAGGCACAGATCCCAATACATATGTGTATGGGGGTCAGTCTGTGTGTGGGGGGGGCTCAGTCTGTGTGTGTGTGTGTGTGTGTGTGTGTATGGACCAGTCTGGGGGTCAGTCTATGTGGGGGGGGCGGGATCAGTTTATGTGGGGGGGTCAGTCAGTGTGTGTGGGGGTTCAGTTTGTGTGTGTGTGGGGTCAGTCTGTGTATGTATGGGTCATACATACACAGACTGACCCCACACACACAGACTAACTCCCCCACACACACTGACTGACCCCCCGACCCCACATGGTCTGTGTGTGGGGGAGCAGTGTGTGTATGAGTTGAAGCAGGACCCAGGTATTGTCACCCCTGCCTGTTCAGCTCCTTCCGGGCAGGTAAAGAACCCTTTTAGGAATGTATCGACCTCTGTCTTTTAGGCACATATTGAGCTCTCTGCCTGCATTGCCTACTACTGCTGCCTTAACAAAGGAACTTACCGACTTAGCTTTTACTATTGTCTTTACAAAGAAGCATTGGGCTATCAGGCCCGATCTTTTCTTAAAGGTCCATGGTACAAGGATGCAGTGCAGCTAGAAAGCAGGCCCAAAATCTCTGATATTGGAGTCCCTGAAAGTACAAGCCAGCAAACAGAACCAACAGAACTACCATGCAATACTTCGTTTAGAACAAGGACTAGCCTCTGGTGCCTTTGGTAAAAAAACGTTTAAATACAAATATACATAAAAATGGGGAACAAGCAACCATAATTAATACATAACATTTATAACACAAGTAACACTTTTAAACACAATAAAAAGCAAAACATATATTCATGTACCTGCTTATTTGGTTGCACTAATTTACGTACCAACATTACGTAAATTGACACATTTCCATTAGGTCAACAGAGGGCACTGCAGAGATGTCACACCAACAATGCGTAATTGGTAAATAATCTGCTAACGTCACAGGGCTTACTCTTCAAATCTGCTCCTGCAACCAGAATACAAATTTAATGTACTTAACTACTGCAGCTGTTATTATAAGAGTTTAAGAGTTCATATAACTCCCCAACAATGCTGCTCAGCATAATTGGCCCTCCAGCTCTCTTTTCCTTTCTCATCACCTACAGACAGGTAATAAGTAGGCAGCTTGTGAGCATTAGAGTTAACTCCTGCCATATGTTCAAAACAAAGGACCTCATTCAACATAAAACAAAAAACTCCAAAAGCCAACCAACTAAAATATTATCACCAGTGCTGCTGTTATACAATCTTCTCTATACTGCAAGCCACATTTTTGACTAATAATGACCTAAAAATATAATGATGTGAGAGCTTTTTAATGCCAGTGAATGCAGGAATCATAAAAAGTGTGTTTAACCAGTTTTGGGGTTTTGGGACACTAATGTCTGATAGACAGCCACTAGAGGTGAAGTTAACCCTGAAAGGTAATTATAGTGTGTGTGGGGTCAGTCTGTGTATGTGCTTATAGTGTCCCTTTAACATTTCTTTTATGAATAGAGCAGTCCATTGAACAAATGGACTCTGATCCTATAACCAACTTCCCTGCATACAGTTAGCACAGCTGCCATAACAATTTTTAGTTAACCTAACATTGTTTAGTTAACATTAGTTATTCAGTTTAATACATTATAAAAAACACTATGAACTATTGGAAATAATCTTCCTGAGTTTGTAATGTTTTGTTTGCTCTGTAAATGTCATACTAGTTTTTTGGAAGATGCACTTTCATACATAATATCCAGCATCATCTAACACAAGCATGTCAAACTCAAAGGCTAGCAAGGGCCAAATAAACAAGGTTTAAGTTTATGTTGGCCGCAAAAAAACTAAAATTTAAATTTTCATAGAAACGTAATAGTTATAAGAGATAAGGTAGAGAGAGTGAGTCAGGTTGCTTGAAGAAATGGGGGGTAACCCCTAGCTATTGAAACAACAAAAGAGAAAAAGATATCAGAAAACCCCAAGGGTACATAAATGCAACCGGTACACGAATGGGTATCTGATATTAAAATAAAGCAACCCCATATCTATTAAAATATAACTTTTAATATAGATACAAAATAAAAAAGCACAGTGGCTACCTTTATAAAGAAAATATCCTATCTAAAGTTGGTATAACTAGTAAAAGAAGAAAGGAGGCTGAGCGTTATTACCAGTCAAAGTTAAAACAGAAGAACAGATTGTAGAATGGAACTCGATATTGTTAGAATGTTCAGCTAAAATAATGCAATTTCTTATTAAGTTAGAACAAGAGAATTTAGAAAAGACCAATGGAGAACTAGACATTGAAATTAAGAGAATACAAACATTTGACAAGGAACCCAATTTTTCAGCTATGGAAATTAAGCTAAATAAAAACTTAGCGAACTTCAAAAAGAATATTAGACAAAAAAAACATTATAAATTTGAAAGGGACTACAGGGATTTTCAGGAAGGCAATATTTTCAAAAATAAAAATACACGTAGACTTAGAAATGGCATGATGAGGAACAAAGGATTTTCTTCCTCTGATGAAACTGAGTGGTCCGAATCAGAAACTAGACCCTGTTACAAAAACAGATTTCCCTCTAGAAACACACAACAAACATATACAGTTCAAACTAGAGGGATTCTGAAAAATACAGATAAGAGTCTGAGAGACAGGAAAAAAAATGGGGGTACAAGACACACAAGTTCAACTTCCAATAACTGATCAATCAAAAGAAAACAAAATAATAAATTTATCCAAGTTTGCTTTGAAGTCTAGACACATTTCACTTTTACAGAAAGGTTTATCCTTTGTACCAACACCCTCTAGAAATATGTTTGATTGGGCGAAGGATGTAAATCTGTTTGGCCGTAAATTGGCCCTGCATGCATTTCATGAAAAAATAAATCTTAAAAATTTAAGAGAATTGGGTCTCTCGTCAGAGGACAATGCCCTATTTAAACTCCTGACGGAATTGCATTCTGAACAAGAACCTTTGAACTCTTTGACTAATTTTAAACCTCCTAGTTGGTTTACTCCAAACTTGAAATAATTTCCTTGCATTGATTTATTTGTACAAATTTGCACTAAAGAATTGGAGTGCCATATTCCTCAACAACCTCCTACCTCTAATTTAAGATCAGAAGAAAGACAAACTCTACAAGAATTACAAATAGCAACAGAGGTAGTTATAAAGTCTTCAGATAAAGGAGGCAACATTGTCCTTATGCAGAGGGACCAATATGTAGATATGTGCATGAGACATCTATCAGATGAAAAGGCATATCAGACACTAAAAGAGGACCCCACTAAACAATACTTTAAAGAATTACAAACATTAGTGCAAGGAGCCCTAACAGAAAAAAACATTACACAAAATGAATATAGATACATAGTGTCTCAGTCTAATATTACTATAGCTACATTTTACTGTCTCCCCAAGGTGCACAAAGATTTGTGTAATCCTCCGGGGAGACCTATTGTCTCAGGTAATCATAGTTTAACTGAGAGGGCTAGCCAGTTTTTAGACAATCTGCTTCAACCCTTAGTACTAGGTCTCAAATCCCACATACGAAACACTAAACAGACTTTGTTGGTATTAGAAAACCTTATAGTACCACCCTATACATCCTTGGCAAGCCTGGATGCGGTGGCCCTATATAACAATATTCCACATGATCAAGGACTAGCAGGGGTTGCCTATTTCCTGGAAAAAGCCAAGACATTTAACGAACAGGAACAACAGTTCATACTGTGTTTATTAAAATTTGTGCTAACGCACAATTACTTTACATTTAATGGTAAATATTTCTTGCAACTATGAGGGACCGCCATGGGCTCATCTTGTGCACCCTGTTATGCCAACTTGTTTCTGGGGTGGTGGGAAGAGACTACTGTCTTCACTGGTCCCAATGATATCTACACCTTTTCCATATTACATTGGTATCGCTATATAGACGATGTGCTAATCTTTTGGCTAGGCTGCCTTTCACTATTTAAAGAGATGGTTGACTCTTTAAATGACAATCAGATTAATCTCCAACTTACTCATGTTATACATGAGAGACAATTGGTCTTCCTGGACTTGACAATTAGCATCTTGGATGATGGACAAATCACAACGTCCTTGTATAGGAAACCTACGGCAACTAACAGTTTACTTCACTGGCAAAGTTTCCATCCACACCATGTGAAGTTGAATATACCTTATGGCCAATATTTAAGAGCCAAAAGGAATTGTTCAAGTCAGGAGGACTATGAAAAGGAAGCCAAAGAGCTAAAAAGTAGATTCAAAAGTTTAGGTTATCCTAATAGAATCTTGAAGAAATCTTATCAAAGAACTAAAGCTGTGGACAGATCAGAGAGTCTACATAGACCTCCTCGAAACATTCCTACCACCCCAGGGGTCACAAGATTCATAAGCACATACGACAAACACAGTACTCAGGCATTGCAAGTGCTGAGCCGCAATTGGTCATTATTACAATATGACACATGCCTTAAAAACACCATTGCTAATTAGCCCTTGATGACCTACCGGAGAGCAATAAATTTGGCAGACTACTTAACACATAGCCATTTAAAACCTTTACAAACTACCTCCACTTGGCTTCAAACGAAAGGTCTCTTTAAATGAGGGCATTGTAAAGCCTGCAATTTTATTTTACCTTCTAAAACAGTACACAACAAGAGAACATCTAAAGACATAGGGGTCAATTCATTTATCAACTGTAGCTCCACCAACGTGATTTACCTTATAACGTGCGACTGTGGGTTACAGTACATTGGCAAAACATATCAACAATTACGCGACGGAATCTACAACACATTAACTCCATTACGAATCCACATGTAGAAACGCCCATTGCAAAACATGTATGACTCAACCATGCCTCTAAACCTACTGTACCTAAATTTCAGGTAATTCAAAAAGTGTTTCAGAACCACCGTAAAGGTGATATTAACATCTCTCTATTAAAAGCTGAGTCTCGCTGGATCTATTCTTTTCAAACATTATACCCTAAAGGACTGAATGAAGAGTTTAATTTTACTCCGTTCATTCACTCCTAAAGGGTTGTAGCTATAGTTGTCTTCCTTTCATCCCATTTTGACATCTTTACAGTCCCTGAATTATATGACAGAATGGTCTTTCTGGAATTGGTATAATATGCTTATAGACCTATACATATGGAGCTGATTTTAGAGTGATTGCAACTCTGTCCATTCTCCCCAAATATAACTATTAATCTAGTTCATGTTCTGTTTAACTTTTCCAATTCGGGAAATATATAAAGAATTGGTCCTCTCCTAATAGCTACACTTATTATTTAGAAATATGTAACTGTACCTTTAACATCTGAATCCGTCTAGGTAACAGCTTTAATCAGCCTTGTCTTTATTATTACATTGAAATAGATTTTGAAAGGGAGAAATATTCCCTTCCTTTTTCCCTGAGGCAGACCTAAAGCCCTCTCATCAGTTAACATATGGGTTGGACTAATTATATACAATTACTACATTCATTTAGGCATAATCCATTGTGTATCAGTGAAAATATAGTAACATTCTTGCTAAAAGTTACTGTGACTCTAAAAAGCAACAATTATTAGACACTTTGAATATTTATTAATTACAGCCCTTACTATTGCTTCAGCTCCGGCAACAGGAGCTCTTGCGGTTAAAATTACCACTTTCCGTTTGTCTCCTAAATCAGACAGTAATTTACTACATCATTTTAGGTGTTTATAGTATTTTATTTCAATTGCCTGTCCTCCTACATGGTGATTTGACCCTTATTGGGTTAACTGATGCGGAGGATTAGGCTAATCCCCCCGTTCTCCAATTGGCCAATCAGTAGCCAATTATAGGAGAGGGCGGGATATTTGAATGACTGCAGATCGGATGTTCTGTTCCCCTGGAGGAGCCGTTTTTTCGGCGAAACGCGCATCGGGACGCTTCAGTGTGATGGGTGGTTGAGACAGACAGGGACGACGCTGTATCTGTGACCATTAGATAGCTCAGTACCTAGCCACCCTCCACTTACGTTTATTCTTTACACTCTATTGAGTTTTAGATGTACTTTTAGTTTTTCTAGTTGGTTATTAGACTAGTGCAGGAAATTTGGGGGGCTCGATATCAAGGGCTTGTGAGATAGCAGGGAGGGAAGTGGGCAATTGATTTAAGTACACTAATTACCCTCTCTGCCTTACTTATATCTGCTATTAATCAGATACTGTGATATTTCTGATTCTTTATGCCTATTTACTCTCAGCCTCCTTTCTCCTTTTACTAGTTATACCAACTTTAGATAGGATATTTTCTTTATAAAGGCAGCCACTGTGCTTTTTTATTTTGTATGTATATTAAAAGTTATATTTTAATAGATTAGGGGTTGCATATTTTAATATAAGATACACATTGGTGTACCGGTTGCATTTATGTACCCTTGGGGTTTTCTGATATCTTTTTCTCTTTTGTTGTTTCATAGAAACGTAGGTTTATTAAAAAAAACAGTGACCCCCTCTACTAAACCCCCTGTTCCATGTCTACAAAACCGCAGCTCCCCCTCATCTACTAAACCGCAGCCCCCCCTCGTCTACTAAACCGCAGTCCCCCTCATCTACTAAATCCCAGTCCCCCCGTCTACTAAATCTCAGTCCCCCCTCGTCTACTAAATCCCAGCCTGCCTTCGTAACTAAATCCCAGTCTCCACCCGTCTACTAAATCTTAGTCCCCCCTCGTCTACTAAATCCCAGTCCCCACATCTACTAAAACCCTGCCCCTGTTTAAAAAAAAAAATTAGCCAACAAGCAGTATCTGTTGTTCGGCCTCTGGTATACCCCCAATGGCCCCATCTGCACCTTAAAAAAAGCGGATCCTCCTATTACTCCATGAAACCCTCACACACATTCACTGAGATTCACACAGAATCACTCCGACACACACACATACACTCACAGACACACACATTCACTGACAGACATACAGGTTCCCTCACAGACACACTCACTCAGACACACAGGCTCCCTCACAGACACACACTCAATCAATTACACAAACAGACACACACAGAGACAGACACACACACAGCCATACACACACAGCCATGCACACAGGCAGCCATACACACAGAAAGTCATACAGACAGCCATGGACACAGACTCACAGATAGCCATACACACAGAGAGCCCTACAGCCAGACATACACACACACACACACACACACACACATACACAGACAGCTATACACACACAGACAGCCATACACACACAGCCATAGATCTCGCTGGATCTATTCTTTTCAAACAGCCATGGGCACAGACACCCATGCACACACACAAACACATGTTTACCCTCCAACACACAAACACACGTTTACCCTTTATTCAGTTAAATCCACCCAGCCTCCTTACCTTTGGGAGAGCTGGGTGGATTTCTTAGCTGGGGTCTAGTGGGGCTGTTGGGTGGGCGTGAAGGCCGCAGAGGGATGCCTGGAATGACATCATATTCTGGTTCCCAGCATCACTGAGCTGAGTAGAGAGAGCTTACACTCAGCGCTCCATCGCCGTGGCCCATGGGCAGCAAACATATTTAGGGTTGGGGTAGGGTTAGGGTTGAGGTTAGGGGTAGGGTTAGGTTTGGTTTAAGGTTAGGGTTAAGGGTAGAGTTAGGGGTACGCTTAGGGGTAGGGTTAGAGGTTAGGTTAGGGTTAGGGGTGGGGTTAGGGGTAGGATTATGGTTAGAGGTTAGGGGTAGGGGTTAGGTTAGGTGTAGGGTTAGGGGTAGGGTTGGGGTTAGGGTTAGAGTTGGGATTAGGGGTTATGTTAGGGGTAGGGTTAGGTTAGGGTTAGGAGTAGGGTTAGGGATAGTGGTAGGGTTAGGGGTAGGATTAGGGAATTGCCGAAGTCCCAAAGTGCCGAATTGCTGAAGTCCCAAAGACCTGAATTTCGGAAGTTCTGAATTCCGGAATTGCCAAAGTCACGAATTTCGGATTTCCGAACCGAACTGAATTGCCGAAGTCCGGAATTACCGAAGTCCCGACTTTAGGAAGTGCTGAACTGAAACAAATTTTTTGCCCATGCACATCCCTACTTAGCAAAACTGATACCAGCCAAAAGGGCAGTCTATATCTGAACTCTTAGCAGACTTCCATTGAATGTGAGATACAGCAACTCCAGATGGTTCCCTTCAGCCTTGGCAGACCTGTATGTGAGGTGTAGCTGACATCTCTCTCAGAACAGTGAGCAAGGGAATCTATGTTTGGATTAGAGTTAAATTTATGTTTTTAGCAGTCACTAAATAGGTTAAATATAGGAATGAGTGTATTTCCCTATAAGTGAAGATATTGCTGGTAGAAGGCAGTATATATAACAGTTTTAGAGTTACAATTAAGTTTAATTGAGGGTGACAGCAATAACAATATAGATAACGCACTACAGTCAACTTTACAGTAATGTAATGTCCATATATAAATAACTTTCTGGCACAGTGATATATAAGAATGTCTGTATTTTGCCCTTTCCTAATTGCTTGTAAAACATGCCTGAAAAGGGGGCACAGTGTATATAGGGGCTGCAGTGAGTGTGTGCAAAGGGACTGTAATATATGTGTGTATAGGTAATGTAGTGTGTGTAGGTATTGTAAAGAGTGTTTGCTTACAAGGGTTCTAGTGTGTGCATGGTGGATCCAGAGTGTGTATATCAGAAATGTAGTGCATTATGTGTTTATAGGGGATTTATTGTGTGTGTAGATTACCTAGTGTGTGTGAAGGACCCAGAGTGTGTGTAGAGGATTCAGAGTGTGTATATGGATCCAGAGTTTTTTAGGGGATATAGTGTGATCTTCAGGTGCCCTTGGGGACAAATTAAACACTGTCTTTTCTCTGAAAAAAGCAGTGTTTCCAATTCATAGACTAGAAAGCCAGTCTTTTGCATCAGATCCACTGTATTATGATATGGTTCTGTAAACGGCCTTGGATTAATTTTGATGCTTACATTGTCCTTTTAAATAATTATCTGATGTTAGGCTAAGGAAAAGAAGTCCTAATGTGCATTTGTTATTTATAATTAACAGCCAGGACTAATTTCCATTATTCATGTCATATATTTAATAGTAGAATAGGGATAATCAAATAGTACATCTCTAGCTGTTAATGAACTGAAGCATGCCAGTAATGTTACTGTGAACTGGCTATGAATAGTATGAGCATAAATGTGTTCTGTAAAATACTTTTTCTACTATTTTACCATCACTACCACCAGCAGACTGTACAGTGGACTCAAGAGTGTATTCAGGTATTTATGAGGTTTCCACTAGGTTCTGACCCCCACCATCTGAATGTTTTAACAGAAATAACTGTCCAACTAGGTAATGTATGTTTTTCTTTACATTGTTCAGTTTACTGTGTTGGCAAATATGCACTCACTTTAACTTCAAATCCCATTTGGATCTTTATTACAATAATGCCTGAAAGTGTGGTGAAGACTGCAAACTCTAATTGAACACATAGGTTTAAGTTACACTTAATTAATGTCTGCTAGAGTTGACATCTGTAGGCTTTACTTAGCTTTGCAGGTTCCATTTAAACATTGTTCATGCCATTTGGGATCCACCCCCATCAATGGATGGATGGCTGGATGTTTCAATGGATAGACGGACAGATAGATAGAGAGAGCAAGGTTACGGAGACGGATAGTTATTTGGCAGACAGACAGAATAATGTTTAATTTACTTTTTGACATAGAAAAGAGAGAAAGGAGCGGTTTTGCAAACTACAGTTCGATTCATTTTAACTATTGCTGTGTAAACGGAAAAAATAACAAAGTGATATTTCTCATGTGTACCATACAGATGCCAGTTTATCTAAGGTTTGTATTTCTCACACTATATGTTCTGTGCCTTGACCCCAAAGGAAACAGAGGCCATAAAAAATATGCTTTGGGTTTTCATGTTCATATTGTTTTGTCTGAATTCAGAAGAGACATATTTTCTTTTGAAGATATATTCCACTGTGCCACAGCTTCCATTTCAGATGAAGGGGGAAAAAAAGAATGAGCTTTAAAAATCAGCAGTCAGGACTAGGCTTGGAGGCAGCTGCTGGCAAAACAACTGCATCACTTGGACATTTTTAAATACTAGACTTATCAAAGGAGAACCATCTGCTAACCCTAGCAAAGGTTTATTTATTTCAGTCTTTTACATATTGTTATCCCTGAGCTTGTGCAAATTTATAGTAAGTTGAAGACTTATTGGCACTATAATGCAACAAATGAGTGAAAAGGAAGCATTAGGAAAATCATTAGAGATAAAACAGATTGAGAGGTACAATAATAACTTTATCTGGAATAGGTGCTCTATTGTGATTTAAGTTTTAATATGTATGCAAATTTTGTTTTAATTAAGCTAATTAGTGATATGTTGCTAGCCCTATTATTCTGTGTTCTTTGTTCTTTTTAATCACATATATTTTATATCAGTTCGCAAAGTTAACCTATTTTCTGCTATATCATTCCTATTATACAAGTGATAGAACCCTCAGGTAATAGTTGCTACTACTTCCTGCAAGCAGTATAAAATAAAATAAAAAATTTAAAAAATGAATTTATTATTCTGTTAATGACACGTTATCCTTTAAGACCTCTTATATAATATGTTTTAAGCTCTAAGCTCTTACTTTTTCTAAATTTGTTCATTTTTACAAAAACTATTTTGTTTCACTAAAGGTTAATTTTATTTTTTCATTACTTCTTGCGGATTTAGATATTATTTTTGTTTCTCAGGGGTAATCTGGTATCTTTATTTACCTAAAGTACATTGTGTCAGTATACGAGACAAAATATTCTCCAAAATATCATAGAACACATCATTACATGGATACATACGTTCAATCACACTTTACATACATTCCAAAAACTATCTTTGAGCAACACAATATATTATGCATATTATGTATATTAATATATATATATATATATATATATATATATTTGTGCTCAGGATAATAAAGCCATATGTCTAATGATACCTTATCATACTAGTAGAGGTACAAATAAAATTTGGTTTAGGTGTGTCGCAACCGACATATTGGTAGACCTGTAAATAAAGTGGGCCCACCAAGAAAGGTAATTAAAGAAAATAATTTAAAAGGTGGAGTGGTTGGAGGGACTCAGAACGGAACGATGCCTAGGATGAGTCAAATGCCGATAGTGAGTATTTATATCAGCACTAGCCCCTCCCACAACACCAGGCTCCGCCTTTACATTTGTGCTCAGGACAATAAAGCCGTATGTGTATTGATACCTTATCATACTAGTAGAGGTACATATAAAATTCGGTTGAGGTGTGCCAAAACCGACGTATTGGTAGACCTGTAAATAAAGTGGGCAAAAGATGTATGCCAAAAATAATTTATTCAATCAACAACAATTTATTACAACATAATATCATAATGCTAAGTGTTGGAATGCCTGTCTAATTTCTTTCTCGGGTTGTGGAATGTACCTACAGTATGCTGTAAATTTCCAGCACCCCAATAACTTAATAATATGGGTAGGGATGTTCCTGTAGGAGGCTGCTGAGGCTGCTCCAATCCTAAATAAATGTCCAGAGTAGTGGGAGGGGTTGAGGCCTAGTCTCATCAACATGATTCTAACATAAAGCATGAATTTGCGTGTAGTGAGGATGGTGCATTGTAAGGTATGTAATTGGTGATTCGTTGGTGCCTGCAAGTTATTCAGATAGGCATCTAAAGTCTTTACTGGACACCATCTATTAAATGTGGGGTAATAGGGAATTGTGATGTTTTGCCCAGATTTACTTGTCTTGGTATGTAGTAGTGAGAGTAAATAGTGGTCTTCATGTTTGATTATATGGGCAACTTTAATACAGGACCTTAAATTGGTAGTATTTATGGTAGTGATTTCCCTGGGCCTAAAGAACCCGTAAAAAGCTAAATATATCGCGACTTTTATGGTCTGATTGGCCTTGGGTTCAAATGATGAGTTATCCAAAAGGTCTGACAGTGACCTGAACAAGCTCCCATTAATAGGTAATCTTTGTGATGTTTGTGTTGTACTGCATCTCTGGATTCCTTTTAATAAGTTCTTAATTTGGTAGGATGATATGAAGGTCTGTTTGTTTGGGAATAGGGTCAGCATGTGATGTTGTAACCCAGTGAGGTAAAGTTTGATTGTGTTGTAGGACAGATGTAAATTGAGGAGGCAAAAGGAAGCGAAAGCCACCATTGTGAACATATCTACCACCTGGAAGTCCCTAGTAAATTTTACATAAATATTGAGAGCTCGTTTACATGCCCGCTTGGTGTTTTCGTGGCTAGGTGTTGGCCTTATCCAAGATGAGCTCTTGAAACTGAGGGGCCGGGGTTGCTACTGTGGTGGCATTGGGATGTAGTAGGCAGAATTCCTGAAAACAGAAGCGGGACAAATGGTCAGGTGCTGTGTTGTAAACATACGGGGAAGTGTGTGCAACATAGAAAGAACTGATGAGTCGCCGTGAGCCAAGTTAATCATCTAATCATAATGACTAGAGAGAGGGACCGGCGTTTCTTGATGATATGACAAGTTGCTTGATTGTCTGAAAAATAATGCACTATGTGAGTGTCCCCATGTTGCTGCCACTGCCACAATAGGGTAAATCTCCAGCAATGCTAAAGTCTGATCAAAGGCCTCTAATGTTCTGGTCTCAGGCGGCCAACTGCCCCACAACCACTAGTCACCACAGATGGCCCAAAACCAGCAGAAGTTGCTGCATCTGACCACAGCATTGGGGAATCGGGGGACAGTGGAAGTATGAACATGGACTTCCCATTCCACTGACATAAGAAATTCTGCCACATGCGTAAATTTGCTGTGGCCTGAGAATCCAGAGAAACCTCACTGTCCTCTGAGGGCAGGCTAGGCAATAGACATAGAAGCCTAGAAAATGAAAGACCTTCCCTGCGGGATGATTCTCATAGCAAAATTTAATGACCCCAGCAATGACTGTAACTCCTTACGAATACAGTACTTGCTAGGATACGCTCAATTTTGTCAGGTGGTAAGCTGGCTTCCATAGTTACTGAGTCAAGTTCAATGCCCATAAAATTCACTATAGTGTCGGGACCTTCAGTTTCTGAGGGGGAAATTGGGACTCCCAACCTCCCAAACAGCTGTCTGGCGTCATGAAGGCTTTGTGGTGGGCTATGATTACTCTCTATGAAGAGAAAATCCTCCTGATAGTACAATACTGATGGACATCTACATGAGTTTAAGAGCAACCAGCATAAGTCCTCTGCAAATGTGTCGAATATATTCGGGCTAATTTTTGACCCAAATGTTAGCCTGTTGAAAAAGTAATACTGGTTTCTCCACTTAATAACATTTAGATGCCATAAAGGACGGTGAATTGGAAGCAGCTTAAAGGCATTTACAATATTTGTTTTGCTTAACCATGCCACCACAACCGCCGATATGATGGTTTGAAAGGCATTATCTATCATGGTGTACTGTAATGAGAATTCTTCCAATGGAATCAATGAATTCAAACTGGGAATGGTGGAGGAGTGAGGTGCTGAAAGATCGGGTTTGTACGCCAATTAGAAAAGGGGTGTGTGGAAAAGGGACCTATGATGAACCCTTGATTCAGTTCCTGCAATAACAGTGAGTCAACTGAACTTGGGTCATTGACAGCTGACTGTAGGTTTTTACTTTCTGTGTAGGTAATGCTATGATACCACTGTGGAAGCCTATACCACAAAACGTAGTGTTGGGATGTTTGCCTCTCTGTGACATTTAAAAGAAAATATAATTTGGCCGTGACCGGTGAGGCCCTCTCTATGTTACTTGCGAGGCAGCTAACTATGCGTTGGACCGAGGGCCGAATAACTCCAAGTCCTTGCGGGACCATTAGTATAAGGCATAGAAAGCCTCTAGAAAGCTCCTGTTTCCCTGATAGCCAATAATTCATGTGTCAAATTACCGGGAGAAAACAAAACTGGGAGATTTAAATATGTCACAGGGGAACATACCTGTAAGACTAGAATTGTATTCGCAAGACCAGTAATTGTAGGTTCGAAGGTTAGTGATGCACCTAAAGTACGTGGAAGGGAGAATTATGTCTGAGAAAATTAACTTTAACCACCCTGTATCTCATGGAGTAATGGCCTCCCTGGTTTGTACAGGATCAATATGAGATTTGAATTTTCAGAAAAGAGTTGTAGTGTCGGATATTTTGGGAAATCAGTGCGCCAATGATAGTCTATAAATACCGTAAGAATGCATACTATAAGACATCTGTATTAATGACAGAGAAGTGACAACGTGTAATATGATTTATGCTCCTACCCCTATGGTGACTCCAAGACTTGTAATACTGAAATACTGCTTTGTAAGCCAGTCCCATGCTTCCCCTAGGAACTAGCTTGAAAACAGCGATGTTAGAATTTTATAACATGACAGGAGGCTTCGTATTTGCTTAAGTCTTTCTTTACTTAAGCTTCACAGCAGCACTTTTTTACTTAGTAACAGGGTAACCAATCAGAAAAAGAGATAACAAGGTATAAGAGTCCCTCCCTGTGATGTCACTTCCTCTTTCTTTGCTGCTTCACACCAGTACAGGTCAGAGTGCCACTGCCTCTTACTTTCTGTGGGTTATTTACTCTCCTCTTTATTTTAACTTGTTATTTAATCTTTGTTTTTTCTTAGCTATGTTTCCCATACTTTAGCTATATTCTTATATTCCTATTTCTAAGGTGCTTGTCCCACCTTAGCTATCTTCTAAAGTTTTCTCTCTTAACTTATTACTGCCTAATTTTCTCCCTTTAGTCCTTTGGTACTGTCCCTTACGTTCTGTTTCATTTTTCTATACTTTTCATTGTGTCTCTTACTTTTATTGGTCCGGGTTGCGGTCGGCATATTTTGCCCCGTTTTTCCCGGGCTTTTGGGCTGTGGAGTACGCCTCCATCGGCCCTGAGTGCGCACGGCGGCCATCTTGGATCTCGCGCATTGCCGCGAGATCCGAACGGCCGTTTGCACCTTTTGCGCATGCGCGAGATCGCGGCGGCCATTTTGTTGGAGCCGCGATCGGCGACCATTCTAGCCGCACGGCGGCCATTTTAATAGTTAATCGGCAGTACAAATATCTTTCAAGTTTCACATATATAAGTTCTCTCACTTATATTTCTCTGTAATTCAGTTCAGGAGAATTTTCGCTTACACTACTCCCCCTGGTGGGGAATTAATGGTACTACATTACCAATATTATTATGCATGTATATTAAACTACTCAATACTGTTATATTGGGAGCAACCCCCAATACCAGCCAGCTAAATATTTATCACAGTCATATTGTGATTTTTCTAAGGGTAAGTCCCTATATATTTTATGATTGCTGTTATACTATACAGCCCATGACTGGCCCGCTTTGTCTGTGCCACCATACCTCTACACGAGTTTAAATAAGCACTCTGAGGTTATTGTATCTGGGTGACCCCCATTACAGCTTGCACTGTTGAAATTAAATATCTTTTGATATACAAGACGGCCCTAAAATACATTCTAATGCTGGCCTATTCTGCCCCATAGGTACCAACACTGTTGCTATGGAGGCTTCAAACCAAGACCAAAATCTGCAAGCGATTATAAACGCGGCTGTTGCCGCTTCACTAGAAAAGACCCTGGCTCGGGTGCTGCCCATTGAGCCCAAAGATACCAAAATTTCTGAGCCCCCGCACTCTGATGAAGAGGCGGATGATTCCGATTCTACAAGAAGGAACCCTTCCAAACTCAATAAACGATATTGGAAAGGGGATGGGCCAGAATCACTCAAACGCAAAGGGAAAGAACCGGCTAAACGCCCAAAACAAGCGGACGCCAGGGAAAAACATTCCATACAGCCTACCTTGTCGGAGGAGGAAGACGACTCTTTCGACTCACACCCATTGGCCATTCTAGATGAATGGCAAGCTGGCCACTCTTCAGAAGACGAAGAAGTCTGGCCTGAGACATCTTTCAGAGAAGCACCGTTCCCTCAAGATATCACGGGAGACCCCACTACTGAGGTTTCAGTACCCGAAACCTTTCTGGATACGCTTGGTGAACCACTATTTGACCCACGACAGATCAGATACCCTCGATCTTCAGAATGGTCACTCCCAAATCACCTTTCACAATATATCCATTTCTGGATAAGGAGACCCCTAGACCGGGAGGTCCGCAAACGCCTAAGAGCTGAATGCCCTAGACCCACCTTACCAGACAAGGTCGCTATGACCCCCGAGTTTGATTCCCTGCTCTACACATATTTAGCCAGATCTGGCCGTGACCCTAAAAAGGGCATTGAGCGCAGCCTACGCATCACCCAGGACAAGATGTTGGATGTCCTAGGGCCCTTGGCAAGAATTCTACTACTGGCTGATGAAGCCCTCACTAACGAGGGCCCTTTAGACCCATCTGTGATCAGAGAATGGGCACTACGCTCCATTTGCCTGCTGGGCAATGCAAATACTTCCCTCTCTACCGAGCGTAGAAAAGCAGTGCTGCTGCGTATGGATGCCAAACTAGCCGACCTAGGGACCAAAGAGTTGGGCCCCAAGGCTAAGGGTCTATTATTTGGAGAACCCTATATTAAAGAATTACACAAGCATGTAAATTTATACGCCACCCTGAACAAGGCGCAATCATCCATGAGAAGAGTATTCCACCAACAACCCTCTCGGGTTTTTGGCAGGGCTGGCCGTCCAAGGGGTCGTGCAGTCAGCCGCTTCTGGCCCACAAGCCAACGCCAACGAACCCCCACTTCACCATTCTTCCCCAACTATCAAAATAGAGGTTTCTACACCCAAAGGTCAGATAGGGGAAGAGGAGGTAGAGCCCGTGGACGCTACAGATACCCAACAGGTGAGATTTCCTACTTTTCACCTCTCTACGGTTTCTCATGCGGGCAGGTTGTTACATTGTGTGGATATGTGGAAGACGCTGTCTTCAGATACATGGGTTCTAAACACGGTTCAGGGTTATTTCATAGAGTTTTATTCTCTCCCTACTCAAACAGGTCCTCCCCATTACCCGATAATGTCAAAATCTCAATGGCTCCTCCTCGATTCAGAACTACGTTCCTTGCTAACAAAAGGAGCAATTCAACCCGCTCCACACGACGAAGGCTTTCTAAGTTCCATATTCCTGGTCAAAAAGAAATCGGGAGAATTTCGCCCGGTAATCAACCTTCGCCAATTGAATACCTTCGTGATATACCGGCATTTCAAAATGGAAGGGATACATCTCCTCAGAGACATTCTCCGTCCAGGCGATTGGTTCACCCGACTCGACCTCAAGGATGCTTACCTCTCCGTGCCAGTACATCCATCCAGTCGACGTTTCCTCCGCTTCCCCTGGCACCACCGGATCTTCCAATTCACCTGCCTTCCATTCGGCCTGAGTTCCGCTCCCTGGTGCTTCACCAAACTGCTCAAGCCAGTCACCGCACATCTTCGAGCAAGGGGTTTTCGCTGCCTAATCTACCTCGACGACCTCTTACTACTCTGCGACAACATCTCCACGCTGCAGTCACAGACGAACTACACATCCTCATTGATAGAATCCTTGGGATTCGTCATCAACAAGGAAAAATCCTCGCTGACTCCATCCCAAATCATACAGTTTCTCGGCTTCGAGATCGACTCCTCCACCTGTGTTCTCCGCCTGCCTCAGTCCAAGTTAACCGCGATCAGGAAGGAACTGCGCAAGACGCTTCGTCAAGTGGATCTACCTCTCCGAGGTTTGGCTCGGATTATAGGCCTGCTTTCTGCCTCCATTCAAGCAATCTACCCAGGTCCCCTCCATTATCGGGCCATGCAACGCTTGAAGGCTCAATTCCTCCAGACCCATCCATCATACGACCAAAGGGTCCCGATCACTACCGAGGTGAGGGAGGAACTCTACTGGTGGCTTCGCCACATGTCTGCCTGGAACGGCAAAGCAATTTTTGGTCCCACTCCGGACTTTGTGGTGGAATCAGACGCGAGCCTCCAAGGCTGGGGTGCAACTTGTCATACAACTTCCACCGGGGGACCATGGACCGACGCAGAACACTCTCTCCACATCAACTGTCTGGAATTAATCGCAGGATCGTTTGCAATCCGCAGTCTGGCCAATCATCTCTCAGACTGCTGTATTCTCCTCCGAATGGACAATATCTCGGCCGTTCAATACATCAACAAATTGGGCGGGGCCAGATCTCACACCCTGTCCGAGGTGACAAAGGACATCTACAATTTTTGCTTCCAGCGCAACATAACACTCCGGGCAGAATACCTTCCGGGGGAGACGAACACCACTGCGGATTGGTTCTCCCGACATTGGAGAGACGGCAGCGACTGGCGCTTACACAGGTCAGTCTTCCTCCACGTCTCCAAACTCAGGGGCCCGTTTACTCTGGACCTGTTCGCCTCCCGGACGAATTTTCAAGTCCCACGCTTCTTCAGCTGGCTACCAGACCCGGAATGTTTGGCAGTAGATGCCTTTCTTCAGAAATGGCCGACGACGGGAGCCTACGCCTTCCCTCCGTTCGCGATGATCCCAAGAACCCTTCTTCAGATTCGCAGACAACAGGTCACACTGGTACTACTCACCCCGCTCTGGCAGGGCCAAGCATGGTTCCCAGATCTCCTGGACCTCTCCTGCCAACATCCCCTCCTTCTACCTCTATGGCCCAACCTGTTAGAGGACCCTCAAGGAAACCCTCATCCGATGATAATGCAAGGTCATCTCCAATTAGTGGCTTGGACTCTTTCAGGGGATCCTGGAATTTCGGAGAATTATCGCAGAGATCTAAAGAACTTCTCTGGGATTCCTGGGCTCCTGGAACCAGAAGATGCTACCTTTCTTCCTGGAGTACTTGGTGCAATTGGTGCATGGAACGGAATACCGATCCCCTTACAGCCCCTAGACAGTCCATACTGAATTTCCTCTCACACCTGTTCGACTTAGGCCGTACATACCGGTCCATCAACGTGGCCCGGTCAGCAATCTCGGCAGCCCATGTCCCTCTACATGGAATTCCAGCGGGCCAGGACCCGCTGGTTTGCAGACTATTGAGGGGCATCAAACTGGCTCGCCCCCCAACACCAAAATACTCCCATCTATGGGATGTTAACGTCATGATTCGTTTCCTGGAAACCTGGCCGAACAACGAAGATCTAACCCTCCGTCAACTCTCGGCTAAATTCACCTTGCTACTCTGCTTAGTATCCTTCCGACGAGTGTCGGATGTTCGAGCATTTGACCATGACGCTATCAATTTTTCCCCCGAAGGTGTCACCTTTTCCGTGTCCAGACGGACAAAATCAAACTCTTCTTCGGTATTTTACCCTTATTTCCCTAACCATCCAAAATTGTGTGTGGTATCACTTCTCTCTCGTTATTTACTACTCACCTCCTCCCTTCGTTCAACCTCCTCCAGCCAACTATTGATCTCCTACGTCCGTCCACATAATCCGGTGTCAACCATAACCCTTGCCCGATGGGTTAGGTGGTTGCTCTCCCTCGCTGGGATTGAGGCCTCCTTCGGAGCCCACTCTATCAGGGGAGCGGCGGCATCGGGAGCTTTCAGCGCTGGAGCCTCACTTCGGGACATTCTCCACTCAGCAGACTGGTCCCGGGAACAGACTTTCCGCAACTTCTATTTTCGTCCGGCTGTGCACGCTTCCTTAGCCCTTCTTGGGGAGCGTTAAAACAGCAAATACGAAGCCTCCTGTCATGTTATAAAATTGTAGATTATGCTAACTTTAGTGTACCGATAATCTTAATTTTATTAATGACAGGAGGCGAGTATTTCCCACCCTTCACTCTCGTTCTTTTTCCCCTCCCTAAGGTCACCTATCTAGGTAAGTTCATCTAGACTAAATACATACTCTAGGTACCTCTACTGTGGGGAGGGCTAAGGGTTTTCTCTCTAAGGGTGGATAGGTTACACTTAGTAGGAGGTGGGCTTTTAGACGAGATTTTCTAAATACCGAATGTCATATTTTATAAATCCAATTCTCGGATTAATCCTTGGTTTCGATTCTGCTTTCTCGTTTCAGCATAAAGCCCCTCATGAAGACAAGTTCAGTTGCCGTTCCATCTCAAGCATCACCTCGGCTCTCTAAGAAGACATGTTTACGTTCCTGTTCCCTCTCTAACATTTGCTTTCTCATCTGGCATCCTGAATTCTTCATCTGGTTCAGTTACAGTCCCTGTTCCTATTTGTTCGCAGCCAGAAAGAGGAAGTGACATCACAGGGAGGAACTCTTATACCTTGTTATCTCTTTTTCTGATTGGTTACCCTGTTACTAAGTAAAAAAGTGCTGCTGTGAAGCTTAAGTAAAGAAAGACTTAAGCAAATACTCGCCTCCTGTCATTAATAAAATTAAGATTATCGGTACACTAAAGTTAGCATAATCTACAATTATCACCCTAGTTCTACCACTGTAGACACCATGATGTTTATACTTATACTTTAAAAGTATATAAGTATATGTGGTCCCTCGGTATTGCTAGAGGATTGTATATTAGTAATTAATACTATATCTAGGGGTGAATCTATTAACCGTGAGTATGCTTGGTAGTAAGGGAAAGGGGAGCATGTAACCATTACCAATATAATAACCATTTAATGGTAAACTCCTCCTCTATATCAGTGGCTTTTAAACGTGAGTGCGTGCCGGTTGTGATAAAATTTATTGTTATTGTACACGTACCACTTTAATAAGTAGACAAAATACACTTGAACTGCTGATTGGCTAAATTCATGCGCTGCATCCTAGAGCCTAGCAACAGAAAGGGAATCAAGGGTTAACAGGGAGATGAGATAAGTTGCAGGAGCTATAGTATTTAACATGCCTCTACCACCCTCCTTCCGACTTAAAGGAAGCTTCCATCAGAACCTGCCCCTTTCAACCAGTAACTTAGTATCAATGACATGTATAACAGCCACAATGTGGCAATACGTTCCCAGCAAGAGGTATCGAAAGGAAGTTTGCATAGGTAGACTCCCTGCATGCACCGTGGGTAAAGGGGTTAAAGTAAGTGAGAGGCTTGCATAGGACATGAAAACGCCGGTATGCGGCAGTAACACGGTATTAACATTGAACCCAGATGAACCCAATGTAGCAATATGTTTCCCCTCAAGAAGTATAGAAGGGGGTTTGCCTAGGAAGATTCAGTGTAAGCATGAGTGCAAGTATGAAAAGGGGAATCTTCCCCGCCGTGACCCTGCGTTCGGGTATCAAAGCGTTTGTGGCTGGGAGGGAGGGGGGTGCCCCCTTGTAACAGCACCGTTGTGGTGCTATTTCACTCACTGTACTGCTGCAGGCAAAACTCTGTCAGATAGCTAGCTATTCTTGCTGGACTGGACCTCGTGTCTCTCCACTCTCTGTTTCCCCTCTCAGAAACTAGACAACACATTCCATTGTATGCAGCACAAGGGCCTGGGAGATAATTGTGTTAAAGACCAGAAAGCTAATTATCTCCCAGGAACAGAGAGCCAAACACAAAAATATAAAAACATAAAAGTACCCCAAAACATAATAAAAACATAAAGCAACGCCACAATTAATACATCTTTAAATAGTCCTGATCTGAGCGCCCAAGTTCTCCAAATAGTGCTCAGATCCATGCAGTGTAGGGGAAATGCCACTGTGTTAAATTTGTGACCGACTGCACACGTGGTACTATGCCCAAAATAGTTCCAGGGCGTTTGGTGCTTTTGCTGATCAACTTTCGGGAGCTCTTGCGGCCGCAATACAGGGTGCTCCACCTGGCTCTTAGGTAGTGTTTGTTCCCTTTAGTCTAAGGCAGTGTTTCCCAACCCAGTCCTCAAGGCACACCTACCAGTCCAGGATTTAGGGATTACCCAGTTGTGTCTAAGGTGTTTTTACAAAGAAGAAAAAAAACACCTTAGTCCCAACTGGGTAATCCCTAAATCCTGGACTGGTAGGTGTGCCTTGAGGACTGGGTTGGGAAACACTGGTCTAAGGCACCTTCCCTCCAAAAAGCGATCTCCTGGCGGATTTCAAAGTTGTTAAAAACCGCAAACCAAGTTGTCCGGGAACTGCACGGTCACCTCATGCCAAATTTAGTTCCATAACGATTTTGGCCACTGGGACTATTCTTGGGTTTTGTTCATGCGAATGGCTGCAAGAATGCTAGCGTTCGGTTCAATTCGCATGAAGAGAAAGTGCCGAACCAGGGGCACCCAGGAAAAGCTACTAATGGCAGATGGGCAGGGTAACTCCCAAACGGTGTCCTAGACCTAGACCATAGTCGGTGGGCAGGAGGCCGGGTTGCACACGCCTCAAGGAGTTTGTGGCAAACGTATATGGGAAGGAGTGTTTGTCACAGATACTAAAACCAAATATGATCGGAAATCAATAGGTCAAAGTGAAACTGAAGAAATCATCCAGATGCATTTGGTGTCCAGATTAAAATCAGTCCTTTTGCATATGAATAACAAACAAAGTATATAAATTGGAAGATTAACAATGTACCTTTTTAAATAAGATTCGTGTCCGAATGCATCGGGCAGTATGCAAATGCACAAAATATTGTTCACCTGCTTTTTTGATTGTGAATGATACTTTGAGCAAATTGTTAAAAACACTCAACAATGTGAGGGTTAATTATGCACCAGCTGACCAGCACTTGCTATCCAGCTGCCATATTAAAAAAGTAAAATAAATGAAAAACCGATGGGAGTCAATAAGCACCCTGTATTATTATAAGGGATGTGGAGGCGTATCTGTTTAAAACTAAAATAAATATTGGCGGGTGGATAGATCATTGTCTATAACCATGCCCCCACCTATAGTCAGCTTGTGGGGTTATTATATAATAAGAGGAAAGACCTAGTGCCCTCCCTTACCCCACCTAGTGCCTGTGTGTTGGGTCCTATTGTTATATTATAATATTAAAGAGGGGTAAATAATGTCCACCCCGGACTTCCACCAATGAGAGGTGGGTCAGGGCCATACATTTAATACTAAAAATGTAAGGACCTATCATAAGAAGAAAGAAAACTGTATTAGGTTTATTGCCCCAGCCTCCTCACTATTACTTATTTGAGGGGTGTAGGTAAAGATTAGAGATGAGCGGACACCTGGATGTTCGGGTTCGCCAGATTTGGCCAAACTTCGGCAAAAAGTTTGAGTACGGACTTGAATTTGACCTGAACTTGACCCCGAACCCAAACCCCATTGAAGTCAACGGGGACCCAAACTTTTGGGCACTAAAATGGCTCTAAAAAAGTCCTAGGCTAGAGGGCTGCAAAAGGAAGTAAAATGGGGGTAAGAGTAAGACAAGTGCCCTGCAAACAAATGTGGATATGGAAATAACTTAAAATAACATAAAATACATAAAAATTAAAAATAATAATCTTGAACTAGGAGGAGAAGGTGGATGTGGAGTAGGGGGTTGAGGAGGCGGTGACCGTGGCGGTGTAGGTGGAAGGAGGTAGCTAACACTGTTTTTTTTTTTTTTTATTGGGGTAGCCCCCAAAATATTGGGACATATAAAAAAAGGAAAACAAAGAATAAGTGCACTTGAGTATAACAATGGCTGGGTGAGGTCGGTATAAATGTCTATTCTGCACAAGGTAAAGACAAGTCTGGTGGGATCCATGCCTGGTTCATTTTAAAAAATGTGAGCTTGTCCACATTGGCTGTGGACAGGCAGCTGCGCTTGTCTGCGATAACGCCCCCTGCCGTGCTAAACACACGTTCAGACAATACACTGGCTGCAAGGCAAGCCAGCACCTCCAAGGCATAAAGGGCAAGCTCAGGCCATGTGCCCAATTTGGAGACCCAGAAGTTGAATGGGGCAGACCCATCAGTTACTTCACTGTCTCAAAAAATGTGAATTTGTCAAACAACAATGTAACAGTAGTATTTAACGGTTTTATTGGACTGCAAGAAATGCACCGCAGGCCATAAAATTTACTTTTTAGCACCAACAAAATTAGAATTTTTTAAAATACGATGTAACCACAGTATTTGACGGTTCTATTTGACTCTTAGATATGAAGTGCATGCCACAAATTTACTTTTTAGCACCAAAAAAATTTTAATTGGTCAAACTGCGATGTAACCACAGTATTTGACGGTTCTATTTGACTCTCAGATATGAAATGCACGCCCCAAATTTAATTTTTAGCACCAAAAATGTTTTAATTTTTCAAAGTGCGATGTAACCACGATATTTGACGGTTCTATTTGACTCTCAGATATGAAGTGTACGCCCCAAATTTACTTTTTAGCACCAAAGAAATGTGAATTTTTCAAAGTGCGATACAACCATAGTATTTGACGGTTCTTTTTGACTCTCAGATATGAAGTGCACACCACAAATGTACTTTTTAGCACCAAACTATTTTTGCATTTTTCAAAGTGCGATGTAACCACAGTATTTGACGGTTCTATTTGACTCTCAGATATGAAGTGCACGCCCCAAATTTAATTTTTAGCACCAAAAATGTTTTAATTTTTCAAAGTGCGATGTAACCACGATATTTGACGGTTCTATTTGACTCTCAGATATGAAGTGTACACCCCAAATTTACTCTTTAGCACCAAAGAAATGTGAATTTTTCAAAGTGCGATACAACCATAGTATTTGACGGTTCTTTTTGACTCTCAGATATGATGTGCCCACCACAAATGTACTTTTTAGCACCAAATTTTTTTTGCATTTTTCAAAGTGCGATGTAACCACAGTATTTGATGGTTCTATTTGACTCTCAGATATGAAGTGCACGCCACAAATTTAATACAATGTCACTGCAATGTCACACCAGTATTTAAAAATGCTTAGATGTTGCCCACTGAGCGTTTTGGCACCAACTGGCTGTTGGTGGGTCTGGTGACTCGTGTTTCTGTCTTGAGGAAGAATTTTTGTATTAATTTATTATTGTTTTATTGTGTTTGCCCTTGCTTCTGTCACTTTGTTTATCTTTTCTTATATGTTTTCACTCTGGTACTTTTTTGTACATAATAAAGCTAAGTTTTTTGAGATTGTTATAGTGTGCATTCTATATTCTATATACATTTGAATATTTAAAGCACTTGAGGGAGTGTTTATATGGTTTGCACCTGGCTGTTTTTATACTATTTTGTCTCTCCATGTGCTGTTTTGTTGTTACAAAAATGTAGTATAGCACCCACAAAAATAATCGCTGTAGTTTGCAGATTCAACACCAGAATTCTTTCCTAATCTATCCCTCACCGTTGCAGCATCCTCTCCCTACACTAATAAGAGCTCATGTGACTCCAGCTTATATAGAGGCTGGGTCACATGCTGCACTGGCCAATCACAGCCATGCCATTAGTAGGCATGGCTGTGATGGCTTCTAAGGGCACACGAGTCAAACGCTTCTTGATTGGCTGCCCTGCAGCTTTTCAAAATGCGCCATAAAATCGTCAAACACCGAACTCGAACCCGAACTGTCACTGAAATGTCCGGGTTCGGGTTCGGGGTCAAAAATCGTAATGTTCGGTACGAACCCGAACTTTACAGTTCAGGTTCGCTCATTTCTAGTAAAGATATTTCTTCATAATGGGGACTGGCTAAGGAATTGGGTTCCCTACGATGTTAGGATATCCCCCCTGTTTATTTTATTAATTGGTCCCCATGCTCTGACCATGGGTGGAAGAAAGGCGGTGGACAGTGACCTATCACCACCATTATTTAATTAAAAGTTCTCCACACATACAGATTGGGGACTAAATCATAGGGTTTTTGTTTGATCTATTATTTTGAACTATTTGCAAATGCCAGCCACCACATAAATTACTCTTGCACTTCTGAGTTTTTTTGTTTTTTTTAACTATTTGTCCTCTTACATTGCCAGCAGGCAGATAGTTCTCATTTTGTTTAAATCATAGTCTGAATTTGAAGCATCCATACCTGGATGTGAAGCATTTGGGTCCGGATTGCGACTGCCTGGCGATGTTCAGTCCGGTTGAATTCCTGACTAAATTCAGGCTTGTTCGAATTGTTGTCGAATAATGTGAACAACGTCCAGATTTTGCCGTTCCTAACGGCCATAAAGTCAACAGATTAAGAAAAAAATTATTCAAATGCATATGGAAAACACATCTTCCTAACCTAAGACATCAAAATATTCTATCCTAAATGGTTAAGATTGAAGAAGAATTATTTTAAAAGTTACCAGATGTGGCCTTAAGTTCAATCCTGACTTAGAGCCAAAATGTTACTATGAAGTTTCAGGTGGAATAAGGCTGTGATATGCATAATGGGGATCTCTAGCCACCCGTTGGCAGGTGTCACATACTTTTCAATTAGGCGCAGAATGATTAGTTCCAATGAACAAGTCTATATTAATCAGTTATAATGATCGCTCATTCTGGAAGAAACCAAAGACATGGCACTTTCAGGCATTCTTCCAGTATTTTCCCATATGACTGCTGACATATTGCAAGTCCTATCCAACAGCCAGATTTATAAATGTTCTACACCTTCTTCTACTTTTCCTCTTTGAATTTTTCATTTACTCACGTTTTTCTTATTTGTGCAGATGCCCAGAGAACCATGGTTTGCTATATTGATATTGATAAGTATGACACAACCCACAATGAACTAGACACATGCTTTAATGAAACTAAGTCAAAAAGACATAGCGGACCAATTTTAACCAAAAATCTAAGCTATAGAATGTGATGCCTGATATGTTCATAATCATTTATTTCCCATATCCCTCTCTAATATTACAAGCTTTTGTCACATGACCTTGGACATTTCAACACGGAAATCTCTGGTCAATACATGTATGCAGGGCTGCCTTTTCTCAAGGCATAGAATATATACTAGTAATAAGCTATTTGAAGAAGCGCAAATTCAATCAATGCAATAGAGACTATGCATAAAAAAATTCTTACAAATAGCATTCAGACACATAAAATACCAACAATTATGCAAGTGCTTACTAGATCCCTAAGAACAAAGCTGTCAGGGTTCTACAAGTGCCCCCTTACAAGGATAATGCAAGAGGTATATAATCCCAGTGGCCAAATATACAGATGAATACTGGTATATACAGTAAAAAAGTATCCAATTGTACTTGAAACTTCCTTCAATGGAAAAACATTGTACTCTAAACTTTTCAGTATTGCAGTTCTGTATCGAATATTCAGCAGGTGCAAATGTATCCCAGTACCTTGAAAAGATACAAAAAAGTTATATTTATTAATTTAATTTATTCCAAAAAGACACGTTAAAAACTCTTACATTGAACACAGATGAATCATAATTCTATATTCACTCAAGCGAGCATATGAATTCAAGCACTCAGCGCCAGTTACGGCTCTTCCTACGGATACCCAAAGATGTCCACTCGTGAAGCCGAGGTCAGAGGGTGGAAGGCAGTAAGACACTGGTCCAAATCACTGCTCTATGTGGGATAGTTCCCGGTAGTCAACGAGCATCTCATCAATGCGTTTTGTTATTCAACTTGGATTTTTCAAGATAGGTGCAGTGTGCAATATTAATATATTCATATGGTCCAGTGTAGCGGGGATTTAATAAGATACTCATCTCTGTTCCAAATCACATATATTACATGCAGGACCATGTATAAAATACCATATATTACAAACACAGTTATATATAGCAGTCTTCATCTGTATATTTGGAGACTGGTGTTATATATTCCTTGCACTATCCTTGTGAAGGGGCACTTGTAGAACCATGACAACTTTGTTATTTAGGGGTGGATCTAATATGCACTTGCATAATTGTTGGTATATAATATATACTACCTCCACCCCACTTCTTTGCAAAAATTCTGAAATGATGAAACAGACCCAGACATGAAAGTAAATCAAAAATGGCAAAAATGCATAATATGTTTCTATGTTTCTATACCTACAAAACTATTACTTAAATACATTAGAGTGAAAATTGCACACATTACTTTACTATCTGTAGTTTACATAATCTGCCTTTTGTAGCCTAGACATTTATCAAACAACCTCATGACAACAGGACTGAAACATTGCTGATTTTTTTTTTACATATTTTTTTTCCTCTTTTGCGACTCATTATTGTTACCAGTCCTGAACATCTGTTGAAAGGCAGTGATTACATATTAATGTATCTTTTAATTAATATGCTATTGATTTTGCTACTAATTTAGCTCCTGTATCTATTTTTGTATTTTTGATTTTTATTTTATCTTCCATAACTAGGTAATGAAACATAAAATTACAAAATAGACTTATACCTCAATATGTATTTATGATATATAGTGTCAAACTATGTTTCAGTTATCTAGTGACATCTTAATAAACCACAAGACTAAATGTTAAATAGTTTATACCCTGAGATAGCTTTATTTTCCCCTAATACACAAATTTATGTTACAAGGCTACTTTTCAGAAAGCAATTCAGAAACTATTTTGTTTGTAATTCCTGTCAAGTGGGACTCTATTTAGGACTACAGACTACATAGCCAGATCTTCCTCAGACTTGGCCTTCTACTAATTTGGACAGTAACAAGGATTGTAAAAAGACTTTTGCATGACAGCAAAATTTGTCTGAAAAAAAAAAATGTGCCTTGGTTCAGCTCATCCAAATTTAGTTCATCCAAATTTAGTTCAAAAGAAAAAAGGCAACAATAAGGCACCTATTAGTGTATTGACATGCAAAGCCATTTTTAAATTGCCTATTCTGAATTGACAAAATTAGATTATTATATATCTTCATTAAAGAATAATAATACATGAGATAATTTAGTTTCATAAATATTAATATTAATTCTTTTATGTCTATCTGTTTTTTTTTATTGAGATGTTTGCAAAATGTAAAGAGGAAAAGCTGGCAAGTCAGAAAACATTAGCTTTTCAGAGAAGATTAATATTACCAGTCATTGGTTATTCTGATGAAGAAGGCACATCTCTTTTTTTTTTTTAAAGTGTAAAGTAAGAAAAAGGGTAGGTAAACTTGTCTATGCATGTTATTCAATAAAGGTATTTTGTCTATAGAAAATTACAAGACAAGATGAGCAATAAACTGTGCTTTGCCTTGAATAACAAACTAGATTCCTCAATCATTGATTAACTTGCATAAATTAAATGCTGCATAACAGGCTAGATATTCTAGATGGTAAAACCACTGGTACTTAACTCTCCATAACATTGCAGCTCTGCATAAGGTGAAAATAAAAGTAAAGAAAAAAAATAAGATCACAGCAAACACAAATAATCAGAAGCTTAGAAGGGCATATAAATGCAAGGGGTTGCCAACTAGTATTAAGGAGACACCTAAAATGAACATGCATTTAGCCCAAGGTAGTAAGTCCAAAGTTAGCCAATGCCCAAGTTCGGAAATATAAGAACGTAGCTGTGATTTGTGGCAAGAAACGTGCAAGTAGGGCTTCTCTCCAACCCCAGGACTGATCTAAGCCCTGCATCTTTGATCCACAGACTCAGGTGCTTGTAAAGTCTGAGACCTTTCCTCTTAGGAAACGGCCGAAGCTCCAAGTGGTCCATTGCAGCAGCTGCTTATAGGTCTTTTGCTGTTGTGGCTAATGCAAAGGGGTATTGCACCGAGCAATATTCAGCCCGTGCCGTCTGATGTCAGGTGGTAGAGGTCATACATGAATGCTGCATCTGGGAGAGTCACCCTCTGCCTCTTGCTTCTTAGCACTCCCTCCTGACACTGATGTTATGTTGCCCATATACGAGCCTATAACTTTGCCCAATTGTAAGATAATTTTTCACAGTTATACATACATATATACAAACATTTTACACCGATTACATAACAAACTTACATACAAACACTACAATACAAAGACTAACTATTTACTTTATTGTTTGGTATAATACTCATCACAAACGAGTATAAATAATTTTGAACCTTTAGGGAAATGAGAAATGTGTTAGGCCATTAACCCATATCTTTTATTTTTTGTATCCATTGTTCATAATAGTGTATATACTTTAAATTATTATTAGAAAATGCAACTCCCCTCTCTATTTCAAGTTGGAATATAAGTTGTTTTTTGTACAAGGAAATATCTGGAGTTAAAATTTGTTTCCATGATCTTGCCATTACTATTTTTGCAGACATAAGAAAATGTAACGTCAGTATTTGATGAATTTTTGGGAGTTTACCCCAGTTAAGATGGAGCAAGCCAATTTCTGGAGATTTCTTTAAGTTTATATTAAAAAGAGAAATGATAGAATATACTGCGTCCCAAAATCTTATTATCTTTGGACAGCTCCACCAAATAAATAACATAGTTCCTTTGTGAGCTAGACATCTCCAGCAAAGGGAAGAGTTAGACATGAATATCTTGGCCAGCCTGGTTGGACCCAAGTACCATCTATGCAGAACTTTAAAGAATATTTCAATTATATTGAGACAATGAATGTGCTTTTTAACTATTTTCAGCGGGGAACACCATTCCTTCTCTGAGATTTTATGGTTAAAGTCTTTTTCTCGTTGTTTTTTAGTTGAGGGTTGTATATATAAATAAGATTGTCTTTCTATTTTGAGAATTTTTTTTAATTGATTCTTCTATGAGATGAGTTACAATGCATGAATTAAGTTGCATTATGTGGGATTTAAAATTAGTAAAATCATCCCATATCAGAAGGGATAAGTCTATTTCATTTATTTTAAATGATTCTATCTTATACCAGGCTTGGTTTCTAGCATCTTGAATCTGAAATTTATGAATATGGGTAATGATATTGGCGTTATATACATCTTTAATCAAAGAAAGTGCCATACCTCTTTGCTTCCTGAACACTGCTGCTAGATCAGTGTGGAGTGTGCCACAAATAATTAATTACCTGTTTTCCATGAAGTGATCCATTTTATTTATGACATGGGTAAATAAGGTAATGACCTGTCCCAAACTGGCTTTACTGTGGCTCAAATGTTCTGTCACATCTCTAAATGGGATAAGAACTGACACTAGCAGCCCTGTTATTGTTCAATCCTCATGGCCCAATAGGGAGCTCACTCGGAATCCAACATACAGATTGGTTGCCTGATCTCTCAACCAATTTTACACCATTCGTCTGATTGACTGCAGTATAATTGCTGAAATGTGATTTTGTCCATACCTTCACAATGTAGCAGGAGAGCTGACATACCTAAGGTTGGACCTTCTCTACTACGACCACCACGCCCAGTCATTGTGGGCTGGCAACAGTATGTTGCTAAGGAGAGGAAGGTATTCCAGCAATTAGGAGCACTCCATAAATCTGGGGTGACGTGAACCCACTCATCTACAACCTCAGCCAGTTGCTTCTTCAATAGTAACATTCACAAATGGTACAAAAATATAACAATGTTTCTGCTAAAAATGAGCCACAAGGAAATGTTATAATTCTATTATAGACAAGGAAGCCCCCCTTACAGGCTGTGTAAACAGGTGGAGGAATTTGTTAGTCTGCTGTTTTGACATGGCCTTGGCATGAAATCCAAGAAAATATTCAAGAGTGGGCTGATGCATATATAGACTACACACAGCACATAGTCACTACACAGTGCTCATACACTTGCACAGCACACACTGGACTGAACTCACACTCAGAAAAAAAATAAAAAAATGTATTTTCTTTCTATAGACACTTTCCATAGACTACAAATTTTTATTTTTTATTTATTTTTTTTAAATTTGTATTTTATTAGGTTTTATACACACAGTATACACTTCCATTATATGTGTTATTATATGAGTTAGAACAGGTTCAAATAGCATTTCGTTGGGCTACAAGCAAAGCAACAATCACAGTGTCAGAGAATCCCTTACTGTGGCATGGTGAGGAAACAATTTGTACATTTCTACCTTTCTACGGAGATCCCTACCTAAAAAGGTAACTTAATTTTTGAGGTTGCTTGATTTTAACAATCTTCCGGCTTATCCTATATATGTGGAGTCAGGTAGTTAGGATAATAGCATGGAGTGCTGGGTCGGGAGTAACAAGAATAATAAGAAAATAAGAAATTTTCCCTGACCATATAAGCTTATATACATGTGAAAAACATTATTATAATGGTTAAATATTGCGTTTCTCATTCTGCTTTCTGTGTCCATTGGCTAATATGCCTAATTTTTTGAGGAATGTCTCTGGGTCGTCTCCCGAGGTCAGGGTGAGTACGTCGGTGCCCTTTTGTACCATTAGCGATCCCTCTGTGCCCCATCGGTACCGGACCGAATGTTCTCTTAGTCTCTTAGTGACCGATGCTAGTAGTCTCCTTGCGGCAAGCACTGCAAAAGGGAGGTCACTGTATATGGCCACCTCGCATCCCTCAAATTTTACCGACCCTAATGGTCTGGATCCATCCATCTGGATGGCAGCTCTCGCAGCTATGTCTCTGGTGGTAGCTATTGCGTCTCTGGGGGCACCAGCGGGTGCTGCTGGCGATTTGCGCACCCTGAAGGTGGACAGTATCAGTGGGGTGTCTGAATTACACCTGAGGCCCATGGAGGAGGTGAGTCTCCGGACAAAGGGCAGTAAGTCTTCACCGCTCACCATTTCGGGGATACCTCTGAGGCGTATGTTGCGGCGGCGGTGTCTGGTTTCAAGTGTTACCACCGCTCCTTGTAGGTGTCGGACCTGCTCAGTAAGACCATCCAGTTGCAGCTTGGTGTCTTGGAGTTGGTGATCTCTGGAACTTTCTCTGTTCTCCACCTCCTGGACTCTCTGCTGCAAGGCCCCTATTTCAGCATGTGTCTCCTTTAAGTCGGCCTTCCAGACCTGCCTTAGGTCAGTCAGCAGCTTTCTGATGTCCCCCTTTGTGGATGGGGAGTCGTCCTCCCCCGAGTCAGACCTGGGAGTGGGGCCTGGGAGAGAGTCTTGGGAGTCCCTCTCTTCCTGGGAGTCGTCAGAGGTCTCTAACTCACTCTGCGGTTGCGGCGCCATCTTGGCGGGCCGCGCTTGTGTAGGCCTCTGGAATGCCAGCCTGATATCGGGTGCCGCGGGTCGCTCCGTGTGGGTTTGCTTTTTGTGCTTGCGCCCCATGTTGTCGGCTGTTGGGTGGCAGGTAAGCTGTGCGTTTTTGGAGCTGATTTCTTCTCTTTAAGGCTCTTAGTCTGTGGGGCCAATGCAGAGCTCCACAGACATGCGACTGTTCAGCTCTGTAGTTGGCCACGCCCCCCCTACAAATTTATTTTAAATTGTAAACAGGTTATTGGGGTTAAGTGGCAGTGACTAATAGTAGACACAGTACTTACTGTAACAGGCAGTCTCACATAAGGATGAATGAAGAATTCTATCTATCTTCCACTAAAAGTTTGTGTGAGTACCAATGTGGCTAGGCAAGAGGAACTTTATTTCTATTTCTAGTTTAAATTTTTACTGAGCAACACAATATCCCAAGAAAGGATTTTCTTTCTACAAACATGCATTTAAAAACAACTGTCAAACTGTAAATGGGTGATTCCAAGATAGTGTCAAGTAGCAATGGCTAGTAGTAGGCACAGGACTAACCATAACCACCAGTCTCATACTAAGATAAATGAAGCAAGCTATCTTCTATTCAAAGTCTGTCTGAGGGCCACTGTGGCAGTAGCTACACAACAAAATAAAATGTATGGAACTTGTTTATGTATCCCTGAATAGAATTATATATGTACATGTGTATTATTATTCTACTCTAATTTAAAAGGTTAAAAAATTGGTTAGAAGTAAGCGTGCAGTGCTGAAACTCGAATTCAACTAAAATAACTTGCAGCTGCCATGTGCACAAAGGCACTTTAACTTCTTCATTCTGAAGAAGGGGGATATAATGGAGGCTGACATTGTATTTCATTGCTAAGCAATAAAGATTGATTTAGCAGTGCAAAGTACTCTGTTATAAAAAGTGAACGTACCCTTTGATGGACTTAGATGAATTTTAGATTGAAACTTTTGCAACTTAAATATAAACAAATATACTGATGCAATGTGATGTCCTGCAACATGAATTTTGTTAGATTTATTAATTTCAAATATAGTATTACATTAATAGGATGTTTTTTTAAACTTTTCTTTGATAAATGATTTCCCTTTCCCTAGTGTTAGAGTGTTTAGTGCTGTGATTTGTTTTTTTTATTTGTTATTTGGTTCCTATTTAGGTGGAGTTAGGGCACAATGAGGTACAGTAATTGCATCCAGTTTATGATTAATCCTTTGCCCCCATATGTACCAGAGAAATGTCCGTATAACATTTTGGTGCAATTTCCTTGTGCTAGTTTTGCAGCAGGGAACTTTGATTAATGTCATCACTTCTATTTACCTCTTTCTGTATTGAAAGATAGCTTTAGAAGGTTAATAGTTTCTCCTGATGATCTTCTAATGGTCAAGGACAAGGACTTATGTTTGTTTCCAGTATCTTTAATGATCAATGCTGAGTAGTGATTTTCTAGTGGTTTATTTGAAATTGCCCATCTTTTGGAAAATAAAGAATTGTTGTATTTCAATAAACATGGCTGCATATGATGATTTGTGTGTTTGGGAGAGCTTAATTTACTAGTCAGATCATTTTAATAATCAATTATACATTTTCAACAACATAGATTTTAAGAATACTGAGCAACTAGCAACCTCACAAAGTTTTTTATTCAGTATGCATGTACGTTTTATTTAATGTCTTTAGCAGCTACATGACAACTTTAGGAACAATGTAAATGAGTTACATCATAAGTGAATGGTAAATAAAGCCAAGCCAAGTATATAGTTGTAGATTACAGAAAACATGATGCGTATGTTGGCACTGAAAATCTAACAAAGAAAAGGTAAGGAGGATCAGAATTCATTTCAATAATTATTTAACTGTTTTTTTAGAAGAGAAAGGTGCTGTTGTTACATAGATTAAAGAGATATTATAGTCACCAGAACAACTACAGCTTAATGTAGTTGTTCTGGTGAGTATAATAATTACTGTAATGAAATCCCTTATTAAACAGACCATGCGAACCAGCCTGTTCGGTTATTTGAATGATTACAGCGGGATTTCGTGCAAATAGCGACAAAAGCGAATGAACTACCGGATCACCCGACCTCCCACTGAGGTCGTGTGGCGCCTATTAACCACCCAGACTGTTGCGGTTAACCACAGACTAATTGGGGAATAGCTGGTGGTCCGCGTTCGTTTATCGAACACGTGGCAATCGCCATTTTGGATTGTCGAACGCTCAGCGGTAAATGGCGAGGATTCCCTGGAACTAATTTCGGCTACTTATTTTGTTGAACACCGCTGCTACCTCTTCAAATCCTCGTTCATACGGTGGAAAAACACACAAATGAAGGAGTTACTACTTCATTCGTGCACTGGAAGTATGCGAAAGTGACCGACCCCAGATAGCTACAGTATGGAACTTGTAGTCGGCTACAAACACACGAACGGCCGGCGAAAGCCAAACTTCAGTCGACGTTTCTGAGAACTGTTTTCGTGGGATCTGAGCGCTATTCACCTAGAATATGCACTCAGATCCAAGCTATCTGGGGATATGTGGGACTTAAAGTTTATGTTATGTAAAATGAAAGTTATAGATTTTTATGCTGTTTTGCTAAAATAAGAAAAGCCATGTTTCTTTCTACCTGGAGATAATTAAGGCTCTCTTTGCTACCTTAAGTTAATTATCTCCAGGATGGAAAAGAGGGAGTGATTTATGTAAAAGGGTGGGCTTATGCTATAGCCACTGTGATTGGCTACTGTGATACTTTTGTCCCAGTCTTCCATCTGGTCCCCTAGGGGAGTGTCCACCAGGTGGGAGACCTGCATAAATACCGGGCGGGTAGCCCACAGTAAATCAGATCGTTTTACCCCTTCATGAAGTCTCGACTCATGTTTGGGGGATTGGGAGTTATAATCACTTTGTTTCAGCTGGATTTCGGGAGAAGCTGCAAGGATCATCGCTGCACAAATAGAAGGATCCTTTACAATTACCTTGAGGTATTTTCAGAGAAAAGGCAGTGTTTACAATGCCCCTTATGGATACTTCCAACTGGCCACTACTCAGATGGCCACCTGGGGCAGTGCTGCACAGTAGTTGTTTTTAATCTAACTAATCCTTGTTTTACTATCCTTTTCTCATTTCTGTATCTAAAAAATGCGTTGTCCCCTTTTTTTACTGTTGTGCTATTTTCTCTTCTGTGTGTGATTTGAAGCGCTTATAACTTGCTAAGCCTCTTTCTGCCTTGTAGATCTGTCTATTTTCCTCACTCTGTTTTTTTTTATAATTACTAAATTCTAACTTTTAGTTTTTTATTATTTTGGCCACATCTGGGGAGTACCACAGTGATTTCTTAATTTTGTTGTTTTTACTGACAAGCCTAATGCAATTTGTTGCCTTCTGCAGTGCAACTTTTAAATAATCCCATTTCTCTTGGGCTCTGATGATGACTCCTTTATACATATTCTAATTTTAGAAAAGTCATTTTTTTCTAAAGTCTAAAACTTTTGTTTTTGGGTGGTGTGACACAGTCACTGTTCTTACATTATACTACACTGACTTATAATCAGGATCCTAAACTTTCACCTACAGTAATATCTGATACCAAATCTCCATTTTAGAGGCAATCCCAGTAGGGAGTTTAGAATATGTGTGCTCCTGGCACAAGCAGCTATTTAGGTTTTCCAGTTCACATCAGGAAGATTAAAGTCACCCATGATGATAACGTCCCCTTCATTGTCATTTTAGCTATTTTTTTCAACTAGTAGATTATCTAACTCTTCTGTTTGTCCTGGAGGCCTATGAATCACACCTCCACGAGTTACTGTGTGATTACCAAATTCTAACTTAACCCAAACGGGCTCTATGTTCGCATCACTAACTTTTAGTAGGCTAGATTTTATGCTATCATTCACATACAGGGCCACCCCTCCCCCTTTTTCTGCCTTCCCTGTCTTTTCTATATAAAGAGTACCCTGGTATTGCTATATCCCAGTCATTTTTCTCATTATACCATGTCTCTAAATACATTATCAGTTGCCATTGTTGCCACAAGTTCATGGATCTTATTCCCTAAACTGAAAGCATTTGTAGACATGACTTTAAGCTTATCATTTTTAACACACTTGCTGCAGGTACCTTATGTCCTTGTTTTGGGGGGTAATTGGATTAATGTTTTATCACCCTTTTGCCCCCTCCCCCCCGCCAGTTCTAGTTTAAATACATCTTTGAAAAACCTCTGAACTGCTCACTGAGAACATTTGTTCCCTTTTGAGAAAGATGCAAAACATCTTTTTTTGTACAGTTTATTTCCATTCCAAACAGAGCTACCATGAAAAATGAAGGCAAATTCTTGCTCCCAACACCATTCACCAAGCCACAAGTTAAAGTCCCTAATACACATCCGCCTGTCATTCTGTGTTATGCACAGGCAGAACTTCAAAGAATGACAGTATGGAAGCTCTCTGTTTCCCATGTTAAGCCCTCAGACAGCCCCCAGCCTTCTCTCACTCAAATGTATGGCCACTCTTACCCAATAACACATATGTAGAACTGCTCTTATTGTGTGGTACCTTGTGTGTGATTTAGTGGGGGTGGTGTGGTCATTTTATGGGCATTCAGAGATGCCCAGAGGCATTTATTGTATCCTAGAATTCCATTTAATATTTTCTTTAAGAACTAAGTAAAAACTTACATATGATAGTACATTGTTTTATTGCTTTGTGTTTTGAAAAACAGTGGGTCAGTAAGAGAAAAGGAAAAATAAAAAGGGGTTCATATTCATTGGCAAGAACAAAGCAGAATTGCTTAGCATGTTGGTTTGTGTGCTTTTATCGTGTATCTTGAATATACAACTGCACAGACAATTTCTGACCAAAATCTTTTTTTTGCTTTTATTTTTAGCAGGAAAAAAGATAAAATGTGAAATATTTTCATGGCAATGCTTTTAAACATGATCTTTTTATGGAATGCAGCTATTCTAAAACAAACATTCATAATTTGTAACATTTTCCACTTTATTGCTTCATACCCCGTCAAGACTTATAAAAACGCAATGAGGCATTTTTATACAGCCTATCAAAGAGTGAAACAAAAATAAGTGTAGAAACTTCATGTTCAGATTTATCAAGGGGTAATTTATTTATACATTTCCTCTAACATAGTCAGAGTTAGGTAATGCCGAGTAACCTCTGGGAGTGAGTGTAAAGCACTTTTTTTTTTTAAATTGCTTTGACCCTTTGTGTTAAAGAAAAAATCAACAGAACTCCCATCGTGCTGAATATAAATGTAGCTAGAAAAATGCTTCTATAGTTTGCTCAGTGCTGATTGCCAACTACACAATCAGTAAAATCAGGTCCAATGTAAATATGAACTGCCACCAGCCATTAAAATAACAAATAGTCGTACTCCATGCTACACTGGCTTCGTTTTTAATATGCTATTCATTGCCTTCATCTTACCAAATTCCAAACCTCCCATTTTTCCTCTACTTTCCATCCCCCTCTCATCTTTATTTTCTTTAAAAGGCAGGCAAGGGATACAATTACACTTATGAAATGGACGTCTGACAAACGGTCTCCATGGAAAGTAGGAAATTGGACTTTTGCTTTAATGAAAACCAGATGTCTCCTCAACAGCTTAAAAAATGCAATAACTTTGACCTACTTTACAAAACTGTACTATTGCATATATTTTAAAAACAGCATAACGATAACATAGATACACTGTTTTATTAAACTGAACAGAACATATTACCATATGTAAAATACAATATGAAAAAGGGAGAAGAAAAGATTTTAGAATTAATACAAACCCTCCATAGTTCAGTTGCCTAGATAGATAAAGAAAGAGAGTTTGAGCATATATACAGACAAAAGATCATGTATCATTCCTAGGCACAAGAAAGAAAGAGAGAGAGAGAGAGAGAGAGAGAGAGAGAGAGAGAGAAAGAAAGACACCTCCTGCAGGGCTGCATGTATGTTTTGACTTTATACAGTAAACTATTGCTGACATTTTTTCTTCATACAATGGGTTCTGCGATGTTCTATGTAGAGGGTGGAATTTCTAGTCACAGATGGACTACATTAGAAACTGTGAACAAAATCCATACTGAAACAATTATGACATGCAGATCTCCATTTCAACGTCTCTATTTGATATATGCAACGGAAATTCCTGACTTCCAGCTAGTAAAGAAAAAAAAAGGCACAAAAAAGCCCCACATAACTTTGCGAGTGTCCATTCAGTATATAGTACATGTCATATATAAAACTGTGGAATGTGATTTGCATCCCAAGAAAACATCATGCTCAGCAGATCTCTCTTAATTCCTTATTTGTGTTCAAGAGCCGTACATGAAACTCAAGTTCTGAGACATATGGCTTAAATTAATAGTGAAGTAAGAGCTGTTCAGAATGTATATCAGCACACATTGATTGCCAGAGAAATCGTGCTTTGAGTCTCCTGTATAACTTTACTTCTTTTACTTTCCTTACTATGTGCCTAGTAAAATAACCCTGGATGAGGTAAACTGTATCTGCTTTAATAAACATGGTGCACACATGCAAAAAATAGGTCACATATAAACAGGAAATCTAGTAACTCAGTGAGGGTTAAAAATGTGATGATGTATTGTATTTTAAAGGCCCACTATAGTGCCAGGAAAACATACTCGTTTTCCTTGCACTATAGTGCCGTGAGGGTGCCCCCACCCTCAGGGACCCCCTCCCGCCAGGCTCTGGGGGGAGGAAGGGGTTAAACTTACCTCTTTTTCCAGCGCCGGGCGGGGAGCTCTCCTCCTCCCTCTTCTCCTCCTCTTTGGCTGAATGGCATGCGCAACAGGAGCTGCGCGCGCATTCAGCCAGTCCATAGGAAAGCATTCACAATGCTTTCCTATGGACGCTGGCGTCTTCTCACTGTGATTTTCACAGTGAGAATCACGCACGCGCCTCTAGCGGCTGTCAAGAGACAGCCACTGGAGGCTGGATTAACCCTAACATAAACATAGCAGTTTCTCTGAAACTGCTATGTTTATAAAAAAAGGGTTAACCCTAGCTGGACCTGGCACCCAGACCACTTCATTAGCTGAAGTGGTCTGGGTGCCTATAGTGGTCCTTTAACACTCAAATAAGTCACAGACAAAGGCAGATTGTAAAATGGCAGCAGTATATCCCTAATGAAACTGTTGGGGGAAAAAAAGCTTTAGATATTGAAGAATTCAGCACAAAATATTGTGGGATAAAAAAAGTAGATCAGACCTATGCTAAAAAAAAGACAATAAGAAAAATATAGAAACCACATAAGAGATCTGTGTCCTTACGTAAATGGTATTTCTTCCACAAACTTTATATTTATTTTGTAGCTTATAGGTAAGAGTGCTACATAACCGCAAACTAAATAAATAATTATTATTAGAACTGAATTTATACATCTACAACATATTGTAATTATTTAAAATATTATTTTTACAGCAACAGGGCATGTTCTGATACCGCCAGTTCAGATATGTGCTATCAGTAATGTCTTGGAATGAGAGGTGAAATGTCAGATCGAGTTATTCTCAAATGCTAGGCATACAAGATGACATTGCACTGGGGCATTTCTAATAGCCAAGTGCTCCTATTGTAAAAATAAGTAGGAGCCCCCCACCCACCCCGCTATTACTTTACTTTTGTGAATAATGCTATAAATATTTGATAAATATAGATGAAAAATTACTAAAACTAATATTCACTACTATATTATACTTTTGCAATTGTACCACTGGCTCTAAATTTACAAAAAAAAATTCAGACAACTGGCAATGAGGAGATGTATCAAGGCAAAACAGGCGTTATTCTAAGGGCTAAATCAGGAATACTTACTATGGAACTTAATTGAATGTCTGTCAACATTTAACTTTGCACCCAAATTAGAACATGTTGTGTCTTCATAGATCTCTCCCAGTGCATTTTATTTATTTATTTTAATTGGAAGCCTGGGGGTTTGGACTCCTTGCCACATAGCTATTTGTGGAGGCTGGATTATACACATAGTACCTGGAGAACAGGAGGTTGTGCATCACCTAGTTCTGGTATCTTAGTTTACAGGAGCTTGCACAAGTACGCAATGTATAGAACTGGGAGATTTTGCAGTCATTGGTCCTTCTAGACCAGGCATAGGCAACCTTCGGCACTCCAGATGTTTTGGACTACACCTCCCATGATTCTTTGCCAGCATTATGGGTGTAAGAGCATTATAGGGGATGTAGTCCACAACATCTGGAGTGCCGAAGTTTGCCTATGCCTGTTCAAGACTGATGAAGGTGCTCATTTGTTTTAGAATTACTTTATTCAGGTGAAACTATCAATATTTCCTGATATATCTTGAAAGGCTACTGTAGTAGACTATCTTACAGTTTTCTTATTTTTTTTACCTAATATTTACTATTTTTTGCAAATGTTTTTTAGTTTGATCTTTAAAATATGTATGACATTGGATTGAAAGGACACCCAATGTTATGTATAAAACTATATGCTGCAGGTGCATTTTACTGAGCAATAAAAAAGCACTGTGCCTCTGTAATCTTCTGAAAATGACAAACGTCCATTACCATAATTGGTCATGTCTGCTGGCAGATGGTTACTTATACAGGAGGCATATACACTCAGCATCCAAAACAGCCTTAACTTCTATTCCAATTAGGTTTTATAAACCTGCTTACCATGCCACAAAATGCATTTCTTCCTAGCCACAAATAACTTTTAGAAAGACAATAATTTTAGCTACATAAAGCAAGTATGTGATTTGTTCTGACCCACCTGGTGCAAACAAGTATTGTGTAGTTTAGCGGTATATATTATAGAATTTCTTAGTTTATCCTTTGAAATGTTCTATTGCTCTGAAATACTTGAACAATGGTAAGTATGTTAAAAGTCATGTTTAAAACAGTAGCTGTCAACTGTGATGGGGCAGGTGTTGTGCGTAGAAATTATATAGAAAAATGTCATACTGACGGAAATACATTTATACACTATAACAATGCTGAAACATTCTTTATACATATAATTAGTAAACAGAAATAAGTAAAAAGGTTTAAAAAGAGGAAACAGTGTGACTTCTGTGACCCACCCTGAGAGGTACATTTTCCATATGTTGTTTTGAGATACTTAAATAGTCTGTCTGTGGAGTAATTGTCATTTATCTCTAGCAAGAAATAACTAATTTATTAATCTTGAAAGTTCCAACATTAAAGGGACACTCCAGGCACCCAGACCCACTATCCTTAACCCTGCAAGTGTAATTATTGCAGTTTTCATAAACTGCAATATTTACCTTGCAGGGTTAACTCCTCCTCTAGTGGCTGTCTACTAGACAGCCACTAGAGGGCACTTCTGTGTTTATAGCACAGGAAAAGTGTGCTATAGCGTTGCTGGACGTCCTCACGCTATGTGAGGACCTCCAGTGTTGCTGAAGTCCCCATAGGAAAGCATTGAAAGCATTTTTCAATGTTTTACTATGGGGAGGTCTAATGCGCGTGCGCGGCATTACCGCACATGCGCATTAGGTCTCCCCCGCGGACAATCATCTGCAGGTCCTTTGATGAATATCACTGTTTTAGGTCATTGATGTTAAAAAACAAAAGTAAAATAAAGTGAGGTGCTTACTTTTGCGTCATTCTTGTTTTCAGTATTTGTTTGCCTTATTTAACGAGTTTAACATTTTCCCCCAATAGAGATTTTGGGCAGATATAGTGGATTTCATAATAGGTACTTGTGTTCTGTGGTTGTTATACCTGAGCATAGTCTGTATTAGTAGTGCGGGTGGTTTTGTGGTCGATTAAGTATGTGTGGTGTGAGCGTCTCCTGCGTTGTGTGGCTTTTAGGTCAATGATAGTGGCATCTGGCCTGCTGTCCTTGAGTGGAATTGTTGGGGGGGGGGTTTAGGTCCGTGGGATGAGTAAGTCCGTCTCGGTCGAGGGTTGTTTTACGGTCAGGAATTGAAGTTGTGGGAATAGGGGAGGCCAGGTTTTGGTGAGGGTCAGCTGAGAGATGAGATCAAGGGAAGAGGGAGGAGAGCAAAGAAAAAAAAAGGGAAGGGGGTGAGGGGAAACTTAAAATGTTCTTATATCTTCCACCTCTTCCACCCATCTCTTGAGGATTGGGGGTGCGTGATTGTCTCCTGTTTAAAGGTATGATTGCCTTTGCCACATTGAGAAGTCGTGGGATCACCGATATTTTATAAGTTGGTGTCGACATTGTGGTGTGATGGAGGAGGAACGAGGCTGGTGACTGTGGTATTGGTTCTTCGGTCACCTCTCGCATCACCTGCCTGATAGTCTCCCACATTGGCCTAATTAAGGCTCAGTGCCACCACACATGGGTGAATGATCCTCGCTCCTCCCTGCAGCACCAGCAGGTGTCCGGTTTTGAGCGATCTCGTGCATGTAGGGTGGCCGGGGTGATATACCACCTTGTGAAGATCTTGTAGGTGTTTTCCTGTAATTGTGCCAAACTCGGGGTCTTTTGGACATTGGTGATTATCTTGTCCAATTCTGCCTTAGTGAGTGTCATGTCAAGTTCTTCTTCCCATTGTCTGATGCATGACGGCGCCAGTAGGTATCTGCTAGTCACCAGTGTGGAGTAGATCAGCAAGATGGCTTTTTGGGGTACCGAGTCCTGCAGGCAGAGTGATTGGAAATCTGTTCACTCTTGTGTTAGGCTGTTTTTGTGTGGGATTGATCGGGCGTAGCGTGTGATTTGTTCTCTCGCCAGTGTAAGCAGGAACGTTTGTGGTTGTTCCGGGAAGAGGTTGGTCATCTAGCGGATAGCAAACAGCGTGACCAACATGTCGGCCATGCAGAGGACGTTTGTGTTCCGTCAGGTGATAGTATTTTGCGCCCTTGCTGTGCCAGATTTGGAGTGTGGCTTTCACAAATGGGTTTGTGAGATGAATTTGGCTGCTGGCAGCACTCTCGATCCATGGCAGGGTTTGTAGGTTGCATTTGGTGCTGTCTGCTTCAAGTTGTATCCACGGCTTGTTTTTCATGCCGCAAAAGTGGGTTGCCTGATAGTATTTGGGTAAGTCAGGTAGAGCTAGTCCACCTCTGAGTTTGGGAAGTGTCAGTTGAGAATGAGCTATGCGAGAAGATTATCCTGTTCAGATGAATTTGCGTATTTCCATCCGGAGCGTTGTGAAGAAGGTTTTCGGGACCGATATAGGTATCGTCTGGAAGATGAAAAGGAGTTTAGGGACTAAGGACATCTTGACTGCGCTTACTCTGCCCAGCCAGGAGATGTAGTATGAGTTCCAGGAGTGGTGGTCCTTCATTGCCGTCTTAAGTATGGGTATGTAGTTGTGGTCATACAGGTCCGTCGGGTTCGGTGTGAGCCATACCCCCAAGTACCACATCCAAGTGTCACACCAACGAAAGGGTAATTTGTGTTGAAGCGTCAGACACAGAGTGTGTTGATGGTGAGGCCTAGAATTTCCGATTTAGAGTAGTTAATTTGGAGGTTTGTTCCATTGTGGATTTGGAACGGGTGTGATAGGGCCCCCGTTGATCCGCAGTCATGCCGTTGGGCAGGTGTATAGTGCCTCTACCCAGGAGATGTATTTCGGCCCAATGCCCAGGCCTCTCAGTACCCTGAACATCAGTCCCCAGTCCACCCTGTCAAATGCCTTTTTCGCATCAATTGATAGGAGTACGACAAGGTGTGGTGCTTGTCTAGCAACGGAGATCAGCTTTAGCACCTGTATGGTGTTGTCCCAGACCTCCCGGCCCAGGATAAATCCCGTTTGGTCAGAGGTCACCAGACCTTGCAGTAGCGGGGATATGGTGGTTAGCGAGGATGCTGCTAGTAGTTTGAGGTCAACATCAAGGATGGAGATTTGGCATTAGCTCTGGCACAGTGTTGGGTCCTTGCCTTTTTTAGGGAGCAACGTTATGTTTGTGAACGTGAATTGCATGTAGCTCCTTCCAGGATGAAGTTCAGGGTTGTTTGTAGTTTCGCTAGGAGGTCCGGTTAGAAGGTTGTGTAGTATAGGAGGAGGAGAACATCTGGTCCCGGTGATTTGCCCGTTTTTGCTTTCTTTATGGCGAGAGTCAGTTCCTTCATGGTGATGGGGGCACCTAACACTTCCCGTTCGTGGTCCTCGATCCGGGGTAGTCCCAAAGTGTCAAGATATTGTTGTAATTCTGCTCATCTGTGAGGTTCCCCATCATCTTGGGGTTCCTAGCGTATGTGGTATAGGCCTCAGTAATATTGGAGGAATGTAGCGGAGATTTGGTCCGGGAGGTGATGGACTCGCTGTGCTGGGTCTTTAATTTTGGGTATTTTCAATTGGGTTCTTCTTTGATTAAGGAGGTTGGTGAGTAGCCTGATGCATTTGTTCCCATGTTCATGGATCAGGTGTCGGAAATGCTGGAAGGAGCGCTGGATTGTTCGATTTAGATTCGTGGTAAGTATGGTGCATTTAAGAAGGAGGTCTCTATATGTGGCGATATCCAGTCTTCTCTTGTGTTGGCTCTACAGTGTTGCAATGTCGTTGCTTAGGCCCATAATCGCCTGAGCCGTTTTTTTCTTGCGGGTGGAGCAAATCGCGATGAAGTGACCGCGGAGCACTGCCTTGTGGGCCTCCCAACAGGTCAGGGATGTTGTGTCCCTGTCTCGTTGGTGGTGAAGTAGTCCTGAATGGTCTGTCTGGTTGTTCCAAATATAGAGGTCTCAGAAAGGACCGATTCATTTAAGCGCTTTGATGTCTGGCGGGGCCAGAACAAGTGTGAAAAGAGTTGTAAGCAGACTGGGTTATGATCTAACCATGTCATGGGCAAAATTTCAGACTCCACTAGCAGGGTAAGGTGATTGTGTGGTAAAAAGTAGTTGAGTCTCGAGTATAAGGTATGTGTTGGAGAGTAGAAAGTGTAGTCGTGGGCCGTTGGGTTTAGTGCTCTCCAACAATCAGTGAGTTGGTGGTGGTGGAGTAGGTGGAGTGTTTTTGCATGTCGGTAGTCCGGTGCCATCACCGTGTGAGAGGAGGTGACATGTTGATGTAGATTTGTATTGGCTTTGTCTATTTCGTCTAAGTTGGGGGTAGATGCAGGTAAATCGACAAGATTCCAGGTAGTAGGGCGAAACAGGTCCCACAAATATGGGTTCCTGGATTTACTCCTGGAGTAAAACGCTACCTCTGTTCGAGGGAGTGCTATGTCCTGTTCCTGTCGAGGGGGTAGGGCTCCCGAGGTTGTTGCCTAGATTGTGGGTTGTTGACTTGGGCAATACTGGTGTCACTGTCGGATATGGCTGGTCGATTTGGTCCCTTAGGAGACCGCTTACAGTCGGGGGTTGGTGTGTTGGGGTTGTGCCTCGTTATGGCAAGTGTGTTCAAGGTATCACTGCACCTCTCAGTATAGTAATTGGGCTGGGGCCTGCGCTATCAGTGGTCTTGGTCCTCATCGGTGTCTTGTGCATAGTTTTCTCCCTGTTCCGGGTATCCAGCCTCATGACTAGTGTGTGTCTTCAGTGTGGGTGGCTACATAATGTTCTAGGGGGTGGGTCAGTCCGGGTGCATACGCTTCCTTAGGGGGACTTGTCGCAGCTGAGCATGCAGGGTCTGGGGCTTATGTACAGTGGTCTGGGTTGGGTGTTAGGTCAGTCATGCCTAGTCAGTCTGGGGTCTCCGCTGGTGGGCTCAGATATGCATCACAGCGCTTCTCAGTGACATTTATGGCCTGTTCCACGTTTCCCCATCGCTCCGCCTCCTCTTCCCAACATTCCACATACCCCCCGGTCTCCTTTCATGAACCTCGAGGCCAGGTAGTAACACATACCTGGCCTCGAGGTTGATTGTGGTGGTGTTTCCCAAAAAGCATTTATATCATGAAATATCAAGTTCCTGTGCATGTGCGATTATGTGTAGAGTGTGCGAGAAGAGTGCATTGGTAAACATCTTGTGGATCTACAGCCATTGTCCCCTTCCTCGCAAAGTATGACTCAGTATAGTCCTGGTTTGTTCAGGGACTCACTGTCGCTTCTCCCCGAGTCCCTCGCCCCCAGCCTACCCCTTCTCAGTGTCCTCCCTGGCTCATTGTTCCCCTGTGTGTTTCCTTCCCGTATGGTGGTGCAGTCCACCTTTGTTTACCTTGATATTGTGTTGTCTATTTTGTCTCCCTTTCCTCGTCTCTTTTATCATTGGCTTCTCTTTATTTATTTATTTTAATTTAATTTATTTATTTTTCCCTTTTTCCCCTTTTTGTTTTTTCCCTTCTCTCCCTCTCTCAACCCCACTCTTTTCCCCTTTCCCCCCTTTTTTCCTTTCTTTTTTCCTTTGTGTTGTGTTTTATTGTTTATGTATTTTTTGTGTTGTATTTTTAGGGATTTGTTTTCCCTTTTTTTATTCCTTTTCCTCCTTTCCTTTCCATTTCCCTGTCCTTTCCCTTCCTTTTTTGTTTTTCCTCTCTTTTTCCCCCGCCCTCTCTTCTCTCCTTACCCCCTGTCCCCACACCACCCTTTTCTCCCCCTTTTCTTATTTTCCCTCCCTACTCTGTCTCCATCTTCCTTTTTTCTTTTTCTTTTTTCTCTCCTTGTTTTTTTTAAAAAAAAATACTAATTTTATTCCCCCTCCATCACTCTCTGCTGGCCCTCTCCCACCATCCTTCCTCTCCTCCTCCCCCCTTCCCTTGCATTCCCCTTTTGAGCTTGCACTCTGCTGGCCCTTTTGGCTTTGCATCCCTCCCTACTCCCCTCCCTAAGCGGTTTCCCGTGTGTGCCTCCGGGGCTTATGTGGGTTCCCAGGTGTCCACCCCCTCTCACCATGACGACCACCCAATGTGTCGCTTCTAGTGAGGGTAGGTGTTGTGAGTTTGGTAGTGTGCCATTAGCAGTCCAGGCAGTAAGTTTGCATGTGTCTCTTGGCCTCCTTATATGGCTGAAGGGAGCTGCCGCCTCCTGGACATTACCTGCGTTGGCTTCCGAGTCTCTAAGTCTGAGTCCCAGGACTCCCTCCAAGCCCCTCACCCCCCACCCCAATAAAAATGAACCCCCCCTACCCTGATGGTCATTGTGATGTTGTGTGTAGCCAATGTCCCCAAAGAACAGTACTCACTGACGGTGGTGTGTCATGAGGGCTTTCTTCTCTCTCTCTGGAATGAGATGTGCTGGAGGCCTTTGGTTGGGAGCCATTACTCTTCCGGCCCAGTTGGTCCCTGGCACCAGGCTTGCTGCTGCTGGGATACTCCATGGCTAATGCTTTGGCCTGGTGGTGGTGGTAGTGAGTCAGGTACTTGTGCAGGTGGGAGCCACAGGGAGCATTGAAATCCTGGGATGTCCACATAGGCCTTGATCGTGTAAACTTCAGGGCCTCGTCAGGCCTACAGGGAGAAGGGATATCCCCAGCGATACTGTATTCCAGCTGCTTGGAGTGTGGTCGTCACCGGATGTAAAGCTCTTCTCGCCTGCAGTGTGCAGCAAGAGAGGTCTTGATAGATCGCTATGTTCTGGCCTTCCAGACAGATTGTGCCCATGGGGCGGGCCCTGCGGAGGATGTCTTCCTTCAGGGTAAAATTTTCCAGGCGACAGATTATATCCCTGGGTGGTTCACCGGCTGTTGGTGGTGGGCGCAGAGCTCGGTGTGCTCTGACCAGGCCCAGTCTGGGTGGTTGTTGGCCTCCCAGCACGTGGCCAAAGATTGTGCGCAGGAGCTGTGGAATATTTTATGTTGGGCCTCCTTCCCTTACCTCCCTAACATGGAGATTCAGCCTGAGGCTGCGGTTATCCATGTCATCTACCCAGGTTGTAAGGTGGGCCAGGTTGGTCTCGCAGCCAGTGACCACAGCTGTAGTCTCGTCCAGATCTGTGTGGAGTGCCAGGGTTTTGGTCTCTGCTGTTGTTACCCTGGCATCTATATTGGCCATGTCTGTGTGTATCTGGGCTATCTCCTCCTGGACCACCCAGCTCAGGTGGTCAGGGAGCGCCTCGAAATTGGCTTTGGTGAGTAGGTTTGGGTGCATTGCTCATAGCTCACCATCCAGCAACTTTGGTGCCTCTGAAGATGTCGGGAAGGTGACCCCGGCACAGGACTGAGGGCCTCGAGTAAGGACTGGGATGTGAGGTCTCGGGGAGTCGTGAGGTAGGATTGTATGGATGATTCCACCCAGCCCCCCGATGGTTTAGGGGTACCAGAGGGTTCTGATGGCATTTTGGTGCGCCCCATTTCCAACTAGTTTGAAGGATGGTGAGTGTTGATTTGCATTTGGAATCGTGTGCCACAATGAGCAGAGAGATTATGCACCCATCTTCCCCAGCAGCTGGACACGTCCCCCCCACTCCCCCTCCGCGCTTGACCACCTTGTAGGAGCAAACTATAATCCTGAAGAGTGTGTGTGCCAGGAAAACAACATAAGACTTCTATAGATGGAAAGATAGACAGTGATATCAGTATCTAGTTTCCTGGAAGGCATGGAATTAAAATGACCATCTTATTTGATAACATTGACTTTTCAATCTGATATCCTAATATACAATGCACAGCATAATATTAGCTACTCCAATACTGAGAGTGAATACAGATAGTGAATTCTGCTTGCCACCTGTAACTATAAAACCATAGAAACAATAACACCTTATAAATATCTTTATGTGATGGTTAACATGTGTTGCATATCCTGAAACTGTGAATCCAGAACACATGGAGGACAGCATTCCTAATTCTGAAATCATAGTCCACTAGTCCAGGTATTAATTTATTGTAAGTGTTAATTACATGATTTTGATATTACATGACAAAACATCATGGTTTTCTTAAAGACACAGAGGCGAGTATTGCATATCTCTTTCTTTACTGTCCACCAATAGCAGCAAAAAATACAAACAGTAAGAAAAATGATGATATACAAAGTGACATAGCCACTCCCAGACCCGGTCCCCTAGATCTTTTTCTTTCTTTGAAGATGCGACAGAATCAAAACAAGCAGAATAACAGGAACAGAAGAATAAGCCAAACCGCATAAGAAGACTGCAGCCAAATCCAGGAAACATTAAACCAGGCAACAGTCCAAATAGTAGGATACAAATCCAGAACAGCAACAGGGCAGTGTCAACCGAAAGGATCCCTCCAAAGGACAAACATGTGGAAATCCATGGAATTACTTCAGATCAGGCTGTGAAAAGGCAGACGCAATCCTTGACCAAATGGGTGCCTAACACAGAGGTTTCCATACCTCCTTGGTGTAATACCCATTTTAACCAATGAGACAATGTGGTGCTTGCCACAGGGGGGAACAAATGGACAGAAAAAAAAAGATGTTCACAACAAACGATGTGCTTCGGTGCGATCCACATACTCGCATAAGCCGATCACTGGACACGCCGGTGCCAAGGGAAAAGCCAGATACGGCACTGACCTAATCAAAGTGTTAGTGCGTCTGGATATATTAAAGGACACCCCTTCAGGTGTGTAGGAACACACATCGAAATCCAAGGCACGTACGTCCGACACCCTCTTGCAAAAAATGAGGCAGAAAAGAGCAACCAACTTGGCCGACAATTGGTGCAAGGAAAGATCCGCATTAGAAGGCCAAGAACCAGGGGGCGGAGCCTGCACTCGAGCTGAATGGCCGCGTGAGAGGGGAGCTTCCGAGCTAACGGCTTAATAAAGCATATTATAAAGCGGCTTACCAGCACGAAATCACCCCAAACGGGAGGATATCCATAATGTTGCAAAGGGGAGCAAGGAAAACGGCGAACAGCAAAGAAAAACACTCCTTCTTTGCAGCGAAACTGGCAAGCCATAAAACAGCAGTGCAATCATCACAAGATGGCGATGGCAGTGGAGACGATAGGGAGATATCCCAGCCACAATCCCCACATCATTCCCCACAACACACAATGCAAATTCAAGGGGAACTGTTTCAGAAAATGCTGGATGACATGGCACTAAAGATTCAAGCAACAGTACAAACGGCAATAGCAGACCTTAAAAAGGACATAATAGATATAGGCAACCGCACAGCACACATGGAAGGCAAGATGGCGGAATACGCCAAAGCTCACAACAGCCTCGCAGAAAAGCTAGAAGAAATAGAGGCAAAACTTGAAAAACAAGAAATAAAAAACATGGACCTTGAAGATAGGTCCAGGCGCTAAAACTTACGAGTGAGAGGGATTCCTGAAGAGGTACAGGCAGCAGATCTCATGGCGTACCTCAAGGGCCTATTCCAAGCCCTCGCCCCCGATATTCCAACCAGCATGTTGCTCATGCATAGGGCTCACCGAGTGGCAAAACCACAACACCTACCCGCCTCTACACCATGGGACATGCTCACCAAAATGCACTACTTCCATGTCAAAGATACTCTCCTGCGTTCCAAGAAGCCTCAACATGAACTACCAGAGAAGTATAGGCCTATTCAGATTTTCACGGATCTCTCGGCTGACGCAACTGAGGCAGGAGGACTTTTAAAGACGTCACATCAGAGCTGCGAAATAGGAAGATTCCCTACATAACGGAAAACAGAACCAACAAACGTGCACCTCTTATCCCAGAATGGCAGTTGGCTAGACACTCCAAAACATCCAAGAACTCATCCGATAAATAAAGGAGACAAAGAGGCAACAGACATTACACACCCAGATCCACACGGACATACCCCAAATACAAGACACCTCGGACACTAATAGACTCTATTACGTTTATTGGACTATGTCAATCTTCACTACGGGGAAGCAGATCTGAGTGGGTAATATGCCTTTTGTTACCACCTTATCTTACTATTAGCTTACTAAGAACTAGGCTTGCGCAGACATCCTATGGGGAAAGTACCCAGAGGTGGGAGATTGAGGGGGGACATGCTACCATAAGAACTCCATTAAGAGTACCGGGAGACTTACAAGCTACATATCCCAAATAAGCAATATGCCCCTACTATACCCGGGAACTACTGCTCCATTACTATGGACGTGACCACAGCTCCCCCCTCCTCTTTATCAGATGCATAACTAGTGAGCGAACACATGTAACATCTACCCAACTGACATTCAGATGCAAGCTTAGTAAACCTCAACAGCAAAACGTTATCTATGCGACAAGGATAGCAGACTATTCTAGCCATAAATTCTATATGCGAGGTGATTTCCATTATTAAGCTTTACATTTTTTCATAGGCAGAAAGGGTCAGAGCCGTGGGTTGGTGACCATCCGAGTGGCCACCAAGCTGGACACGGCAATCCGATCCCCCCAGTCAGGGCGAGCTAGTGGGAGAAACTAGCGGATTAACCTGCGCCCTCAGGAACGTTCAGGGCACCCTGCTCAGGTTACAGTTATTATCAGGCCCGGACTGGCCATCGGGCACACCGGGCAAATGCCCGGTGGGCCGCGGTGGCCGTGGGGCCGAGGCTGGCAGGGAGATCACAGGATCTCTCCTGCCGGTCTTTGCAGGGCCGGCGCTATCTGAACGCCGGCCCTGCTGTAGTCTCAGCCCACATGCAGGATAGTGCGGCCGCCGGGGGAGAGAGGGAGGGAGCCAGCCTGCCAGCAGAGGAACCCGGCGGAGCTTTAATTTACAGCTCCACCGGATTCCTCTCGCGAGATTCGGAGCTGTAAATTAAAGCAACGCTCCGGATCTCGCATTAAAGTCATGGGAGGGCAAATACCGATGTGCGGCTATCAAAATGATGATACTGCCAAAAATCCTATACTTATTCCGCACACTACAAATAAACGTTCCCTCTAAATACCTAAAGACCCTTCAGTCAACACTTTTAAGATTTGGGTGGCAGAATAAAAAACCTAGGGTACCATGGAGACTCCTATCGCGAGCAGTAAGTAAATGCCACAGAGCTACACAAATGGCCAATGTACTGGGATGTCACTTGAATGAACAGACCTCCCAATTGGTAGCCCTGGAAACCAGCAGACTAGGAGGGAGACTCCTAACACACCTTCTATGGTCCCCGAAGGAAATGAGACCCGCACCCCCCAAATGCTGCCGACCACCAGACTAATGCTTTCCGTGTGGGACAAAAACAGACACAGGATGAGCTTGATACACAAGTGGTCCCCAGCGACCCCACTAAGAACACTGCACATTCTAAACTCCTCGTTCAACTACAAAATCTGGGCAGAGCACGGCATAATCCACGTACACCAACTGCTGCACCAAGGCTTCCTCAAAAGCTTTATAGATCTGCAGACTCAATTTAAAGTGCCATTCAGGGCCCAATTCTCATACATGCAACTAAAACACACCATCCAAACAGACGGCAAACACACAAAGACAAACGGGGAGGAGGCTTGCATGACACAATTCAAAAACTTATGCATAAAAATGAGACCACAGAAAAAAAACTCTCTCATTCTGCTACAATACCCTATTGGGAGAACCACAAACACAACTTTGGGGTTTTCAGAATGAATGGCACAGAGACTTAGGTAGGTCCTTTTCACCCCAAAAATGGTACATGGCATTCACAGCCCACAAATGGTACACGGCATTCATAGCCCACTAGATGTGCCTTCCATCTAGAAACCTCTAGAAAACTATTGTATAGGTGGTACCTCACACCCGACAAGCTTGCCAGAATGTATAAACAATAGACAATAAATGTTGGAGATGCCAGAGAGCACTGGGAGACACACTACATATATGGTGCACATGCCCAAAGATACGCCCACTGTGGAAATCAGTTGGAGACGTAATTAAAAATACACAGGGTCACGGATTCCATTATCTGTGGAAACATTCCTACTCTACATTATGCCACAGAACGAAACCTACTCGAAAACTAATATATCTAATTATTATAGCAGCGACAACTCTCATAGCCAGAAACTGGAGATCGACCGCGATCCCCCAAACAAGAGATACTAAACCTAATATCCACAAATGTGGCATATGAGAGGTTGCGAGGTTCACAAGGTAATACAGGCCAAACAAATGTATTGACGCACACCATGTGGACAGAATACAGAGATAAATCTCACACACGATAAGACACAAAACCAGGATCCGACTTAGAGTACGGGACCACCAGGGTAAAATATGTTGAGAATGTTGCCGGTGTGACACACCAAGTAAGACCACTAGAAACCCAGTAGCGAGGAACAATACAGTTGTATAATGTAAACCCGTCTGAGAAGCCCTGACAGAGTCTTAGCCAAAAGAGAGCCCAGTTACGACAACAAAAGTATACCATAGGTTTGTATATAGGTTTATGTTTTTTTGGGGGGGTTTTCTTTTTTACTGTCTCTGTACATACTCCACCCCTTGCCTAACTTCTTGGGTAGTATTGCATACCTCGCTCACAAAACCAACCAAAGAAATGAAACCCCACATACAAACAGGTGTAACACTGAAGCTGTATAAATCATTGGAAAGTTTGTTAAGTATAACAATATGCAATATTATCCCTACTCCTTGATTATTCTGTATCCCTCACAATGTTTATCTTTCTACAAAATATGAAAATAAAAATTGTCAATTATAAAAAAAAAGAAGGCCAAGAACCAAACAGAGATAAAACAGAAACATCCCAAGGGGATGAATACCTTGGTCAGGGTGGACGAGAGAGAAGGAAGCCATGCAGTAGGCGGCACACTAAGGGATGTTGTCCTGCCGGACTACCATCAAATCTTTGATGGGCTTCTTTAGAACTGCTAAGAAAAAATATATAAATTCTATGATCTATGTAGAATTATAAACTCATATGCAAGAGATTTTACACATTTCTCCCCAGTGCATTATTCGTATGCAAGGATAGATATGTTGTGGACTGATTTTTCAATGACACAAAGAATTAAAAAGAGTTTTATTAAAGAAGTTATATGGTCCGACAAAAATTTGTTAAAACTAGTGATGTCCCGAACGGTTCGCCAAACGGTTCGCTAACGGTTCGCCACAAATGGTTCGCCACGGACTCATCATTGAGTAAACTTTGACCCTGTACCTCACAGTCAGCAGACACATTCCAGCCAATCAGCAGCAGACCCTCCCTCCCAGACCCTCCCACCTCCTGGACAGCATCCATTTTATATTCATTGTGAAGCTGCATTCTTAGTGAGCTGTCCAGGAGGTGAGAGGGTCTGGGAGGGTCAAAGTTTACTCAATGATGAGTCCGTGGCGAACCGTTCGTGACGAACCGTTCGTGAACCGTTCGGCGAACCATTCGGGACATCATTAGTGAAAACAAAAATTCAGTCAAATCCAAAGCAGTCCTATAGTGTGTCTACAAAAGTACATGCAGAGGGTATTTTAAAAAAAAAAATGTGCAATAGCAAATAAACAAAGAGGTGCAGATATTAATACGTTATAAATTAAACTTTATAACTTACAAAAAGAAAATAAGATAAACCCTGTAGCTAATACTGTAGATCCAACAATATTATTAATCTCCAAAAACAGATCAAAGAAGAAAAAATTGAAAAAGTTTAGTTGGAAATTAAAAAAGTTAAAGCAGATTTGGTTCCATAAAAACAATAAAGGAGACAAAATACTATCAAACCAATTTTAAAAAAGAAAAGAAACAGGCAAATAATCGTATATTTAAAATTGTTGATGATGAAGGCCATATCCACATGTCACCGAAAGACATAGGTACAGTTTTTAATAAATATTATAGTAAACTATATAATGGATCTGTTAACACAATACAAGAAGAAAAAAAAAATATTTGGAAAAAATACAGATTCCCAAAATTTCCAACATACAAAAAAAAAAAGAACTAAATAATCCTATTAGAGAAGAAGAAGTGACATGGGCTATATAAAAAAATCTAAAAAAACACCAGGCCCAGACGGAATTATTATTATTATTGCCATATATAGCGCCAACAGATTCCGTAGTGTTTTACAATATTATAAGGGGGGGATTTAACTATAAATAGGACAATGACAAGAAAACTTACAGCAACGATAGGTTAAAGAGGACTCTGCTCAAACGAGCTTACAGTCTATAGGAAGTGGGGTGTAAAACACAGTAGGAGAGGAAATAGCAATTAAATAAGGTGGGAGTGAAGCAGAGCTGGAGGAGAGAGTAGAGTGCTGTCCTTTAGGAGAGAGCAAGAGACAGGTATGTGAGGTAGAGGTTACTCTGGGAGGCCACAGGCTTTCCTAAAGAGCTGGGTTTTAAGGCACTTCTTAAAAGATTGAAGACTAGGAGAGATTCTGATAGTGGTAGGCAGGCTATTCCATAGGAAGGGAGCCGCCCGCGGGAAGCCCTGCAAGCCTGATTTGGCCATACGCGTGCGAGCAGGGGACATTAGAAGGTCACGGGCAGAGCAGAGAGACCGAGAAGGGACATACCTGTGAAGAAATATAAGAGGGGCTAGAATTGGTCAATGCTTTATAGGTATGGGTTAGCACTTTGAATTGACTACTATAGGATACAGAAAGCCAATGTAAGGACTGACAGAGGGTGTGAGAGGACCAACTAGAGAGGAAAATCAGTCTGGCGGCAGTATTCATTACAGACTGTAGTGGGGCAATATGGTTTTTGGAAAGACCAATTAGGAGAGGGTTACAATAATCCATGCAGGAAATTACAAGAGCATGGACAAGCTCCTTAGTAGCATCTTGCGTCAGAAAGGGGCAGATGCAGGCTATGTTTTTAAGATGGAATCTACAGGACTTGGTAACATGCTGGATGTGAGGCTCAAAGGTGAAGCCAGAATCAAGTATGACACCAAGACAGCACGCTTGCAGGGATGGACTGATGTGGATACCAGTAACTTGAAGGGAGAGTGAAAGAGGGGGATCAGTATTAGGAGGAGGAAAGACAAGGAGCTCAGTTTTAGAGAGATTTAGTTTCAGAAAGCGAGAGGACATCTTGTCAAATATGGAAGAAAGGCAAGTAGTGACACATTGCAGGACGGCAGGAGAGAGGTCCGGGGAGAAGACATATATCTGGGTGTCATCAGCGTACAGGTAGTGGAATCCAAATGAGGTATTATGTTTGCCAAGAGAGGCAGTATAAAGAGAAAACAGAAGGGGACCAAGGACAGAGCCTTGGGGATTCCAACCGAGACAGGACGAAGAGAGGAGGTATAATTAGAAAAAGAGACACTGAATGAGCGTTGGCAAAGATAAGAGGAAAACCATGAGAGAACAGAGTCACAGAGACAGAGTGATTGAAGAGTTTGAAGAAGGAGAGCATGATCAATGGTGTCAAAGGTAGCAGAGAGGTCAAGAAGAATTAGTATGGAGTAGTTGCCTTTAGATTTATCCACGATTAGGTTGTTAGCAACTTTGATAAGCATAGTCTCATTAGAGTGAAGGGGGAGGAAGCCAGATTGAAGAGGGTCAAGGAGACAGTTGGAATTGTGGAAGTGAGGTATACGGGCAAAGCCAAGTATTTCCAGAGGCTTTGAGGAGAAAGGGAGCAGAGAAATGGGACAATAGTTAGAGGGGGAGGACGGGTCGAGAGATTTTTTTCCAGGATAGGTACTACAGTGGCATGTTTAAGGTCAGCATGGACAATGCCAGAAGAGAGACAGCAGTTGAAGATGTGTGTTAAGGAAGGCACAAGACAAGGGGAGAGAGATCTGATAAGGTGAGATAGGACAGGATCTAGCAGACATGTGGTGGGGAGAGAGGAAAGGAGAAGCACAGCCACTTTAGTGGAATATTCTACAAAGTTCTGAAAAACAATTTCATTGTCTATCTGGCAATAACATTTAATGAAATGGGAGATAAAGGACACTCTCCAGAAGAAGCCTTAAGGGCTAACATTTAACTATATTAAAAGATAAGAAAAATCCAGAAAAAAATGTGAACTATAGACCAATTCTACTTTTTAACTAAAATGGGAAATTGATGGCAGCAATCTTGGCACAGAGACTGAAACAGATACTCCCAAATATAATACACCAAGATCAAATAGGTTTTATATCAGGCAGAATATCCTACAATAACATTAGAATGATAATCAATCAATTAGACAAAGCAGATATAGATAAACAATCCATTATAACAATATCAATATACACAGCAAAAGCATTTGACCGGGTAGATTGAGGGTATCTGTTTCAGTCTCCTAGTAGTTTTGGAATTGATGTTTTTATGTTTAGATCTATGAAATCATTGTAAGTCCAACTGCAAAGATGGTGGGCCAAAATATACTAGCCGATTGGTTCCCAATAAACAATGGTACAAGGCAGGGGTGCCCTTTGTCACCCCCGTCATACATATTAACGATTAAATCATTAGCTTTGGAAATAAGGAATAATATTAAAATAAAAGGATTTTGTATTGGACAAGAGGAATACAAGATTAGTCTATATGCGGATAACATCTTGATAACTATAACAGACCCACTGGAATCATTGAGGGCTCTGTTGAGTTCATTTAATGCTTATATGTCTGTCTCAAACTATAAACGAAACATTTTGCCTTGATTGGATGTTTATTCACTATGTTTATAGGCATTACTTAATCCATAAAGATAGGCTCCAGGGTCTTTTCATTGTACATATAATGCACCCTGATCTTATCGGCATATGTGAGACTCTATGTAGTTCTTGCAACTTTTTGACCGTGCAATTGATGATAGTCTATTGTGCAATAGATGCCCATACCAGGTGGGACTCGGTGCAGCTCTAACAGTGTTGTGAGCACTGCCGAGATGTTATTCCCCACCCATTTCAGTAAGTTTCACTCCATAATGCAGTGGGCGCTCCAAGGGGGACAGGGGATGTAGAAGGGGGTAGGGGCATAAAAGGGGGAAGGGACTGTAGAGTGGGGGGCATGTGCTGTAGAATGGGATCATGGGCTGTAGAGCAGGGGATATGGGCTGAAGAGGGGGTGGGGCTGTTTTGGGGGAATTTGGGCTGTTGAGTAGGGGACAGGGCTGTGGTGGGGGTCAGGGCCTGTGGTAGAGAGCACAGGGGCTGTGGTGGGGGCACATGGGCAATAGAAGGGGTTGGCAGGGAGCTGTTGAAGACAGGGCACATGGGCTGTAGAAGGAAGGGCACGGGGGCTATAGAAGAGGTGGGCATGGGCTGGAAAAGGGCACAGGGGCTACAGAAGGGGTAGGCAGGGGCTGTAAAAGGGGCAGAGGGGCTATAGAAGTGGTGGGAATGGGCTGTAAAAGGGGCCAGAGGGGCAATATAAAGGTGAAAAGGGGTTGTAGAGGGGGCAGGGGCTGAGAGGGGGCACAGGGGCTATGGGATGGGCAGGGGCTGTAGAGGGGGGGCATGGGCTGACAAAAAAACAAAAAATCTATTGTAAGTGTATCCCCCCCCACCCCTGAGTCTTACCATGGGCCAGGGAGGGGTGGGTAGCGGCCTGGAACAGAAGCCTGCAGCCAGCAAGAACTGGGGATTGCTGGGGAGTCTGGGAAAAGAGCAGTGGAAGTAACGCCCCCTCCTTCTGATATCATCAGGAGAGGCTGGTTCGACTTCACAGTGGCTGCTCTGTTTTTGCTGGCTGCAGGAAAATAGGTGAGTTGAAAAATCCAAGTCCCCAGCCAGAGGCTGCTCTGGAGCCCTAAGGCGGCTATCTGTGCCGCCTTATGGACACGCCGGCCCTGCTTGTTAGTAAACTCTGAGCAAGATTTATGTTCGGCATTGTTATATGTATGTATTAAAATGTGAAGTATGTATTATAACATTTATTTTGATACTTTTTCAATAAAATAAAAAAAAGAAAGAAAGAAACATTGATGGGCCAAAGAGATGGCAGATCTATACAAATGAATTGTTCGATATGCACGTCTAGCATCAAAAACAGATGTGAGAAATCCAAGAATCATGGTCACATGGGCCAAAACAGGATCCACGTCCCTAGCCAGGAACCAGCCAGCCCAATCTCGCCAAGCTGAGTGATATGATCCTTGAGTTCCAGTAGCATATGCGTCTGCCAAGAGATGTCAAGTTACATCGAAAATCCAAGAACCTCAGACCCCTGAAATCTGCTAAGCCATTAGAAGGACAAATCAGTCTAGGAGCAGTGGGTGCCAATGCTCAACCGGGTCCCGAATCAAATCCATACAGGCCAGCAACAGCCTGGGAAAATCCACCGCCATCACCAGAAGTTGTCAGATCCATGACTGTGTCCCCAAAAATGAACTAACAGGACCACCTTGGCCCATTGGTGGTGACCCTGCAGGAGAACCAGGGGAAGCATGGCAAACAGAGGGAAAGCGTAGAGAAGAGACCCGTGCCAGTCCTGCAGAAAAGTGTCCACTGCCTCCGTGGCCGGTTCTGGACACTAGCTGAAGAAGCGTGGGAGCTGGGTGTTGAGCTGTGACGCAAACAGGTCAGTAGCAAAGGGGCTCCAAAGTGACGAGATAGTTTAAAAAAAACACAACATCTATTCTCCAATTGCTGCTGCCACATAGATAACGCGAACTCCAGTCCGCCCAAACATTGTGCAGGCCCGGTAGATATTCCGCCTGAACCACCAAATTCCGAGCAAGACAAAACTCCCAGAAACCCATCACCTAATGAGCCAGAATCGCAGACTGAGTTCCGCCCATGTGGTTGACATATTGCACCATCGATACGCTGTCAATACGAAGGCGAATATAGGCACGTGCCACCCCTTCACAAAACTCTGAATGGCAAAGGATCCCACAAGGTGTTCCAAGGCATTAATGTTCAGCTGGGATTCAGTCACCAACCAGCGACCTTCCGACATCACACCTTCTCAATGGACACCCCAGCCAAGAAGGCTCGCATCTGAGTCTATGGTGAACTGTGGTTGAGATCTGAAGATGGTCCTGCCGTTCCACGCATATAAGTTGTGGATCCACCAATGCAATTCATCTTTCTCCTCCATGTCTAGGTAGACCAGATCCGCATTGGATGCGCCCAGGATGCACCTTGGATGAGGAGATGGGCGATCTTCAATCGTTGAAGAGCCTGATAATGGAGCGGGGCCAGAAACACTGCTTGGATCAAAGATGCCAATTCTTTCCAACTGAGACAGCGTGATAAGTGGGTGGAGCAGTGCCTGGCAAAGTTCCTTGTGGATCACCCATATCTTGGACGAAGGTAGGCTCAACTAATCCTCATCTGAATCCACAAGAAAACCCAAAAACTCCATGCGTCTGGATGGAGTCAAACAAGACTTCTCCCAATTTATGATAAAAAACTGTCACGTATTCATCTGCTTATAAAAATGTGGTTAATGGCATTTACTGTTAAATGAGAACCTGGTAACTGCCTTTGGGGTCAAAGATCTAGGGGAGGGGTATTTAGGCCCAGTTCTCATCCTGCTCAGTGCCCTGTCGTGGTTTCCCTTGTGGTTGTCCGAGAGTGCGTTATTGATTCTGGTAATTCTGGTTATTTGACTTTGGCATTGTTTTTGACTTCCCTGTTTTCTGGCATCCCTGACTCCTGGCTTTTCCTTATCGTTGTGTCTCTTTCTGTTTCCCTTGACCTCGGCTATTCCTGACTATTCTTTGGTACGTTAGTCCGGCCATTCTAAGGTCCGGTATACGTTACCTTTCAGTCCTCTGTGTTACACAATTCTACGTGCTGGATCATTCTGTAATCCTGACAGAAACCCAGCCAGGACAGGAGAACCTCCATCCACTGCAGATGTTGTAGGAGGATGGGGTGGTCTTGGGCCATGAGCAGTATATCATCTAGGAATACGATAAGGCGCATGCCTCGACTGCGCGGCTAGGCCATCGTGTAGAACCAATGCGCAGAAGAGAGACCAAATGGAAGACAGGTGAAGTTCCATATGGGATGCCTTACAATCTCGTTCACTGGAACTGTCAGGCATGCGTCCTTCAAATCCAGCTTCGCCAACCAATCCATTTGTAGGAGCAGATCCCTTAAGAGATGAATGCCATCCATCTTGAAAAGGCGTTAGTGTACAATGGAATTGAGTGGGTGCAGATTAATTACAGGGCACATCTGGCAACCTTTCTTTTCTACAAGAAAGATATTGCTAATGACCCCAGAGGAGTGCAGTGGAGCCAGTTCTATTGCTTCCTTGATAAGGAGGGCCAACAACTCTTTGTTGATCAACCTATGATCCCAAAGGGAAAAACAGATCAGGACAGGAGATGGGATGTAGTAAGATGCCTCAATCAGTTCTATGTGGAAACCCCAAACTGTATCAAGAACCCATGTATTGGATGTTATGGTTACCCAACCTGGGGAAAAAAGACGGAGTCTGTCCCCTACACAAACATGAGAAGAAACATGAGGTAGTATTAAGTTTACCGTATTGCACCGGACTTTCCTCTGAAGCCTCTTGACCCCCATGGTCGTCCACACAAGGGGAAGAAGGGGGATTGAGTCTTTGCCTCGTGGTAGTGTGGGCGTTGGTTAAAGTAGCCTCGTCCCAAGCTATGGGAGTTAAAATAGCTGCGGCCGGCAAGACGGCCCCTTGATCTGCCAGCCTTGGTAGAGACTCGCCCTTGAAATACCCTTCTCATGGAGGACTGGGCCTTATCTAGGGCAGTAAATGCCCCAACGAATTGCCCAAGATTCTTGATAAAGGAATCACCAAAGGAGGGATGGGATTTTGAGTGCAGGACTTTTTTTTACTTGTATTTGTAACTATCAGTATGTGCTCTAGCACATTTTCATTGCCGCGCCCGTTCTGCCTGGTGCGGAAAGGTTCTTTTGCATGGATGAGACAAGCTTTCAGGGATGACCAGGTACGCCAGTCAGAGTGGTTCTGGAACAGAGGGGAATACATGCCTATACATAGCTTTTTGGGTGTGTCTCCTAGAGGATTCATCTCAGGACACGTTAGGTGCGTCAAGGGACACGAGGTCACCCCGTCCAAAGGGCAGACAAGTAATGTCTAAGATATAGTTTGGGACAAGGCCAAGGACATAGATCCCATAGTGGCCATAATGGTGTCACTAACAGAGCGATGCAACGCCAAGGACTGCGCGTCCTCACTGCGTGAAGCAGGGTCCACCGACAAGGGTGGTGAGTTAGAAGTAGAAGGGGCATCCCCCAAACATAGTAGGGTATCCATTTATCCATGGGTAGAGGGTATGCAGACACTTTAGGCTTAGGCATGATTAGGCAGGATTAGGAATAAGACCCACAGTATCCAATAACTTGTACTGAGACCCAAGCAATCTAAGAGTTAGGAGTGCTGGAAATAAAGCAGATAAGTAGGGAGGGTTAATCACCCAAACTAAATATCCAAGTGAAGGGACAGGAGGGAGCTCACCAGGGCCCAGACCAGTAGCAGAGGCAAAAGGCAGGAAGAGGCAGGAGCCAGGGAGGGGGAGGATAACAAAAAAACAGAATGAAAAACAGTTCCCAAACTCATGAGATCCCCAGGAGGTAAAAACAATATTAGTCCTTTCAGGGTAATTAAATTATACAGTAAAGCATACTCACATGCAGACATCCACACACAGAGAGACAGGCAGAGAGCCACACACAGAAAGCCACAAACAGAAAGCCACACACACACAGGCAGTCAGCCACACATACGCAGACAGTCACACACACAGGCAGACAGTCACCCACACTGGCAGTCAGTCACACACTCGCACACACACAGGCAGACAGACACACACAAACAGGCAGACAGTCACACACACAGAGAGAAAAGATAAAAAGTTAAGGGCTGCGCCAATACACAAATGGGAATAGCAAATAGTCCAAATAAATAACTGTAGTAAAATAAGAAAGTCTTATCTAGAATATGCTCTTTGAGGGTATGGGATCTATCCGTGCTTGATCCGGAGCAATTGTCCTTTATATGTTCATCCGTGGGAATCCACTCGTATATGGAAGATAAAAGGGTGGAGAGCCAATAGTGTAAAATGTTTAAAACACTAAAAATGAATTAAAAGGAAAAAATAAAACTCACATTTGAAAGAGCTAAACTTGCTCTAGTATAGAAGGCGTACAGCGGTTTGATCCCCGCTTATGGGATATGGGGTGGATTTCCTCCGTCAGTGGTGTATCCGACACTCGGGTAGAAAGAAACAGCCAATAGTGTACACTGGATACAATGTAGATAATAAAACAAATAAAATAAAATGGGTGCTCACAAGGCGGGAGCAGAACAACTGCTCCTTGACGTAGCGCTGGTGGTATGATCCCCACCTAGGATTTCTTGGAGTCCGGGATGTTGAGAGAATGCCAGGTAGTAAATAAAGTGTATAAAAGGATAAGTGGCACAGATAAAAAGTAACCAAATATACTTTAATATATATAAAATACACAATTAAAAGTCCATAAACGCGTTTCGCCAAGAATGGCGTTATCAATATGGGGTAAGAACCTGAAACCTGGCATGACATAGTTTATATAACAACTGTAATTCTATAAAATTGGCGCCTAAAATGAGCAGCCAATCAACAATGAGTAAAAACATAAAATGATAATACAGTATAAAAATAGAAAAATCAATACTCTTATGCAATAATGTGTTCATTATCAGTATGATGGCATAAGTACAAGTAAAAAACGAGAGGTATAACTCAGTATTTAATACTTTAATGTGCGCGGTCATGTGACCGGCACCAAGCCGCTGGGGAGTATGGGAGTAGTAGTATAGACGCCGGCGCGCACTGCGCAGCCGCCGGCGTCTATGTAAACAGTAAGGCGTCAGCTCGCACAATGATTGCGGCTGACGTCAGTAGGAGGGGTGGAGCGACGGCGGCTCGCACGGGAATGCGTCCGTCGTCAAGGAAACAAGATAAACAGACGACGGCGAGCACAAGGCTGCAGCCGTCGTCAGGGCTACAGGGGAAGCTTGTCGGCATGTGAAAAGTACGGCCGACCAAGCCCTCCAAAACAAAAGGAAACAGAAGCAAGAACAATACACCGAACCTATGGCACAAGACAAATGGCATAAAATAAAAATAAAAATAAAAAAGGGGATAAAGATAAAATAGATATGGGAAGGTGTACTGGCTATTGAAAAAGAAAATATAAATAAAAAAAATAAAAAAAAATATATATATATATATATATATATAAATTTTTTTATTTTTTTTTATTTATATTTTCTTTTTCACTACTGACCCTGCTGTCCCATGTAAAGTTACTCAGTTTATGTCGAATCGAACAAACAAGGTCTACAAAATTTATGATTTTATTAATTGTTCTACGAAAAATGTTATATATCTGCTCGAATGTCCCTGTGGTCTCCAATATGTTGGAATGACCACAAGGTGCTTAAAAACACGTTTAAGCGAGCATTGCAGAAACATCAAAAATGGATACCAGAATCATTCAGTATCCAAACATTTTATTCAACACAACAGAGACCCTAGTATGCTGAAATGTATAGGCATAAAAAAATGTGTGATTCCCTGGAGGGGTGGAAATATTAAAAATATTTTAGGTAAAATAGAAATGGAGTGGGTGTACAGACTCCAAACTCTTACACCACATGGTCTCAATGTAGACTTTGATTTGTTTAACTTTTTATAATTTTTTATATTTTTTAGAATTTTTTAAAATTTATATATATATATATTTTTATTTTTTTTTTTTTTTTTTTTTTTTTTTAAGTAGCCAGTACACCTTCCCATATCTATTTTATATTTTATTTCTTTTTTATTTTATGTAATATGTCTCTACTTATTATGTTACTATGTTTGTTCTGTTTCTTTCTGTTTTGATGCTTGGTCGGCCGCACTCTTTTTATGCGACAAGCTTTCTCTGTTGCCCAGACGACGGCTGCAGCCTTGTGCTCGCCGTCGTCTGTTTATTTGGTTTCCCGGACGACGGCCGCATTCCCGTGCGAGCCGCCGTCGCCCCACCCCTCCTACTGACGTCAGCCGCAATCAGTGTGCGAGCTGACGCCTTACTGCTTACATAGACGCCGGCGGCTGCGCAGTGCGCGCCGGCGCGTGAACTACTACTCCCATACTCCCCAGCGGCATGGTGCCGGTCACATGACCGTGCACATTAATTAACAAATATTGAGCTATACTTTTCGTTTTGCACATGTACTAATGCCATAATACTTATAATGAACATATTATTGTATAAGAGTATTGATCTTTCTACTTTTACACTGTTTTATCAACTTATGTTTTTACTGTTTGTTGATTGGCTGCTCACTTTAGGCGCCAATTTTATAGAATTACAGTTGTTATATTAACTATGTTATGCCAGGTTTCAGGTTCTTACCCCATATTGATAACGCCATTTTTGGCGAAACGCGTTTATGGACTTTTAATTGTGTATTTTATATATATTAAAGTATATTTGGTTACTTTTTATCTGTGCCACTTATCCTTTTATACACTTTATTTACTACCTGGCATTCTCTCAACATCCCGGACTCCAAGAAATCCTAGGTGGGGATCATACCACCAGCGCTACGTCAAGGAGCAGTTGTTCTGCTCCCGCCTTGTGAGTACCCATTTTATTTTATTTGTTTTATTATCAACATTGTATCCAGTGTACACTATTGGCTGTTTCTTTCTACCAGAGTGTCGGATACACCACTGACGGAGGAAATCCACCCCATATCCCATAAGCGGGGATCAAACCGCTGTACGCCTTCTATACTAGAGCAAGTTTAGCTCTTTCAAATGTGAGTTTTATTTTTTCCTTTTAATTCATTTTTAGTGTTTTAAACATTTTACACTATTGGTTCTCCACCCTTTTATCTTCCATATACGAGTGGATTCCCACGGATGAACATATAAAGGACAATTGCTCCGGATCAAGCACGGATAGATCCCATACCCTCAAAGAGCATATTCTAGATAAGACTTTCTTATTTTACTACAGTTATTTATTTGGACTATTTGCTATTCCCATTTGTGTATTGGCGCAGCCCTTAACTTTTTATCTTTTCTCTCTTTGCGTTTTTTTAAGGGTTCTTGAGGGATTCCCTTATAGGGTTGCTGCCCTCATATTAGCTAGCGCTTACTCTTTGTTCTGTTTTAAGTCACACACACAGGCAGACAGTCACACACACACACACTGACCTGCTTCTTACCTCCACATCCCTTGGAGCTCCTGGAGTCTGGTTGTTGGGAAAGCAGGGACTCCTTCCTGCTTCCCATGATGCAGTTACCCGGCTTGTTTAGCCCCGTCCCCACCCCACAGTAAGCTCCACCCTGTCACACGTGAAGCTCCGCCCCTGCTGCAATATTGTTTTGTTTTTATATATAATCCATCTCCTATTGCTTACAGCACTGTGCAGATAAACTGTGAATTAAGGAAAATAATGTATGGAAACATTACCTACTGTTCAGTACGGGCTATAAAAGCATGATATATAGTCATATTGTACAGTAAGCTGTATTATTTTGCATTATAGAGAAAGGGTGCATAATAAAGATGTAACATAATGGGTTGCCAAATATTGTAGGTAAAGCAATGCCATTAGGGAGTTCTGGAAATATTCTAATCCACAAAATGGAAGATTAAGTGGTTTATGGGTGTCTCTTGAGCCCAAAGTTGGCAATATCCCATATTCAATATCCTATTATGTATTATCTATTATTTTGTAGTTCTCATATTAGATGATGGTGATTATTATTATTATTATTTTGTTATTATTATTATTTTCCCATTAAGACACTGTGAATTGTGGGGTATCTTCAGGTACCACACACAACATCAGGACCCAGCCTCCTGAGGATTATGGGGATCATAGTCCCACAGTCCTATATTGCAGCTGCAATACCACCATTTTATCTTTGATTCTTTCTTTTTGCTAATAAAACATACATTATGATTAAGATTGCAAGGAGTTACACAATTTTAATTCAGCCATTCAAATGCCAATGTTGCAAGAGAGACTAAGCAGAGACAGATATAACATGATTCATACTCCATGATCCTAAGCCAGTGTGCTATTGTTGGGTGAGGGAAGAATTAATTGGAACAGATTTAACTGCCACCAATCTCAGGCATACTGGAATGTACATGTACAGTCATGTGAAAAAGAAAGTAGACCAACTTTTAATTCTATGGTTTTACATATAAGGACATAATAACAATCACCTGTTCCTTAGCAGATCTTAAGATTAAGTAAATACAACCTCAGATGAACAACAACACATGACATATTGCACATTCTCATTATTTATTTAAAAACAAAAAGCCAAAATTTAGAATGTCATGACTTTATATCCCAATGTTGCCCTACAGGTACAGGAAACCTAGCCATGTTACTAAACTTAGTCCTAAGAGAAAACATAGCCATAACCCTAATCTTAATTGTAGCCATTATCTCATTATCTCAACTCTAACCCTAACTTTAAAACTAACCATATTCCTAACTATAAATAAAAATAATGACATGGTTTATTATGATACAGGCAGAATCTATCAATGGCATTATGTTAAATGGAGTCGATTAAATATACTATATGCATATTTGGTTTTATATATATATATATATATATATATATATATATATAATCACACACAGATGTATTAAAAATCCATAGGAGATTACACATAATATTGCACCATGACACACTTGCTTAGAGCAGCAAAGGTCTTAAATATCTTTAATTTTAGCTGTCCGATGTAGATGGCAGAGGTGAAGCTGGAAAAATTAAATGTAAAAGTGGGTAAAAAAACAAGACATGAGAGGTGAGTCCAAGTCTTGTCAGTACATATGTAGAATTAGACATGGAATCATGTTGTAAGAAAAGATGAGCAAAAGCCAGAGAGGTCACAGACAGATACTTGTTGTCAAGTGTAGAGCAAGGTCATGAGGTGCCTGGGGGCAAATCCTCTAATTTTGTCCCCCTTAAACCATAGTTCCTATAATATATTATACTATCACAGTGCACAGATATACAGGCAAAAAATAAAATAAAACTAAGAATGCTCCAAGGTGGACAAGAACACTCACAGGGCTTCAACATGAAAAATCACCTGTTTTATTTTAAATTAAACATAGCAAAATATACTGTGAATGTTTTAGTCTCATTACCTTGCATTGTTATGAAAGGTCTGGTAAAGGGATTAAAATGTTGACTATATGCTGTTTTTTTTTTTTTTTGTTTCCTTTCTTATATGTAATTTTCAAGTTTTCACTGTTTATATTTTTATTCATATTTTCCCTTTGCAGTTTTCTAAATGTTTTTACTTTTCATACAAACATTCTATCTATTTTATGCTCCAAATACATTTGGCCTGCTATTTTTCATGCCATTCCTTCTACTTAATACCAGTTCTGTCAAAACATTTTGAAAGTACAACACCCTATGTCCAGAAGTCTCTTTTGTCTTCTAAAAATGTCCGCAGGTGCAGGTAGAATTCACATATTATAGCACAGGAATAATATCCCCTTTAGTTCATTATTAATCATTTCCAATGTGTTTTGCGTGAAGAATCACAGAAGAATTGTTAATAGTCATTTCAGATTAATTGCATTTCTATATTTCAGATGAATCTTATTTCAATACTTGTTGGTAGTACCCTATGGTTCAATGTATTTAAAAGAATGGAATCTACATGAAGGTGTTGTGATGGTTGTTATCTAATTAAATTATGCAACTATTGCAATTTATAAAGCAAATAATATGTGAACTTGGTCTTTTTATGTTGCTACTTGTTTCTTTTGTAATTTGTAATTTTGTAATTTGTAGCATATTCTCAAAATGAAACTTTGTAAGTTAAGTGCCTTAAAGGACCACTATAGTGCCAGGAAAACATACTCATTTTCCTGGCACTATAGTGCCCTGAGGCTGCCCCCACCCTCAGGGACCCACTCCCGCCCGGCTCTGGAAGAGGGAAAGGGGTTTAAACTTATCTTTTTCCAGCGCTGGGCGGAGAGCTCTCCTCCTGCGATCCTCCTCTCCTCCTCCCATGCGGCTGAATGCGCACGCGCGGCAAGAGCTGCTCGCGCATTCAGCCGGTCACATAGGAAAGCATTCATAATGCTTTCCTATGGACGCTGGCGTGCTCTCACTGTGAAAATCGCAGTGAGAAGCACGCAAGCGCCTCTAGTGGCTGTCAATGAGACAGCCACTAGAGGAAATAGGGGAAGGCTTAACCCATTCATAAACATAGCAGTTTTTCTGAAACTGCTATGTTTATGAAAACATGGGTTAACCCTAGCTGGACCAGGCACCCAGACCACTTCAGCTGAAGTGGTCTGGGTGCCTAGAGTGGTCCTTTAATCTTCCCTAAACTAAAAGATTGGCCCTATATGAGTCCAAAATATACACAATAGTGGACAGATAAGGGGGTAACCCTGGGCTAATGGATGAAAACAAAAAGAGAAAATAATCTGTCCCAAAATACTATAGACAAAGAATCAGCAAAATGCTTTATTAATAAAACTAAAAATGATCACAGACACATACTGAGTCACTGATCACTGCTGTATCAATAATGGATAATTGAGGCAGCAAATGTGACCAAGTGATATACCCTAACTGAGGAGTATATACAAACGAGGAAGGGAGTAAAATAAATATAAACAGGAACGGGCAAAAACCCAAGAGAGGGGGGTAGTAGTAGATAAGCCCCCCAGAAAAAACAAAACAAAAATAATAAATCACTGCACAGTGCACGCAATAGAGTAACAATGAATGCTACTTGACACTATCATGATATAATATATACAGCGTGGCAAAAAATAGATTGCAGATAGATGGACTGAGTAACTAAGTATCAAAAAGAGATAACAGGATCTATTGCAACGCTAGAATAAACATACAGTGAACAGCACCTAAAGAGTAACTGCCTATTATAGCATGCTGTGATAAGTGGAATGGCAGAATTTTATAACTGGGGGGTTAAAAAGATAGGCCCCAAGAGAATAATAGTAGGTAACTGTACAGTGCACGCAATAGAGTTGTGGTCAATAGCTACTTAACACAATCATGATATATATATATATACAGAAAGTGACAAAGATAGATTGCCAATAATAAATCCAAATGGCAAAAATAGTAATAGGTCTGAATAAAGTAACAAAAAATATATAGCAACACTGGCGTAAACTTGAAATAAGCAGCACCTAAAAAGTAATAGCCTGACGTGATGGAAACCTCATATTGCGTGCAGTGATAAACAGATTAACAGAATAGTATAGCTAATAAATGTAGCTAGTGGGTTAATGCCCCACTGAAAACCAGAGAAAATCCCCAATTAGCAGTATACTAGTACGCCCATAATAATGTATGGTAAAGTATGATAGCTGAAAAAAATCCTGATCTGTGCCTTCAAGGGCACCTGTCTAATCAAAGTACAAAGGACTGGCTAACTATACTGAAAAATGGGTAGATAAAGAATAGCCCTAAAAGTAAAATAGTATACAAAGAAAAGCGTAGTAATAACCCTAATCTGTGCCTTCATGGGCACCTATCTGTGCAGATAAAAGAGCTAAACTTAACTCATAAGCTGGTCCCAGTAAAGGGGTCCTAGTGTTGCTATATGTTTTGTTTGCTTATCTACTACTACCCCCCTCTCTTGGGTTTTTGCCCGTTCCTGTTTATATTTATTTTACTCCCTTCCTCGTTTGTATATACTCCTCATTTAGGGTATATCACTTGGTCACATTTGCTGCCTTAATTATCCATTATTGATACAGCAGTGATCAGTGACTCAGTATGTGTCTGTGATCATTTTTAGTTTTATTAATAAAGCATTTTGCTGATTCTTTGTCTATAGTATTTTGGGACAGGTTATTCTCTCTTTTTCCTTAATCTTCCCTACATCATCTGCTTAAACTAAGGCTTCACCTATGGTTTATGCAAAATTATAATACATTCCCACGTGTATATTAAAACTATTAAGCTTTATCTAGCAGCCAAATGCTGACATTGTGCAGCATTGCAAGGTTTATAATATATATTTATTTGGAAATCTTTCCATACTAATTCTAAATTCCTCAAGGAATCAGCAAACATAATCCTATTTATTAGTCTGATTACTAAACCCTTACTTATAGCTTTGATAATAGTAGTATATTTGGGATAAACTTGTGTCATAAAAGGGTTATTCACAAATATTCAGATTTTGTCTGGATGGCCAAAATCTGGTGAAAAGTAAAGAATGTCTATTCAGAAAGTGTCAGGATTACAAGTTGATCCAGCATGCAGAACTGTGTCACACCCAGGACTAAGGATAATGTATAAGCGGACCTTAGAATGGCCGGACTTAACGTATCCAAGAATAGTCAAAATACTAGCCGAGATCAGGAACACTGATTCATACACAATGGTGAGGTAAAGCCAAATGTCAAGGATACCAGAATTCAGGGAAGTCAAAACGAAGCCAAAGTCAAATACCAGAAAATCAAGATCAAGAACGCACTCTCGGATTACCATCAGGATGAAACCACGACAGGGCAATGAGCAAAAGGAGGATTGGGTTTAAATACCCCTCCTGTGGATCCAATTGGCTGAAAACGGCCGTTGACCCCAAAAGCAATTATAAGGTTTCCATGTGCATGATTGCTGCTCAGCATAAACCCTCCTGTTGATCTGATTGTTCATGACCGGCCTTCGACCCCAAAAGCAATTATGAGGTTTCCATGTGCATGATTGCTGCTCGGCACAACTTTTCCTGTCAGGACGAAAATGTTGCTCGGCACAACTTTTCCTGTCAGGATGGTCCAGCAGGCGAGGATGGTTTACGTATATGGCCTTTTCTTAACTGTACTCATCCATAATCTTACTGTCTTGTAGGGATAGGGCATATACTGCCCCCTTAGGAGGCATAGCCCCGGGCAAGAGATCAATGGAGCAATCGTATGACCTTTGTGGAGGAAGAACATCATTCTGGTTTTTACTAAATGTCTCCCTAACCTCTCAATACCGTACGTGAATTTCAGGGGTCAGAGACATAGCAGCGGGTAAAGCAACAATGATCACTTTTTTATTAATGTGAAACATGCAGTTTTTCTGACAGTCTTTACCCCTTTCCAGTATTTCCCCTTTAGTCCAGTCAATAAGAGGGTTATGCTTGATGAGCCAAGGGAAACCTAATACGATGGGACAAGAAGGGGAAAGTGATTATCTCGAATGTAATTTCTTCCTTATCGTTTTTCTTAAGCTCCTATTGTAATGCAAATAGGCAAGTTCTCATGGGTAATCAATGGTTGAGATAGGGGTCTCCCATCAATAGCCTCAACCGCTAGAGGTGATGATCTCTCCTTGACTGGTATAGTGTGTTTCTTAACAAAATATAAATCAATAAAGTTACCAGTCACACTTGAGTCAACCAGGGCTTTGCATGAAAAGTTCTTATCCAGCCTTTGACCTCTTAACCAATTACCAGGTTTCCATGTACATGATTGATGCTCTGCACAACTTTTCCTGTCAGGACGGTGATGTTTCTCGGCACAACTTTTCCTGCCAGTACGGTAAATGCCATTAACCACATTTTTAAGTGACAGAAAGATTATAAAGGTGTATATACAATATTACCCTATGTATGGTTTTGTGGTTCTGTTTGTAGATATACTTCTGTATTTTTTTGGCATTTTAAGAAGATAAGGAGGAGTTTATTGTGTATCTACAATATTGAGTGTTGAGAGTAAGTAATAATCTATATCCTTCCCCAAAAATGTACTTGTTATTTTTCCACTGGGGTGATTTTAATTTATATTTTTGAATATTACTTAAAATTATCATTCACTTAAAAAACATCAAGTGAAAATAATTTGTGATTGTGCATCTTACTGGATACATTTGATTTAAATTTTTATTAAAATTGTTACTTTGTGAATATTAAAAATCCTATACTTCATATACAATTTGGATGCAAAAGCACCGACTTTAATTTGGACACTGAATGTATTCATCCAGGCGACTGTTGAGGACCTGCTTGGGTCACACAAATTCCGACCTGAAGCACTTAGGGACAGTACTGGTTCGGATCTAGGCCACTGGCCTATCCTAAAAAACGTAAAAGTGTTCCAAGCCAGTCCAGGTGAACTGTCCGGAATTGGCCTGTGCCACGCACCAAAATGCAGTTTCTAGCATTCCTAGGAATAGCAGGGTACTATAGGAAGTTTATCCACAATTATAGCCCTTAACTGATCTGACCAAGAAAACCCTTCCCTGCAAGGTCCTAATGTCCTCCGAATGTGAAGTGGCCTTCCAACAGTTGAAGACTGCTCTGAACAAAGCCCTAATACATGCTGCTCCTGACACTTTAAAATATTGTTTCATCCATATTTTGTTTAGGAGCAGTGCTGAGCCAAGTAGGATCCGATGTAGGAGAACACCTGGTAGCCTACCTTACCACAAACTACTACATTTGGATGTTGGTTACACAGTGGTCAAAGAAGAATGCCTTGTCCTGGTGTGGACACTGAAGAAACTTCAACCATACCTTTATGGTAGATCTTTTATAGATCTTTTAACCCCCTACTATAGCTTTGCGGGTACAATGGATGTTTGTTGCTCTGAAGCTTGGCTCACGGGGCTATTATCACTATGGAAAGGGGGTATGGAGAAACACTGAATGCTTATTCTGCCTCCCAGCCAGGATTGGGGACATCTGAGGATTACCTAGATCAGGGGTTCTCAACCCAGTCCTCGGGACCCCCTACCAGTCCAGGATTTGGGGATTACCTGGGTGTGTCTAAGGTGTTTAGAAAAAGGGGGGGGAAAAACACCTTAGACTCTAAGGTGTTTTTTTTTTCTTTTTCTAAACACCTTAGACACACCCAGGTAATCCCTAAACCCTGGACTGGTAGGGGGTCCTGAGGACTAACGTTGAGAACCCCTGACCTAGATCCATCTTATACATTGAGTGACCTGACTTGGAGATATCCTGAGACACTCTAGAAAAGTTGCAGGATTGGGACTTTGCTGCGATCCAGTAAACCTTTGATCGGGTATCTCTTGGTCCCCAGACCAATAATCTGGGTGCTGTTTGGACAGTACAGATGCTTAATGAAGAGCTGTCAAGGGACACGCATTTTGTGCGACTGCTGTCCTTTCAGGAGCCCCAGAAATCCTGTTTTATGAGACGGGGACTAACAAGCAGCATGTCTGGAACTCTGAGCCAGATCGAAAAAATAGTGGTGACCGAGTAAACTTTTGTCATGTTCTAACTCGGGCATGGATTCTCCAATCAGGGTGCTATTTGGACAGTATGGGCATTCAATGAAGAGTTATGCAGGGCAATACAATGTGTGAGGGTGTTGTCCTCCCCAGAGCCCCAGGAACTCCATTTTGTGAGACCAGGAAAACCATCTGTACCCCTGGATCTCTGATCCAGATCAGAGAACAGACACAACCCAGTAAAACTTTGTCACGCCCTAACTCATAACACTCTAACTTTGGACAGCAAAGGCACTCAGTGAAGAGCTATCCAGGAAAAGGGGATTTTGAAGGGAAATTTTCAACATCTTGCCTCTAGATCTGGGAAGGCACAGCAGGGAGTCTATCTGGCTAGCTAGAACTATTGTAAGGTTCATTGCATTGCATGGAGAACTCAGTGGTGTGGGTATCCAAATTCCTGTTTATAAATATCTGTGTTCTTCGCAATAAAGCTGTATTCTCCTCCCCTACATTAATCTCGACTAATGTGTGGAGGCAAGCTATAATCACTTCTTTACAAGAGCAAAGGCCTCCAGAGCTATAACCACTTTAGAGAGCTATAATCACTGAAGGTAGCTGTAACCACGGCAGGAAGCTATAACCATGGTTGCCCTATCCAGGGTAGTGGTATCCAGAGACCATCTTATTGACCCTTCGGCATTTTTTTTTTTTCTATTTAATGTGGATGCTGGCTAGCAAGCACTGTCCAGCCACCACATAATTAACCCTTGCATTGCTAAGGGTTTTTAACTATTTGTTTGCTGGCTACTTGAAAACCCAGGACATAATTGAAAACGAGAGAAATCTCTATGTATCCATACTGGTAAAATATTTTATAAATAAATAAATAAAATAGGTTCCTTTTTTTTAATCCATGTGTTTATTTGACTGTCCAGATTTCAGCGGTTCGCGCCAGTGGTTGCAAAATTGCAAAATCCGGTCATTTTGCTGTCTGAATGAGGCAAAACCATCTGGAAGCATTCAGACTTTTGTGAATAACTATAATAACTATAAAGGAGTGAATTCTTACAGGATTATTCACTAAAGTGTATTTGAATCTAGAGTGAAAAAAAAACGTAATAGAGAAAAAATCACCAGGGCAGCTCTACTTTCATTTTGGCTACTTTGGCCTAAAATTTAAAATTTCACATTGAATTCTCGCTTCAGTAAATAACCCTGCTTTTTCACTGACAACTTACCCAGTAACTTTACTAGATATATACTGAGGTTCCCTGTAGGCACACGCTTCTGAGGATCCTCCTACTCTACCCCCATAAAAAGTGAAAATGCAGGTAAAGTGAGACTAATTTTATTAACAGGACACTGCAGATATAAAAATGTCTAAAACTACATATACATAATTGTTTGTTTATATATATATATATATATATATATATATATATATATATATACTGCTCAAAAAAATAAAGGGAACACAAAAATAACACATCCTAGATCTGAATGAATTAAATATTCTTCCGAAATACTTTGTTCTTTACATAGTTGAATGTGCTGACAACAAAATCACACAAAAATTTAAAAAAGAAATCAAATTTTTCAACCCATGGAGGTCTGGATTTGGAGTCACACAAAATTAAAGTGGAAAAACAGACTACAGGCTGATCCAACTTTGATGTCCTTAAAACAAGTCAAAATGAGGCTCAGTACTGTGAGTGGCCGCCACATGCCTATATGACCTCCTGCGCATGCTCCTGATGAGGTGGCAGATGATCTCCTGAGGGATCTCCTCCCAGACCTGGACTAAAGCATCTGCCAACTCCTGGACAGTCTGTGGTGCAATGTGACGTCGGTGGATGGAGTGAGACATGATGTCCCAGATGTGCTCAATTAGATTCAGGTCTGGGGAATGGGTGGGCCAGTCCATAGCATCAATGCCTTCGTCTTGCAGGAACTGCTGACACACTCCAGCCACATGAGGTCTAGCATTGTCTTGCATTAGGAGGAACCCAGGGCAAACCGCACCAGCATATGGTCTCACAAGGGGTCTGAGGATCTCATCTCGGTACCTATTGGCAGCCAGGCTACCTCTGGAAATCACATGGACAGCTGTGCGGCCCCCCAAAGAATTTCCACCCCACACCATTACTGACCCACTGCCAAACTGGTCATGCTGGACTATGTTGCAGGCAGCAGAACATTCTCCATGGCATCTCCAGACTCTGTCACGTCTGTCACATGTGCTCAGTGTGAACCTGCTTTCATCTGTGAAGAGCACAGGGCGCCAGTGGCAAATTTGCCAATCTTGGTGTTCTCTGGCAAATGCCAAACATCCTGCACGTAAGCACAACCCCCACCTGTGGATGTCGGGCCCCCATACCACCCTCATGGAGTCTGTTTCTGACCATTTGATCAGACACATGCACATTTGCGGCCTGCTGGAGGTCATTTTGCAGGGTTCTGACGGTGCTCCTCCTGTTCCTCCTTGTACAAAGGCGGAGGTAGCGGTCCTGCTGCCAGGCTGTTGCCCTCCTACGACCTCCTCCATGTCTCCTGATGTACTGGCCTGTCTCCTGGTAGCGCCTCCATGCTCTGGACACTACGCTGACAGACACAGCAAACCTTCTTGCCACAGCTTGCATTGATGTGCCATGCTGGATGAGCTGCACTATCTGAGCCACTTGTGTGGGTTGTAGACTCTGTCTCATGCTACCACTAGAGTGAAAGCACTGCCAGCATTCAAAAGTGACCAAAACATCAGCCAGGAAGCATAGGAACTAAGAAGTGGTCTGTGGTCACCGCCTGCAGAACCACTCCTTTATTGGGGTTGTCTTGCTAATTGCCTATAATTTCCACCTGTTGTCTATCCCATTTGCACAACAGCATGTGAAATTGATTGTTACTCAGTGTTGCTTCCTAAGTGGACAGTTTGATTTCACAGAAGTGTGACTGACTTGGAGTTACATTGTGTTGTTAAAGTGTTCCCTTTATTTTTTTGAGCAGTATATTTACATATATCAGGAAAATCAGCACTCCCAGGTAATTCACAAATGGATTCTTTACTTAAACAAGTGTAGAACGTTTCAGTTCCACTTGGGAACTTTCATGAGGACACACACAGTGCCCTTATGAAACGTTGATATTTTTCTACACTTATTTAAGTAAAGAATCCATTTATGAATTACCTGGGAGTGCTGATTTTCCTGTTCTACATACAAAGTGCAATCGAGCACCGGGTCATAAGACAGTGAGTAGGATTGCAAGATCTGTTTTCTTTTATATATATATATATATACATGTTTCTACTTGTAATGTATTATTTTTGACTCTGAGTATAGTGAGTACAGTGAGTCTTTGTAGCTGTGTGAATGCATGCAGTGTTAATGATAATGTTTATTGTTAGATAGGTTGTTAAATTCAGAGTTAGTATAAATAGGGCATATACAGTGCAATGTACTAAACACCGGACTTTGCCGGGATTAACAAAATCTGGTGAAAATGTATGAATTAAAAATGACAATTCTCATATTTACTAATACCAAATCCAGTTGGAATTCAGCCAACCAAACTGAATCTGCACCAAATCAGTCTCTGGATTAAAATCAGTGCTTTTCGGATCTAAAGTATAAGATTCTGCATATTCATAAAGCACCGATTTTAAAGAAATTTTGGTTAAAATGCATCAGTTAAAATGCACGTTTGCAAAGTATCGTTCACTTGCTTTTTGCTAACAAACAATAATTGTACTATTTGCTCATTGACAGCTTTTGCAGCTAGCTGGTAAATATTACAAAAAACATGGCAATGCCAGGGTTAACCACGGGCATTCTCAAGAGAAGTGAGACTTGCCTGTCAGAGTGCTCTGATTGGTTGACTGATTGGTTGCCATTTAGTAAATCACAATTTTTGAATAACTAATACATTTAACTCCATATGTCAGAATGAGAACTTGAATTTATACCATTATATAAGTAATTATCAAGGCTCAGAAAAAAACTTAGATTGAGAGTTAAATATGTGTGCACTTTAGACTGAGCTCTCAATTGCACATGGTTTTTAATTTTTTTTTTAATTAAATGTATTGGTTCACTAATGCATTTTATGGGGGGAGGAGTAGATCTCTGAATCTGCATTATCTTTTAATAGATTTGCTGATGGACCTCCCTATTGCAGTTGCTAGCATTAGAGAACCACTGTTTGAATAGACACAAGGATTTTCCCACATAAATCAAGCTGCATGGACATTTTAGCATATACACACAATAGCTGGTCTAATCAGTGACATATGTCCTAATCTTCTATTGTTTTGGTTAATATGTGTGCTGAGAGAGGATGTTGTGTCAGCAGCATTTTATTTTATAAGAAATTTGAATGCATGTAATATTTATTGTATGTGTTTGTTAAAAGTCTGAATATACTTATATTTTCTTATTTTGCAGATTTTCTCAGTTCTTCAATCAACACTACAGTTTCGCTGTACATCAGCACAACAGAATCAATTACTGGTACCCTCTTTTTAATAGACCCACCTGGCTAATGAAAGAACCAGCTGGGCTCCTTTAAAATGAGGAAAGGGGGAGAGTGGGGGTCTGAAGGACTGATTTGCAGAACTTGTGATACTCCAGTGGCCTTGTATCTAAGAATTACTTTGTTGTACTCGGTAAGAATTTTTATTTCATAAGGGTATGCATTTAAAACATCACCACTGACATGGAGACTTTTAAATGCTGACCAATATTACAGTGACACTGAAATGCTGCTTTGTTTATTGGAACACAGTGACATTACAACTTCATTAACAATAGTGCAGCCACTATAATAACACCACTAGGCTTAGGTTAGAATTGGGGAAAAGGTTAGAGTAAGTTTAGAAGGTATGTGTTCTTTCGGATTATTGCTACTTAGGGATAGGGGGGAAAAGGTTAGATTGTGTTTAGATAGAGAGTGAACAGAGGGATAAGGAGAACACACTTTATATTACCATAAGTATTATTTCTGTGGAAATCTGTGACTATTATTATTATTTGCTTTTATATAGCGCCAACTTATTCTGCAATGCTTTACAATATTATAAAAAAGGGGAAATTTAACAATAAATTAGACAATAACAAAATGTTACAGAAACAATAGGTTGATGAGGACCCTGTTTAAACAAGCTTACAGTGATTTTATGTCAAGACACGGAGGCTCATATTGCTTATCCCTTTCTCTACTGTCCACCAATAGCAGCAAAGAATACACACACAAAAAAAAAAAAAAAATGGTATACATAGTAATAAGCCACTCACATACCAAGTCCCAGTATAATAGTCAGCACCTCCCATCATATTTCCTCTTTCTTTGCTGCTCCACACAAGATAAGTACTAAAATGTTTACTCTTACCTATAACAGGTTTTTCTCATTACCTTTATCTGTTTTGATTACTTATTATTTAATAATGACTTACTTGTTGTTATTTTATCTTATAGTAAAAACTGATTTTTTTACCTGTTTATTAATTCTTTTTTTATCATATTAAAGTTAATTTATATTACCTTTGAGCCCAGGGTTTCAGACCTTCCTTTGGGCAATTCTTACATGTATTTCTCCTCTCTCTTGAGCTTTGCTTTATTGCTCCTATCTTCATAGCCTTTATTTTCTTCTTATTTTCCTTATTTTTCTGCTTTTTGGTCTTCCTGACTGTTTGGCGCCCTTTTGCGCCTGTTTCCTTTCTACTGTTCGGCTATTTTTCGTGTCTGAGTCAAGCCCTTTTTGCTAAACTCGCCATAAATCTGTCCCGTTCGTTAGTTTGACCAATATATGGTACCTGTGACAAGACCAATCTCGCCACATTGCATTGGAGGAGCCTGGTTGCCTGCCTGCTGCCTTTGGATTATGGACCGGCAGTTAAACGGTTAATTTTACTGTGCAGAAAGATTTATTCCTTCCTTTCTGCACAGCCGTTCGGTAGATTCTATCTACCGAACAAACAGACTTCTATCAGCCTCCCCAGAGCCGTGGGAAGTCGGCCGGCGCCGTTAATTGGCCACCCAGAAGCTGGCGTGTGCCCTCCATTTACCTCCCTGAAGCCGCGGTTAACCGCGACTTAACGAGCGTGTGCCGGCAATTGACCACCCAGTAGTTGCGGTTAACCGCAGCTTAATTGACTGTTACTGGGTGGTCGCAGTTACACGTAGCCACCACACGATGGCGATGTTCTGGAGCTCCCCGGACAGCCAGCGCTTTTCTGCCCGGCTTTCCTACGCCAAGTCTGGACACTGTGTCAGCTAAGCAGCTCTGAGCCTTCAGCCCCTGGTTTTAATTCGTACCAATTTAATGAATGTATGTGAAATTCGGTATTTTGTGTTGGGGGAATGTTTTAACCCAGATAGCTATGCCATGGAGCCTATTCGTGTAATTAAAGACTTTGGTTCCATGGCAATTAAACTGTATTCGTGTGGTCTGAGTGCCATTCACCTAATAATGTGCACTCAGACCTGAGCTATCTGGGGATATGTTAAATGTATAGTTTTAATGTAATGTGTCTTACCTGGTGTATTTTAACAGTAATGCTTGTTTTAGTATCCCCATGTGCATAATGGAGTTTTGCCTTTGTCTTGGGAGATAATTGAATTACTTCTCAATTATCTCCCAGGGCAGAGGGGAGGAAGCCAGGATGCATTGTGGGAATATACTGTGACTGTGTGTCCTATTTGTCTACTTGTCTGTCCCTTGTCACAGTCTCCTATTTGGTCCCCTAGGGGAGTGTCCACCAGGTGGGAGACCTGCATAAATACTGGGCAGGTAGCCCTCATTAAACAGACCACTGCTTGACCCTCAACACGGAGCCTTGTCTCGTCTTTGGGGGGATTTACTGTATGCTGCTAAGGACTGATTGCCAGGAGTGTAAGCCGCTTGGGAGCTTTTCCTGTTCGTCTGGTAGCAGCAATTCGTATGGTTCCTGTTCATGTATTTGGAGTGCTACCTTATTCCCTTGTATGCCGTTCGGGAGTTTGGAGCATTCACTTGTATGCAGTTCGAGTGTTTGGACCATTCCCTTGTATGCAGTTCGAGTGTTTGGAGCATTCCCTTGTATGCCGTTCGGGAGTTTGGAGCATTCACTTGTATTCAGTTCGTGAGTTTTGGTGATTCTACAGTAGCTGTGCCTGTCTCTGAAAGGGGATTATCGTCTAAGCGTTTTTTTTCCCTTTTTGTGCAAAACGGTCCGTTACAGTACCGTTCAACTATTTTGCTGGGTTCAACTGTTTTGCTGCGAATGTTTTTTGTTCGGCTGTTTTGCAGTGTACTGACCATTCGTTCGTTTGTTCCCATGAATTAGTCCTGTTTTGCTGAACTTTCAGTTCACAAATTGGACGCGTTCACAGGATTTTTTGCCGCAAATCTCGCGAGACTGACGGCGGCCATTTTATGATCTTCCCGCCTTCTTGCTCTGTGTTACCTCGTGTCTATCCCTGTCTGCCGGTCTGGGCCCTGGTGAGCTCCCCTCTCTCCCTCTCTGGTGTAACTAGTCTGGGGTGATTAACTCCTACTAGCCTTTACTGTTATTATTATTTTTTCTACAGCTTGTTCAGGGTCTGGTATTGCACTGGGTTTTTATTTTGTGGGTCTCACAGCATACAATATGCCCAAGTGTAAGGTGGTGCCTGCCCCCCTTCCCCTGTTGAGATGGATATGCCTCAAAGCTTGCGGAACCCCTCTTCAATTTCTATTTCCCCTTCATCAGTGGTGGACCCTATGTCTCTACCTGATAAGGCTCTGTCCCTGGCACTACAGCGCTCAATCACTGACGCCATCATGGCATCTATGGGTTCTATGTCCTCTGCCGTCTCCCAGACCATCTCCCAGGCCTTACTCTTGCACCCACTGGCACCCACGGGCCCACATGTGGCAAGTTACCTAGAAAACTGGGTACCGCACCCCCTCAGCAAGACGGCCCGGAATAAGCTCAGGGCTCAATGCCCACAGACTTTGGTGCGACCCCAGTCGTTGCCCCCTAAATAACCCAATTCACCTGGCGCTTTACATGTCTTCCATTTGGACTCTCGTTGGCACCTTGGTGCTTCACAAAGTTGATGTGCCCGGCCATGGCTTGGTTGCGCAGCCGAAGAGTTCAACTGATTGTAAACTTGGACGACATCCTGATTATGACGCAGGATCACTCCGTCCTCCTGCGGCACCTGCAATGGATGATAGACCTCCTCTCTCACCTGGGTTTCCTCCTCAACTGGGAAAAGTCCTGCCTGTCTCCTTCGCGGTGCATGGAGTTCCTCGGTTTTACCGTAGACTCCAGAGTGGAGTCACTGAGCCTTCCTCCATCCATGATTCGAACCATCCATAAGGAGTTACACCGCGAATTGCCACAGTTCTACAGCTGGTGCCTGGACCCAACTGCGGAAACAGTAAACGCCTTCCTGCAGGACTGGACCAGCTCACTCCCTTATACCTTCCTTCCGTTTGCCATGATCCCTCGGGTCCTGTTCCAAGTTTTGCTGCCAATGGACTGAACTGATCCTGCTGACCCCGTTTTGGGCCACTCAAGCCTGGTTCCCACAGCTCCTGGAACTGGCAGTAAATGTGCCCAGGCTGTTGCCATCTTGTCTGGACCTTCTTCTGGATCTATCAGGCTGGCAAGACCCTCTTATGCTGGATGCGTCGTTGCTGCTGCTCACGTGGAGAATTTCCGGGGTACCTGGGACGTTCAGAGGGTTTCAGAAGCAACTCGACGCCTCCTGGCGGACACATGGGCTCCCGGTACTAGATGATCATATGGGACCGCTTGGAGAGCTTGAGCTGGCTGGTGACTTGCTCGGAACGTGGATCCCGTTTCGGCACCTGTGACTGCAATCCTTCAATTCCTCACCTCGTTATTCGAGGCTGGTCGGGCATTTCACACGATTAACTTGTACAGGTCAGCCATTTCCTCGGCTCATCAGGGTTTTGGCGGTTACCCCGCAGGCCAACACCCTTTGGTGTGCTGGTTGCTTTGGGGCTCATGACTGTCACGCCCTTCTAGCCCTCGGTACTATTCTACTTGGGATGTCTCTTGTGTGTTGTCTCTCTTTAGTTCCTGGCCTCCGAACTCAGACCTCTCCTTACGACAATTGTCAGCCAAATTGGTCTCTCTCTTTTGCCTCATTTCATGCAAGCGGGTTTCGGATGTTTGTGCCCTGGACTACGAGGCACGGTCTTTCTCTCCAGATTGTGTGACCTTTAACATCTCCCGGCGCACTAAGATAGCTATTCGGTGGGTATCGTATTCGAGTTTTCCAGCTGCTCCGGCGTTGTGTCCTGTGGCTTGTTTGCATGAGTATGAGCTTCGTTCAGTATCGTCTCCAACTTTTTCTCTCGGTTCATCAACTGTTTTCCCCTGTGTCCAGTACTACCTTGGCTCGCTGGGTGAAATGGGTGATGTCGCAGGCTGGTGTGGAGACGTCTATCTTTAGCGCACATTCCTCCCGTGGGGTCTCAGCCACTTCTATGGTGGTTTTGGAAGATTTGATGAGGATGGTGGACTGGTCCCGTGAGTCCACGTTTTGCGAATATTGTTTTCGCCCGGTCCCTCACATTTGTTTCATCGGTCGTTGGTCAGCTTTAAACTTGCAGTATGAGCCTCTTGACATAAAATTACATGATTTTGCTATTTCATGACGAAAAGTCATGATTTTATGAAAGACACGGAGGCAAGTATTGTCCCACCCTTCTATGTTTGTCTCACTTGATTCTCCCTCCCTGCTGATTTTTCTCTCTCATAAAAGGATTCTGGGGTGTGGTAGGTATTTGTGGTGTGCACTGTGTTTGTTTAACCATTTATGTTCACATGTGGCCCGGTTATGTTTTATGTTCTTGTCATGTTTTTTTTTGCCCTGTTGGTACTGTGCCCTTCTATTTATAGATATGAGGTGTCTTGGCATGCGCACTTTGGTTCAAGTATCGATTTACCGTTGGGCTCCTGTTTTTTGTGTTTTCACAGTTTGATTCGGTGCTGCTTGAGGGTCCTCACTTCTTCCCGCTTAAATACAACTGGATTTCTACAGATTGTCGTGATGATGGGAACCTCTATGTTGGCGATTTCTGATTCTGTGATGGATTGGTCCCAGTTCGTTTATTTGTTCCTGGTTGGATTACGACTGGATTTCAAGACAGTTGTTCTGCTGTGGTTGATTCATCGGTTCCTGTTTGATGTTTGTTATTGTCGCATCTCCAAAGAAAGTGGAAATATGATGGGAGGTGCTGACTATTATACTGGGACTTGGTATTGGAGTGTGTTTTGGTTACCTCCAAGCTAGCTGAAGGCTGGACCGCTTGGATGTCCTGGTTCCCGAGTGTGGAGAGAGGGAAGCGCCGTTCCATTCAGCATAACATAAGAATCTGCGAATATAAAGCAATCCCACTAGCTATAATACAGCTAGGATACCCTTGTTCCCACAAAACGAGTTGAGGCTGCAATTTGAGGGTCAAAACGAACTGGCTTTAATGGCACATAGGCATCGCTATTTATGCAAAACCCCAGGTCCAGGGACAGCCCCCTCTGGACCTGATGGGATACAGGGACAATTCAAACAGTTGTCCAATGGCATTATAGTGTATCGTTTGAAATGGTCACCGCCCAGCTTGGAGATAATGACTCTAACGGTTATGGCAATTTAATTATCTCCAAGCGCCCAAAATTCCACGTGTTATTGTAACAGGTAAAACAGTATAAAAATACATAATTGTAACATTTTAATAGACACATTTTATATTCTACCATTCGTTGGATATCTCAGATCTGAGCGCAGCAGATAGGCGAATAGCTCTCAGATCTCACGAACGGTATAGCCAGTCTTTTCCATACAAAGTCCTTTCGTGTCTTTTTGTCCCGAACATGAGATGGCGGCCATGTTTTCTGGCGGGTGAATAGAGAGCGGGACCTGGCCCTAAAACCCCTGGCGCGAGTAACGGATAAACAATTGCGCGAATACCGCTCCGGGGATGGTTGTCCCAGCCCTTCGTGAGCTGAACAGAGACCGCCATGAAGGGGGGTACTTAGCTTGCGGTTAACCGCAGACCCAACGTTCTAATTGGGGCCACATGCCTGAGTGTAGGTGGTCCTCGTTCTGGAGTCTTTCGGGAGTTTCAGTTTGGCAAATTATTATTCGAACGAGGCCACCCTTAGGCAGTCAATTAGGCTTGTTGTTAACCGCAGACCGCAGCTTTCTGGTGGTCAATTGGAAGCACACTCCGCTTGTAAGGTGGTCGGCCGTTCGGTTGTTTTAGAGGTGAAAGAGGTTAAGTGGCGGCACACGCCAAGGGCCGGGTGGTCTTTGTTCGTATACACGAATACATAGTCCTGACTGTTAATGTAATGTGTTTATACAGTAATACTACTGAAAAAGAGTATACGGGACAATAAAACAAGGTAATCCAGTAACTATCTGTAGAGTGCCCGTAACAGAGTGGCTTATCACTATGTATACCATTTTTTCTTACTGTTTGTATTCTTTGCTGCTATTGGTGGACAGTAAAGAAAGGTATAAGCAATACTCGCCTCCGTGTCTTACATAAAATCATGACTTTTTGTCATGAAATAGCAAAATCATGTAATTTACTCATACACCATAGCACATAATGCCAAAGCACCGTGATGAGCTGAGATGCAATGTACATTACTTACATTCAGGACAAGACTGCAGATACAAAGCAGCCCTTGAAAAAAAATCTATGCCAGTCATTGCGCCATGTATTGTCACATGTCATACTGTGTATGTGTACATATGTTTGTGTGTATATATATATATATATATATATATATACACAGAACAAAAAAATCAGCACTCCCAGGTCCTTTCACACAAAACTTCTTTACTGGAAAAGTGTCAACAATCAACGTTTCAGTTCCGACTAGGAACTTTCATCAGGAGAAAACACTAGTGAAATAAGGCAAACCATATAATTAAATAAGGAAAATAATCATTGACTTACAGTTTAATGTGTAGTGGGCTGGCAATCCTGCTCTCCGGCCGCATGAATGCAATCGGCTGATTAACTGCTCATTATTCTAATGCTTCACATGTGGCTGAATCTATCACCATGGGAAACAGGACGCGGATCGCACGGTCTACGCTTCTATCCTGTCCCCCGCTCGGCGTACTTCCTGTCTGCAAGCATCTTCCATTTCCTGGGGGATACTGGTGCATGCATAGTTATTACTGAGCAGAATACTATTGTATGCAGGCTCCCAGACCGCAAGCTGGATGCCGCCTACTCACTGGCTGTGGCAGTATCGCTGAAAAATAGATACATCATTAACATTCAACTCATTGATACATGGATACACTGTATCTCCATCTTCTTATTATGCCTGAATGCCGACAGCATGTATAACTAGTCCCTCTAAGAGATTTATATAAAGTGTTCTGTGCATATTCTCAATTGCATAAAGTGCTGACAGAAAGATGAGAAAGTGCCATCAAAAGAGTCTACATACTCTCAATATTATCCATTATAATAATTATTACACCTTAATTGGGAAAGATAACAAGTCACAATACCCCCTAGAACTATTTTTAAAGATACTAATGTTACTACTCTGTTCAGAGCTAAAGAATAATGTTTAATATAAGACTAGTTTTGTTTTATATATTTTTCTTTTATATATATATATATATATATATATATATAAATATATATATATATAGTGTTACATATTATATATATTAAATGTTTTTCTCTGAAAGGACCAATATTTTATGTTTATTTTTCTAATATAAAATATTGGTCTTTCAGAGTAAAACATTTAATTATACAGTAAGCATACTCACATGCAGACACAGACAATCCCACTGACACACACAAGCTCATTGATACACAGCCTGATAGACAAACAACCTCACTGACATACATAAGCTCACTGACATAAAAACACAAGCTCACAGATGTACACAAATAGTCTCACTGACACACACAGACAAGCTTATTGGTATACACACAAATGTAGTATAGACAAACTGACACACACAAGCTTTCTACAGACAAGCTCACTCATTGCCCTGTTGTGGTTTCATCCTGATGGTAATCCGAGAGTGTGTTCCTGATCTTGATTTTCTGGCATTTGACTTTGGCTTTGTTTTGACTTCCTGAATTCTGGTATCCTTGACTTTTGGCTTTCCCTCATCATTGTGTCTCATACTTGGCTAGTATTTTGACTATTCTTGGATACGTTAAGTCCGGCCATTCTAAGGTTCGGTTATATGTTATCCTTAGTCCTAGGTGTGACACAGTTCTGCGTGCTGGATCAACTTGTAATCCTGACATTACGACATGGCCATAGATCCTGCAGAATTGTGTCAGCACATAGCAGCTTGTGAGAGAAAGCTAAAGGAGAACGATCACCGTATGGATCAATTTGCCCAGCAAACATAGAAAGACGGCAGTCTCTGTCTTGTGCTTTTATGCTTGTAATATCTGGGTGCAATCTAATTTTTTCAGCTAAGGCTTCTAGTGCATAAAAAGCAAAGGGGAAAGTGGGCATCCCTGTCGGGTGCCATTTATTATATTAAAGGCTGTGGAGAGAAAATTCCCATTCGCCACTCTGGCTGTTGGGTTCTGTTATAGGGCCATCACCCCTGAGAGAAATTCAGGAGGGAATCCAAATTTGAGGAGTACTAGCTCCATATATCGCCAATTTAAGCGGTCAAAGGCCTTCTCTGTGTCTAGCGGCAGTAGAAGGCCCTCAAGATTATCTTCTTCCACGTGGGCCAGAACGTTTAAAATCTTTCTAGTATTGTTAGAATCCTAACTGATCATTGAGGACTATCCTGTTGAGAATGTCCGACAACCTATTTGCATTTGCTGGTCCTCCTCCCCATCAGGGTAAGTGTTAGCAGAGTAGGCACCTGCAATATGGGGAAAGCAGGTGCCTTCTCTGCTATAACACTGAGCATGCACTCATGGCTCGCCAGGCTGCAAAGATGGTCCTTGTGGGCCAAATGGTGTCTCCTTTTCAAAAATATATGGTTTGATGGGGGTAAATTACAATGGCTGGCTTCAAAAATGTCCCAAATAGGACATGGGTGATTGATGACCAGTTGTGAAAATTCCAAGTTGGAAAACTGGAAAGTGCACCCTCCAAATAAGGTCTTTTAGCCCCCAGAGGACCCAACACACCTATACATGTGGGGTATTACTGTACTCAGGAGATGTTGCTGAACACATATTGGGGTGTTCTTTGGCAGTAACCCTTAAAGTTCTCAGTACGTGAATTCTTAAATTGCTATGTGTGTCAATAAAATAACCAATTTTTTTTTTTTTTTTAATTTGGCATAGATTGGTGGTAAAATGTTTGCATGAAAAGAGCAGGAAAAGAGTCAAAATAACCCAATATAATACCTTAGGTTGTCTTCTTTTAAAAAAATATATACATGTGAAGGGTTATTCAGGGATTCCTGACAGATATCAGTGTTACAATGTAACTTGTGTTAATTTTGAAAAAAAATGGTTTGGAAATAGCAAAGTGCTACCTGTACTTATAGCCCTATAACTTTCCTAAAAAAGCTAAGAGCATGTTAATATTGGGTATTTCTAAACTCAGGACAAAATATAGAAACTATTTAGCATGGGTGTTTTTTGGCAGTTGTAGATGCATAACAAATTTTGATGGTCAAAGTTCGAAAAAGTGTGTTTTTAAAAAATTTTCATCATATTTATTTATTTTTTATAGTAAATTATATGATATAATGAAAATAATGGTATCTTTAGAAAGACGATTTAATGGATAGAAAAACTGTATATAATATGTGTGGGTACAGTAACTGAGTAAGAGGAAAATTACAGCTAAACACAAGCACCACAGAAATATAAAAAGAGCCCTAGTCCTTAACGGTAAGAAAATTGAAAAATGGTCTGGTCACTAAGGGGTTAATGAGAGATACTATGCTCGGATCACATAAAATGGTATCATTTAGTCTCCAAGTTCCTGTGCCTTTGTCCTGGCATTGTTTCTCAATACTAAAGGTGATAGGTGCGTGGTCTGAGGTGAGATGAGGCCGACCAGGGCTGCGAGAACTTTCGACAAGGTTGAGGAGTGTATTAAAAACCTGTCGATTCTGGTGTACATATTGTGGATGTGTGAATGAAATGTATAATCCATGTATAATGGGTGAAGTATCCGCCAAGCATCTAGAAAGTCATGTGATAGAACCGTGTCACATAAAGAGGTAGTTATGATGTCGAGTTTCCTAGTGGTTGTAGGAGCTACAGTCTTGGCAGAGGAAGTATCCAGGGAACAGTCAAGTACAAAATTGGTCACCACCTATTATTACTACCCCAAATTTGTGGGTCAGTGCTAGTGTAAATATTTTGGTCAAAAATTGTTTTGATTATCATGGGGACCATATACATTAAACAAGGTAAAGGGTACATTATTCACATAACATTGCAAAATTAAAAAAAACCTTCCCTTTTTATCTGCAATTTGTTTCACCAAAGAAAGGAAGCATTTTTGCTATTTAGAATGGAAACACCCTGTTTTTTGTTTTTGTAACAGGCATGGTAATTAATTGGGAATTGTTTGGAGTAAAAGTTAGGCTGGTGTTCCCTTTAAAATTGAGTTTCCTGATAAAATGGAATGCTTGTGTTTGTTTGGCTTCTAGCAAGGCCATCCTTTGTTTATGAGGTGAGTTGAGCCCTTTAGCGTTGAGGGACATAATAGTTATAACCATGATAGAACATAAAGTGAAGTGATATCCTGTGCTACAGTGTACCAGAGAGGTGTTAATGGTAGGGTATAACAGTATAAGTCCTTGTTAAGAATTAATAGCTAAGTACTTGCAGTGTCCTTTTTAAGCCAAGCATTGAGGACATTTAGATATACCAAAAAGAAGGAGATAAAAAGGGTACTTATAGCAAAAATAAAAGTCAAACATAACTATATACAAAAGTGAAACCAGGCATCGAAAACCTGGTTGTTGAAACCAATTTTGTGGCTCCATGGTGCCCATGGGGGGAGGGATATGTTAGTGAGCCCCAATATATACTTGTAAATAACACTCTCGCTAGCTGCTTAGGCTGTTAAACTGGGAGATATGACAACCTAGTGTGTAAGCATAGGTTGTCATATCTCCCAGGATCTCCCCTGTCGGCTCATGCAGAGCCAGCGCTATCCAAGCGCCGGCTCTGCTCTAAGCCTCCATCCCCACATGCAGGGAGGGAGGCAGGAGAGGACCCGGGGAGCTCAACCAGCAGCTCTGCAGGGTTCCTCTCGTGAGATCTGAGCGTTGCCTCTAGCCCCACAGGCTAGAGTTCACTCTCCACTGGACCACCATTCTCCAATATCCCCCCTGCTTATATTTAGCCGTGAATTGATAGTTAGTTTAATCATACTCTCATAATGTATTGTTTTTTACTGTTTTTTATTTTCTAGATATACTAGTATATTTTTATAAATTATTTTATAATAAATTGTTCCCATTTTTTACTTATCTGCTGTATCCTGTATAAGTGATTCAAAGGGAGGGGCAGTGTCACCCCACAATCTGACACTAGGCAAAATTACTTAGAGCCGGTTACCAAAGGCTCTAAACAAGGTGAGCGTTTCTACTTTTATTTATATGGACAACATTCCCATTTTGAGATGCTACACTTAGTATAAAACATCTGTGTCTTTTACATATTCGGTGGAGAATATTCATATCTTCCTCAGGAGAGAGGGGTCGTGTGATCTACCCAAAAAGACACAGACGCGCAGAAGTTTAGAGCCTAATACAAGAAAAGGCTCTAACAAATATAAACGGATAAAGGGTAAGAGTTCCAAAAAATTAAGTGAACGCACTTACCTCGCACCAATATAGCGCTGCACTCATCTAAGGAACTTAAGATTTGGATGGTGGCAACATCATCCAAACCAGAAATTCTTTTGTGTTTTGGTGATCAGCTTGCATATTTGTTTGCAGCTCTGCCAGCGTTCTCTGAATAGAGGATTCTGATTCTGGATTGTGTGTGTTACAGAGGTCTGGTCACTCCTGTCTGAGCATGATGCAGGCGAATGTTGCTCCCCGGCGGCAATTTGGATCCGCCACTGCGGTGTGGTCAGTGCCGATACTTGCACATTAGTCTGTTTTAATTTAGATTTTTTTTTTGTGGGTTTTTGTGCCATGGTGGCCAGTGACAGAAAGAATGCAGTTTGAACCGTTTATGGCAATGTAAATGTCGTCTAGTCGCTGTGATTAAAGATTCCCTCCAGGGAGCTAACGGCTCACACATCGATGCAAGTGAGCTGCCAGGCCACACCCCCTGGATGGTGACTTTTTTGGGGGGCAGACAGTGTATGAAATTACTTAAAAATACTACATCTTGCCATTATACACCGTACAGGCTATTTAAAATGGGTAGTAAGGAATCAGTGATGTATTCTAAAAGGCCTTCAGGTGTTGTAGATATGCATTATTGTTTCTAGGACTGCCCACATTGAAACATTCTGGAGTACACTGCTATAATATCTTAAGACACATAACTTACTTTTTTTCCCTATTACTCAGAATTTGCCTCTCTTTGGTCCCTTCCCATTTACAATGGTCAATAATAAAAACAATTGCACACATAATAACTGCGGTAGGACACATTGGAGCCAACAAGGCACTTCTCATCTTTCTCTTTTCCTATCTAAGCTCCAACACCTTTTTAGTATGGATATACACATTAAATAGCAAATAATTAATGGCTAAACAGTTCCTCTCCATATGGAAACAATATATTCTTACCTTAGGTTCCCAATTGTATTATCCTAATCGGATGTGATTGTTTGGTAGATAATTCATCCTTGTGTCCAGATTGGAATGTTCAAACCACTAAGGAACTTCATACTTTCTTACTAATTAAGTTTTTTTTATTTTATTTAAATTAATTTTGATTTGTTAAGTTATACCATGTAAATGTGTATCATTAGCTTCATATGTTACGATTTCTACTTTTATGAAACATATTGCCTTTTAAGATGCAATTATGTATTTTTACATTGATAATAAAAATGGTTGCATTAAATTACTATTGGTTTTATTTATGTGGAGTTTTTTCCTACACCCCTACACACTAGACATCACTGTAAGGCACAGTGGTATGGAGTTCATTTAAGCTTTTATATACAGTGTCTATTACTGACGGTTTTGCAGAGTGCTAATGTTTGTAGGAGAGAAATATACCAAAGAGGGTTTATGGCAGTTAGCAGGTCTGGACTAGGAAAATAATTTGGCTCAGGCATTTTTGAATCACAGTGGCCCACTAAGAAGTTTCAGGGCAGTAAAGGGAGTGTTTTGCCCTCACCAATGACAAACATGCACCCTCTCAAAGTGAGCATTTTGTTTCAATGCTCTTCCAGGGCAGGCCATGCGAATAGCCCTGCTGAAGAGCTTTCAAATGAGAAAAAGGCCCTGTGTTAGTTCTAGGCAGCACAAGCAAATTTCTTAAGGTTTGCTTATGACTTTCTCTGTTGTCTCTCTAAGTGGGATACCAGAGGACAAAAGTGGCAGGAAAGCGTATTATGCATGTGTTTGGAGCCTACTTGTGGGATTGCTGTGTGTAGAATGAGCTGATAGTGGTGTGGTGTTTTGTGTAAATATGTTGGTTTCAGTTGTGTTGTCTTTGTGGTTTAATATGTGTGGCTAGGGGCTGGAGAGAGAGTGTGTGGATAGGGGCATACTGTGCATTGGGGGCTGTAGTATATGTGTGTATAGGTGATGTAGTGTGTGTCTTTAGGGAATGTAGTATGTGTTTGCTTACAGGGGTTCTAGTGTGTACATAGGGGAGAGTGTGTATGTCAGAAATGTAGTGTATGTAGGTGGATCAGTGTGGGCCTATAGGGGATGTATTGTGTATGCAGGGGATCTAGTGTGTGTGTTGAGTACCCAGAGTGTGTCTGAGGGCTCAGTGTCTGTGTGCGTCTGAGGGATGCAGTGTGTGTGTGGGGCTGCTGTGTGTGTGAGGGTGCAGTGTGTGTCTGTGTGTGTGGGGGGGGTGTAGTGTGTGTGAATGTGTTGGGAGTTATTGTGTGTGAGGGGGCAGGTTAAAGCAATATATATATGGTTGTTGTTTTTATTAAAAATTATGTACTCTATTTACTTCCTCCCTTCTTACCATTCCTCAAGAAGGGGGAATATCACTTGAAATCCCTCATGGTCCAAGTGGTGAGAGTGAACTCTAGCGGCTGTGGCTAGAGGTTACTCTCGTGAGATTGGAGCATTGCCATGGTAACCACGGTAATGCTCCAACCTCGTGATAGGAACCCGGAGGAGCTGCAGATTAGTGCTCCCGTGTTCGCTCCTCTTCCCCTCCCCTCCCCTCTCCTATTCCAGTTGCCTAGCAAACTGCCAGTGGACTGATGAGGGAGATCTTTGGTTATCAGATCTTCCCTGATGGCCTCGGCCCAAGGCCATCACGACCCACCGGCATTTACCCGGTTTGCCCGATTGCCAGTTCGGGCCTGGCTGTTTGTGTGGTATGGAGAGAGTAAATAAAAGACACATTAGATGGTTATAAGTCATAGAGAGTCTGAAAGACAAAGAGGGTGATAGACAGACACATAAGGTGCTGGAAAACATGACAGAGAGCTACAGGAGAATTCATTACACTGATCTGAATTGAGCAGTTTTCAAGCATACAGATGCTCTGCATGAGTAAAGTTAGCTTAGCAAATAAAATGTATCAGTTCAAATTATGAAAATATCGGATAAGAGCACATTCTTAACTGAAAAAATATTTTTCTGAGCAACAAAATTAAAAAGGATAGAAAATTTAAATATATATATATTATTATATTGCTAAAAATGTTTTCTCTCGTGTAATTATTATATAACAATGTTTAAGTTTTTATTTTTATTTTTTATTTAATGACCCTTGACTAAAATCAATCCAATAACATGTCTCCATTAATTCATACATACACCCCATTTTGGCTACTGCGCTCTAACAGTGATCTTTGTCTGTTCTCTGTCCATAACCTTATTGGTAATTCTCACCTACAAAATTTCTCAACAGTTCTTCCATTCCTATGGAACAGCCTGTCTCCACACATCAGACTTTCACTTAGTCATTGATATTTTAGGACTTCGAAAAAATTTATTTCTTCAGTCAAGCCTATTGTCCTCTGGGTAATTTTTAGTTTATTAAATCTACCTGCTCTTGCTTTTATAAAATAAAGTGGAGTCGCAGTCCACTTCATTTTCCTACTTTTCAACTCTATTACTTTCCTGCAAACTCATCTGTTTATCCTCCATGTTGCTTTTTATTATATTTTCATACCTCACTTCCTCTAGATTGTAAGCTTGTTCAAACAGGTTCCTAAAGAAAATTGTGTTTTTTGTTAGCAACTGTAATAGTTTGTGTCTTTTTTGCTGTTATACCTGTATAGCAAAATTCCTTGCTGCTATATACCAATTGAAAACTGTAAAGCACTTTTGGATATGTGGCACTAAAATATAAATATATATATATATACGGTTCTCTTTATTTCCTTTGATCAATATACAGTGTTGATTGGTTAAACTTCAATAGCAGTCATTATGGAGTATATTGTTGAAGACAACCAGGTATGTACAAGGCTCTGTTCAAGGTAATTTTAAAATTATTGCATCTTTGTTTTCATTGTTTTTAAGTGCATACATATCAAAAAAAGTGAATTAATATTGTTGTGAAACAGTTGCTGTTTCACAACAATATTAATTGCAACCAACTTTCCTTCAAATTTCAAATTTTCAACTTTAAAGTGACACTATCACTTTCAGTTTGCAAAGACACCACAACATGAACTGTCCATTTGTGTGTCCGAGGTGGTGAGCAGTTAGGGAGATACCCAATGGCTGCTGGGAAATGGCATATGAAACTCTATAGTTAGAGAAACATTATCAATCATATGACATAAAGTAGTACAGTCATGGCTAACCTTGAAACAATAAATTGTTTCTGGACTACAATTCCCACGATGCTCAGCTAGCTTTTAGACTCTAAAAGCTAGCTGAGCATTATGAGAAATGTAGTACAGAAACACTTTATGGTGTCAAGGTTATCCATCACTGAAGTAATATATATTTAGTCCTATATATGTGTTGATTGTGTTGTAATTTAAAAAAGAAAGAAAGAAAATTAACCAATTTAAAAACAGTGACAGAGCTATACATTGGCTTCTATGTTATGTTACCTTGTGCTGTATATCTATATTTTTTTATTTGTTGATATTGCTCACAATGTATGAGACATGCAAGTCAATATTAGTAGTGGGGCTACAAAAGTTTTTTTTTTTTCCATGTATACAACTTAAATTAGATTGTTCCCATTCATAATTATTGTAACAGGAAGTTCTACATCTGAACTCAAATTAGTTTTCAGTATTATATGTATTCCCATTGTCAACATAATACTAAGAGGGATAATAACCAGTGAGTGTACTTTTAAATTCATGGGTGGTTGCTTAGTAATTGGTAGCCATTTCCAGGGACAGAAATAACTAGTCATCAGTCTGTCTGCAGGACACACAGGTGTAGAAAAATGTTAGGCTCTGACAGTGATCTCATTTGTGAAGCAGACTACAAGTCTGACCCTACCGATAATATTGCTGTAACCCAAAGCCTATTGTCTACATTTCAAAAGTGTCCTTCAAATAGCAATATGAATGCTTTTTATAAACTCACTATGAGTATTCGTGATGACTTTGACGTGCAGAGAATGAAACGGAGAGTATATAAGATGAAGGACAAAGGATATTCATAATATTCATTTTATTGTATAGTAAACTCGGTTTCCTCTATACAATAGAAAAACTGAGAATGTTTGCACTTCTTCGACTTTGGTTTAAAGATCCCAAATCTCCCAGATTAGTGAACAAGCCCCTTAACGTACACAGGCTAAAGGCAGCAGAATAAATAGCATAATAAGGGAGCATATGTTAGAGATAAAAGTTGACGATGTTTATGGCATGTTCCTGCTTTACACTATAAAACATATAGTGGGAATGCTGAGCTATGCATAGTCTCAAGGGAGCATCTACACAAGGGCAGTTACATTTTCTCATGAGTAGTTCATTTGGGTTAGATTTCGTTCCCATTCCAGTTGTACACTCAGAATGACCTGCCAGATGTAATCCTTCTGTTCTCAGAATCAAATTTGTTTGCATTTTTTTCCCTCTTTCTGTTTGCTTAAGCTTATTCTGGGCTTCTGGCTCTGTGAATGATTTTAGGATAATTAGCTCAACTTTGTATTGGAATATTGGAACAAAACAATGCTGGAATAAAGAGAGATTTACTGCTTATACATATATATATATATAATTTTTATTATTTTTTTATTATATAATTATATGCACAGTGACATATATATATATATAGCTCTGATGTCATTAATACAGACACCATTTCCATTCTGAAAATAAGGAGTTTATCATTTTAATTAAAAGAAGCAGATAGTCTTTAGAAAAAAAAGCTCTTTCCCATGTGTTATATGACCTATTAAATGAGAAGACGTTACATTAAATAGCTATGGCAGTTGTACTAAATGCAGCCTAGATTCTGCTTGATAGGAGCTGGCTTATGTGATATTCCATTTGACCTTCTTTCGACATGCAGGTACCCTCCACCCTTTTCTTAAATGCCTGTCTGTAGCACAACATGTAAAATGCTATAAAGTCCAGACTGTTGAAATATTCTTGGTGGATTCATCAAACTTTAACACCAACATCATTCAAAATTAATTACTACAATTGTGTACCAGATCACCATTTAAAGGCTATTCATCAAGTCCTTTAACAGTCATAAAATATGATTAATTACCGCTTGCAAGTGATTGTTATAAAATATCCTGCTCTGAGAATATTTCAGCGTTTCAGTGGCCTGTAATACATTTATATGCTATGGTATTAATATTCATAAGGATATTTGATGGCCCAATTTGCCAAAACAGTTATGTTTTATTGCTGAAATTATAAAAATAATATTCCGACTGTTTTGGACTCATATTAACTATTTCTCTTCTTTGAATGTATTCTACAAATTGACAGAGAAATTATTGATATTAATTTTTTTTCATTCTTTGGCATATTTTAAATTATCTTTTTTTGTTCTGCTACGTTATTGTTCTGCTACGTTTGCAAGGTTACACATTTGTGAGTTATTGAAACAGACAAAGGCTAATGGTGTCTTTGATGTGAATCTCTGGTTATACATAATATATCACATCACTGTATTATTTCAAATGTATAGGTTTGCAAAACATGCCTGAATAGACTGAAAGTTAATATATTTCCAGATGAATAAAGAGACTAACAAACAATTGCTCTGGCATCAGTGGAGATCAGTAGGTCTTATTTCTTATCTTGGGGCTAGTTTAAAGTGGACATATCATCCTCAAAATACTGAAGATGAAAAGGACTGCCTCGGGTAAGAATTAAAATTTTATCTATACCTTGTGTAAGTTAAATTACCAACAAACGCACAGAATCAAAGCTGTTCATGGTTGCTACCACCTCCATCCAGAAGGAAAATGTGTTTTCATTTTTTTCCCTTTCATACAGGGAAATTTCAAACACATAATGCATGTATAATATATGTATAAACAAGTGGAAAACAGGTGTTAAACTAGATGGCACCAACTATCAGCACATTAGGAGCTTGGCAGAGATTTGTCAATGTTGTAAATATTGATACTCTCTTTATTACCAGTGCCGTACTTAACAAGTGTGAATGCTCTGCCCTCCTCTATATTCTTACCCATGTATTTCCTTTTCTTATTTGCTGTTTTACAAACATTATTATGACTAAATAAACAAATGTTGATGCTTATTTTATCTGCTAGTCACCTTCTGATAATTTTAGTAAACAAAATCTATTAATCTGAATTTAGGACCTACCCGGGTCCAAGGACAATGGTGCCCTCTCCCACCAAAACACAGCTCATGAAGCCAGACTCACACAAAATACACTTTATACTTTCATTAAGACATCAAAACAAAGATACCATAGGCCATATTAGTAATTACTAATCAATATTTCATCTATTAAATCCCCTCTGGTTGATACATCATATATTTTTTCCAATTTGTACCTCACCCAATTCATGTCAGGTACTTTGTATTTTTGTCGTGCAAAGGTCAATACATATATGCTTGAGGTACCCCAAAGGCATTCCTCGGGCTTAGCATCATGGATTACAATTGGGTAAGATATAAAACATGCACTTTTTATAGTATTGAATAACTGTACTAGGCTAGTAAACAAGAGATAAATCTATAAGTGTAAGCCAGAGCCTATTCAATGAGGTTACGTTTAGCTATATGAATTGGTACGATAATTAAGCATTTAGTTAATATATAGCAGGTAGTAGAAGGTCACCGCTGAGCTCAAACAAGCTAGCAAAGCTCTTTAACCCCTTAAGGACACATGACATGTGTTACATGTCATGATTCCCTTTTATTCCAGAAGTTTGGTCCTTAAGGGGTTAAATAACATTTCTATGCTAGACAACAATTTTATGCTAAGCAACATTCATGGTTATGTTCTGCTGGATGCTTTAGTGGAGATGCAGGCAAGGAGTAAGGTAACTCTGTGGTGCCCATTAGCGTGGAACCCTGTAGAGGCTGCCAGCCAACACTGCATGGAGGCTTTTCTGGAGAGTCTGTCACTTCAGAACATACAGCCGGCAAGAGGACAGTAAGGTAATCTTTGTGGGAGCCAACACCACTGTGCCATGGACTTGGGTGCTCTGCGAGTCCGAATCCTTCCCGGGATTGGGGGTTGCGAGAGGTCCTGATGGTGTGGCGCTGGTGCTGTCCGGCGGGCCTCTACAGGGTTCCACGGTGTTTCCTGGGCAAGCAATTGGTGGCCCTCAGTCCAGGTGGGCATTCTTTGGGGGTGACAGGAGCATGCTCGATATGGTTGCTCAGAGGGAGCCTTCTCTGCCCTTTCTTCCAGTTCAGCTTTTCCCAGAATTTGGCAAAAATAGCTTCCAGCGAGGACATTGTGCCACTTCAATGGCTGGGTGGCCCGGTAGGGATATGCAGTGTACCTTGTGGTGCGAGCTTGGTTGCTTCTGCCATCTTGGGATCTGCAGGGTCACTGTATATTCCAGCATTTCCCGCCATGCTTCAAAATCCACCTAGCAGCAGGTCAGCGGGGACCAGGATTACCCCCACCTGTCCAAGGGAGGGAGCGTAGTGAGTGACTTCAGCTTCAGCTTGTGGAGCAGGGAGAGCGGCCGTCTCCCCCTAGCTCCGTTATATTAGGCCTCAGCCCGTGGTTTCAGGCTCCCAGTCCAGAGTGGTCCGAGTGAGGTATCTGCCGGGTCGGCGGGTTGTCCCCCAGGTGCTAGAGGCACATGAAGCTGTGTACAGGCTGGTTGCCCAGGAGGATCCGCCGTTTTAGATCCCAAAGTGCCGGAGCTCGCTTGCCACGTGTCTGGTCGGCTCGGCGGTCAAGCTCCGCCCCATCAACATATCTTTTCCACTACATCTACCTACACTTCCTAGATCCAGTATTTTCCCAACATAATTCACCAGTATATCTCTTCAGCCTATCTAATCCAAGCTGCATTTCTATCCCGCATATCGCCTCACAGCTACCTTCTTACCAATGTATCTCTGTACATCTCTTTGTCACATCACCCATTCAACTCCTCACATCCCACAAGTAAACTCACACTCTCCTGTACAAATCTTACCACCTCCCCAGCTCATTTTTTCATGTACTTCAGCACATTTAACCCCTTAAGGACACATGACATGTGTGACATGTCATGATTCCCTTTTATTCCAGAAGTTTGGTCCTTAAGGGGTTAAACATGAATGTCAGTACATCTCTCTGTGTGCCCCAACACATGTCCCCATGTGCCTCAGTACATCTCCCAATGTGTTTCAGTGCATCCTCTAAGTTAATAACCCCCTTAAACACTTACATACAAACTTACATATAAATTCACACACTAACAACACTTGTAACCTTTGTTCTAAAAGCAGTACAACAAACATTCACTACGCAATCTACCTCCAGCCAAATTGTGAAACATGACTACACGAGGAAATAAACAGCAGGCTGATCAATAGTCATGGACTGAATCCTATACATGCATCACATCAATAGACAGATGAGTTAGCACACTCAGAAACCCTCCTGCTGTCAGCTCTCTAACACAAATTGCCATATGGTACTCTTTGGAATATACAATTGACATGTGTGACATTCATACAGATCTTAAAGTAAAGAGCTTGCATCGCGCACACTCTCTTTAGTGAAATCACTATAGATTGGTGTGATAAATAAAACATATGAAAAATAAATATCCCCCTTCCTGAATTATTTGCATTATTTTCACTATTCAGTAGTCATTAATCTTTAAACAGTGATTACAGTGGTACTTTCTTAACTGACTTTTAACAGAAAAATTGTAAAATATAGGCCAAATAGATATTTGGGCTATATGTTTTGCAAGATAGTTCTCAAATCTATTACAACTTGACATCAGTTTCACAGCTTGGAAAGAAATGTCTTCTATATGTTGTCAAAATATTAAGAGACCCCAATTTTGTGCTTGAATTTAGTATTCATTTCACACAGATTCAACTTTTTGACAGACTTTATAAAAGCAAGTCAAATCAAGACAATCAAATTGTTCTTCACCTGAAGACCTAATTTGAAATATATACATTGGTAATGCCTGCCTCCTATTTCCCTATGTAATGTATTTCTGTATTTGAATCTCTGCATCCAGTTGGTTTTTACATTTGAAAAAACTTTTTCAATAAAAAATATTTGAAGAGAAAAAAAATATTTGGGGTTGACAAAATTTAGGCCATGTCACTAATTGTTTTGGCCAAAGTTTGGTAACAAAAAAACTATTCAGAAAAGCCATACAGACAGCCGGTGCAGCATGAAAAAAGGGCACTATAACTGCTGACATGCAATAATGTCTACACATCACCTTGGCCTAGTCAATATCAGCCATTTGTACAATGCCAATTCCGAGTTGCCAAAATTACATTATAAAAGCCATACAGACAGCCAGTGCAACAGGAAAAAAGGGCACTATAACTGCTGACATGCAATAATGTCTACACATCACCTTGGCCTAGTCAATATCAGCCATTTGTACAATGCCAATTCCGAGTTGCCAAAATTACATTATATATCAGTAATTACATTATATATCATTATATATCAGTGTACAGATTTAAAAAAAAAAAAAGTGAAATAATCTAGAATGATTGATTGGAATCTGTTTTCCCTTTACTATCTTGTATTAATGAAAAATTGGGAACAGGAGCAATTTCAAGATAAAAATAGGTTTTATACAAAAAGGAGGGGAAAAAGCCAATGGCAATCGATCATCCACTCATCACTTCCACCTTGGCAACAACAAAGCTCTCACACATGTTCCGTCTGTAGTGCCAGTGGCCATCTTTCAGTGTGGAACAAAAATGCAGTGCACTAACAGGCTTAATTTAATTTGAAAAAAATAGATTTATTTTTTTTTAAATGAAAGGGGGAAGGGTGCTCACTCACTTTTTTTTTCTTTTAATTCCCATTTTTTTATTTAAATCACTTCTGCTGCAGTTGATCCTCCTTTTTCAAAATAATTTCACTGTAGTATTTTTATCCCGACCTGGATGAGTCTTGTAATGGTACTATGTCTGCTACTTCCACAGGGGTTATAGGCTGATGACAGGGTACTGTTTTCCACACTGAAAAACAGTCACTCATGCAACAAACTGGATTTGTGTTCTTCCTAGGGTGGAAGGGCTGAGGTAGTCAATTTTCTAGTGTCCACTCACTTTTTCCTTAGAAAAAGAAGTAGTATTCCTTCAGTGTTGAAAAAAACACTGAAATAATCTAATCCAGAAAAAAAGAAGTGACGAAATAGCACTATATACCTCCATTCAATAAAAACTGAATATTAAACAGCAGCACCTAAACAAATGAAAAGGCTCAGCACCATATAATAATAATCGATTACTCTGGTTTTCAAGTACCTTCCTGGGGATGTTACCTTAGCCCAACATCCAGGGGTTGTTACTATATGAAAAAAAAATACATTTTGAATATATATATATATATATATATATATATATATATATATTCGCTTAAATCCCTCAAGGTGAATAATTATGGTAATTGGTGCTAAAATATAACATATCAGTGTAAAATGTGCACCACACTGAACTAACAGAGTGGAAAAAAATCTTGCATATGAATATTATATGGATATCCTCAATACATATAAAAAGAAACACACAAAAAAAAGAGAGCTGAGGAATGTGTTGGCACTATATAAATAATAATAATAAATGCACAAAATAAATGGACTAGTAAATATAATAATACACAGCTCACTCAAAAGCCAGGAGCAGATGCAATTCAGTACATTCAGAATTGGATGACACTCTAAGGGCTTGATTGTGGTAAAAATCGGCAAAAGACCGCAGATAAAGCACACATCTTTTATTTGCAAACACAGATGAAAATGCACGGTGCACCTTAAAATTCCTCACATTTATCGGGCCACAGCAAATAGGCTTACTCAGACTCACACTTTCATCTAGTATGTGAAGACACCGAACATCATACTGCTACTTCCTGAAGGTGAGAGGTGGCCATGCCAAATACAAAGACTCTTTTCCCTGCTTGACCCTTTCAGCTTTTACCAGTATGTCTTTAGAGGTAACAACCACTCCAAGACCCAGTCAGGCAGGGCAAAACCACAATGAAAGGCAGCAGCAAGAATAATGGTATGTTATTTATTTATTTATTTTAGGTGAGTGAACAAGAGGATGACCACCTGCAGCATCACCATCACTCAATTTTAAAATAGTTTTTTCTCTACAAAGAGTTAATAAAAAGACCTCCAGGCAGAGTTTACTTGTCTTTTAAAGCGCCACGCACTTTAACACTTACTATGTGAAGATCCACTCTTAATTCTAAGTCAGTGAATCAAAGCTGGTGTAAGATGCACTGGCAGTAGCAGCTAGACAAGAGGAACTTTTTTAATTTAATTTTTTTTTTCTCAATTAACTGGATGATGAGGGGTGCGATTGTTCCTGTCCAACCTACCTCTGTTGACTACTACCTTTACTATCCCACTTGCTCTGCCTAGGGGTGGTACAAGTAGTGTTGGAGGACGTAGTGGTAGGTTGTGACAACTGAATCAGATACATCACCAGTGGACCTGCTTCCTGCCCTAGTACTGTAATGTTCTGCTTCTTCCCTCAATAATACAGAATTGTGGTAACTTTGCAGATGTTGCTTCAAAATGGCACTAGTAAAATTACCATTCACTTGCCCCCAACTCACTTTATTGTTGCACAATATACACTATGCTAGATGGCCTTCATGGAGGGACTGAAATTGAACCCAAACTTTGCTTTTTTGGTGCAATACATTAGACCCCACTAGCATGCCTTGATTCTGCTAATGGAAATGTTGGTGATGGCGGTACAGGTGAAGTTGATGGTAGTGGTACTGTTGGTGATGGAAGCAATGACAATGAGTGGGCTACTTGTAAACGCAGTAGCAGCTGCAGCTGATGTCCTCAACAGTCCCTTTTTGTAGACAATTCTACAGTAAATGCAGTAGACTTGGAGATGGTGGACAAGATGCAGTAGGCAATGCACACTACTTGATGGAGTAAATACTAAGCTGCTGCCTGTCTTCTACACACCCATCCTCTTCTAATCCATCTAGCTCATCATATTCATTCTTGGGAATCCTACTAACCTGAGAATGAATGCTACTAACTTTGGTGGTGGTGGCAGTGTAAGTGGTGGTGTTGGAGGCTGCAGAGTATGAGGTCTCAGCAATCCTGGTGTTATAACTGTTCGAAACCATAGCACAGCTGCTAATGGTGTAATAGGGAACCGGACCTATATCCTTCTTCAATTATTATAAGCCTATTTTGTGAGATAAATGCTTGTGTATTGTAAATAAACACATTTTTTTTCAGCAAAAATTGATGTTTGTGTTGCAAAATGGATTAGTGCTATGTGAATTTACTGCTGTAGCATTTTTGTGTTTGACTGTTTCACTGCAGAGCATTCACACACTTGCAGCAGAGTAAATAATGGACTGAACACAGAAAAAAAAAAAGTTTTTTCGTTTTCCAGAGTCAACAAAAAAACTGCCAAGCTAGTGTTGAACTCAATGACTCAGGCTAGAAACAGTTTGGTTTTTTTTGCCTGACACAACTGTATCCAACAGACTTTTAGTCAAACAGTCTTTCCTCCAAACAGTTTACAAATGAATAAATAAATTCATAATAACTGTGAATTGGTTAAATAGTCTCAGATTAGGATGAATGACAAAATGCCTGCCAGCCCATGTATCAGGACATTAAAAACATGGCAGTGGTCTTGTGCTGTAGTGATTTATATTTAGACTATATGGAACCTCCCATACTCATTCCTCTTCATGTTGCCCATAGGATTGACTGAATCACACAAAGGCATGTATTCTAAAATGCCACTAACATGGTGTAAAAACACCATATTTAATCTATCTATCTATCTATCTATCTATCTATCTATCTATCTATCTATCTATCTATCTATCTATCATATGTCCAGGGTATGCCCAAGGTATTGTAAAATGCTGCCATTCCCCCCTCCACTGGTGATTCCAGGGGGTGTGCAACGTGGAAAATGCCCCCCCCCCGAGGCTCTCCCCTACCAGCTAATACAGGAGTGGTCTGTCCAAGAAGGTTAGAGTTCACTCTCACCACTGCGACCACCAGAGATTCCACACTGGACCACCAGGGATTGAGAAATATCCCCCCTCCTCCCTAGGTAAAGGTAAGAAGGGAGGGGACACAATGTGTATTTATTTTTACTGCCAAACCCTCCTCACGACATATTCACACACTGTCCCACACACACATACACTGCCCCACACACACACATACACTGCTCCATACACACACATCCCCCACATACACACACACACTGCCCCCACACACACCATACACATTCACACACACAAACACTGCCCCCCACACACACATACACTGCCCCCATACACACACTTCCCCCACATACACACACACTGCCTCCCATAAACACACTTTCCCCCACACACAATACACATACACAGCCCCCTCATACACAAACTGCCCCAAACACACATACACTGCCCCACACATACTTCCCCCACATACACACACACACACATGCACTGCCTCCCATACACACACTTCCCCCATATACACACACACTGCCCACACACACATACACTGCCCCCTATACACACTCTCCCCCACACACACATACACTGCCCCATACACAAACTGCCCCCACACACACCATACACACACTGCCTCCCATACACACAGTTCCCCCACATACACTGCCCCATACACACACACACATACACTGCCCCCATACACAAACTTCACCCACACACACCATACACATTCACACACACATACACAGACCCCTCATACACACACTGCCCCCACACACATACACAGCCCCCGCACACACCACACACACCATACACATTCACACATTGCCCCAAACACACACACTGCCCACCCATACACACACTGCCACACACACTCACACTGTGTTTTTTATTTTTTCCCATATTTATTCTTGCCTCCCTACCTCTTACCTGTGGGTAGGCAGGGAGAATACTTAACAACCTGGTGATCCGGTGGAGTGGAGATTACAGATCTGGGCCCCCTCTTCACTATTCAAGGCTGTGAGGGGCCCGGAACAGCATACATCTATAGCGGTAATCGCTATAGATATATGCATAGGCAGCCCGGGCACCTTGCAGCTGATTTCTTAAAGGTATAGGGGAGGCAAAATGCCGCCCCTGTGAAAGTGCCGCCTGGAGCCATGTTCCCACCGGGACCAATCGACCGGCCGGCCCTGCATATGTCTATGTTTCTGTCAGTCTCTGTCTATATATGATTTGTTCTGTCACATTTGAAAGAAATAAATAGATCAAAATTACTACTAGACATAAGTCTATAAGGTTATTGGTAAACATATATGCCATTTTTTTTTTGCTATTTCAACATTCTGTATACAGGGTGCAGGATACATTTATTAATATTGTCATTATTATTTATTTATAAAACACTGAAATTAAAAGCAGAAATACACAACAAGGCATTGAAGCAATAAAAAAGTGAAATACAAACGTAAAAACTGAACAATAAAATGTTTGTGTTTTGGACTGGCAATGATGATATACAATAAATTAACTGTAGATATTAAAAGTAGTAGGCTGTATTATTTTGCCTGCGATAAATATATAACCATATTCTCTATGTATCCCCATATTAGAGAAAAGTATAAAATGAAAACCAGTGCTAATAGTATCACAGGTCAAGTAATCCAGTCCAATGTATTAAAAGTGCAAAAAGCATGAGACCTAAATAATTAAAAATGGAAAAAAATATTTCATTGTTATAAGGCTGTAATTATGGAAATGGTGACTAAATATTATAATTATGCCAGAAATATCACAAAATATGAATAAACTGTAAGATGTAAATGAATCACAGGAAAACAGAGAAAAAAATAATTATGACACAATGGTTTCTTTAGGCTAAAAATTAAAATTGGTAATCATATCTACAAGTGAGAGTTTAAAATATAAACATAATAAATATTTATTTTTATCTTGCATATTTTACTTGTAAATATCTTCACTAAACAACATTGTATTGTTTCATATATAACATTTTTACAAAACAAAATAAAAAATTATTGGGAGCAGCCATCTTTTTTTTATATAGAAAATTATAACATGTATATACACAAGGGTCCATTCGCTAATGATTTGCAGTGATTTTCTGTTCGGCTTGCAAATTTTAGGGAAAATAGTCATCAATAAAAGAAAAAATAGCCTCTCTTTTGAGAGGTAATTGGTGGGAGTGATATCTTATGCCTTTGAATATATATGTGCAATATTACCACACATTGTGTAATAGTCCCTTCCCCATTATTCCAAATTGCGCCAATATCTTTAAAATTGTTATGTTTTTTTAGAACTTTGCAGCATTGTAGAGAAAAATGAATGTTTACGCAGTGATAATAAAACATAAACATTTTAATAAAGCTAATCCACCTTGTTATACTGTACTACTCACTCCACTTTCATTCAAAATGTTAATCCCCACTAATTATAAAGAGAATAAGAATTGCACAGGAATATTTCCTATTATTCTACTATTAGCGCTCACTGGTGTAATTATACTTACACTAAACAGCCCAACATATACACATGTATTAAAACATGCCATACAAAATACAAAAATAGAATTTATTTATTTTCTTAAATTACACATAAATATAAGATACAAATGTATTTTTAAAATACAGATACCAATAGTCACACTTGGTTTTGTGAAAATGCATAACTTTTTAGGTGCCAGACAGGGGAGGAAACACAATGAGGGTCACATATATTGCAGTTCTGAAGCTAATATCCCTACTGATGACTTCACTACTATTCATTAACTTTTCCTCAGAAGAGATCTTTTCACGTGTGGCCCAATGTGCAGTGATTGTGCCATCTGGCACTCAAAAAGTTAGTATATGACATACACAGACACTTTTTTATTGTGTTTGTTTTTTGTTTTTTTATAAATGTAACTCACAAAAAAAGAAGATAATTTTTGTTTGTTCTAGATTTCCATTAAATATGGAAAAATGTATTGTCCTAGTTCTGCCTTACATCTTGAAGAAGTTTGTTTATCTCAGCAACTAGTTCACTTGCATCCATTAGTTCATGTTTTCCGTCATTTAGGTGATTGAGGACATTGTCAAAATCATCCTCCTCATAGTTCTCTGGGATTTCTTCCATTGCAGGCAACCACTTGGATGATGGCTGTGCACTGGAGTGGTTCCCTAAAGGTGTTCCAACATTATTAGGGTTTTGAAAATGAGAGCTTGCTGCCCATGCTGCTACTCCTTGTGGGTAACTTGAAGTTTTTGATGCAACTTGTCCTTTCCTTCGTTCTAATGAGTTTGAACGATCCATATCATTGCACTCAGTATAGTTATCTATAGATGGAGGTAGCAGACGTTGGAAAACATTATTCATTTCAGTAAGAAGAGATGAAGTGCAGGTTTCAGCGGATTCCTCATCTTGAGATTCTTTGCCAAAAGTTGAAAAGCTCTTTTTCTTCTCATTCTGGTCAATAGTATTCATGTCATCTTCTAGTAGAGGAGTCTGTTGCTGGACTTGAAGCTGAGTCTGCTGTTGCTGATGGTTTTGTGGCTGTTGTTGGTGAGACTGGAGGTCTTCTCCAGGAACAAACATATTATTTCTGTAGTCAGCTGATGGAGAAGGTAGAGGAGGCATCCAACACTGATCTGAATGTCCCAGAACCCGGCATTCATCTGTGCAGAATCTCATAACTGTGAAAAAATACAAGAAATGTAACCACAAATCAACTGGACGGTCTACAACATAGGAGGATATGGTATCACATGACCTATTATTAATCACTATATATATTTACATACACACACATACAAAATAAACACTTCTAATTATTGTGAATATCTCCCATGATGATCATGCAGTCAAATAGTAGACTGAGCAAACTGAGTAACACGATGCAGTAATCCTTAGCAGCTGGCATTCCACAGGTTTACCGTCACTGTTATGTGCAACACTAACCACTATTATTCCTGAGAAACATAAGAAATATATAAATAGGTTGCCAGGGACACTGCCACATGTGGAACAGTTCTTCAAATTTCACTTCTGAAAAACAGTAAGATCTATTTCATGAACTTGAGAATTGTTCAGAAATTGCAAAGGAAGTACGATTTTGAAATCAAAATAGCTCAAATAGAAAAATTGTCTATTTAGGACTAAACTATGCAGTGTACCTTGTCAACTGTAAACAAATCATAGACAGGTAAATAAATCCAGAAAATGTCTGCTTTATTTCAATATATTATCCTCCAAAATATGTTGCATACTCATATTTCATAGGATACATTTTTGTACAAATGCATCACAAATGCATATCCTTTGTGGCTTAATGTTCTGAAACACACAAGAGAATCCAAACTGAAGTTATGAACTATACAATAAATTCTGAAGGCTTAGGAACTCGGTTTGGCCAAGATGGTAGTGTTTCAAAAAATCTTCACTTTGCCAAAATAGAGATTTTTTTTCCAAGACAAAAATGTTTTGCTTAAGTATTGCAAGATGGTTCTCAGCTTACCGCAACAGACAGTTTATTGAATACACGCCAAAGAGTTAAAGTTATTTTTAACACAAATTCAGACACAACTAGTGGTGGTAAACACTTAAATCTACTAGTCTTAGCATGCTCTAGATCACCCTGCTGTGTATTGTAAGAGACAAGTTAACTCATTTAGTTCTGGTTTCTGTGTGCATGTGCAACCATCCATTTATCATCAAGAGTGCTAATACAAATGTTTAAATCTTAATCATGATGTGTGTGTGTTTTGTGTGTGTGTGTGTGTGTGTGTGTGTGTGTGTGTTTGATATTGCTATATTTTCAAAAGAAGGAAAAAACTAAAAATAAAAAAAACATAAAACCCAGGTGTATTTTGTTGAAACTAACAAACACCATGGTCGATTTACTGAAGCAGTGCTTTGGAGAGGATAAAAGGCAAAAAGAAGACAATACAATGGGACAGATGGCCTGGCTGGAATACTACATGAGACCTTATGGAACATGGGTTCCATCTGCAGGAGCCTTACAACTAAGGACAGCAGGAGCTGGGGGTGCATAGAGGGAATGCTGTCACTATCTGTTGGGGAGGGTCCCCAATTCATTGTTTTCAAAGAACCCTTTGCACTTTGCTGACATTCTTAAATAGATTAGTAAACACCCCTCTCTGACACCTAACTTGCCTGGTGCCACAGAAAAACCTGCTGTCATCTTTATAACACAGTATCCATGTAAACCTTTTTGTAGGATTTAATAAAACAGAAGAGGCAAACTATGAATCGTGTCTGTTCTTATAATGACCTTGGAAGGAGAGAATGAATATCTTGCTCACTGCTCAGTTAAATACTATATAACCCTTTTTTTACGAATAGTCTAAAATCATATGATTGTATAAACAATCTAACAGTCTATTCTTTTTTATCATTTGTAAACAAGTATTTATTGTTCATACAGCCAAATGCTGTATCACCAGCCCTGGAGAAAAATAAAAAATAATCATGTGATAATGCCTTTTCTGATACTGACATGTTTAACCCTTTCAAAACCAAATGGCGAAAAAACATAAATAAAGGTATTTAAATCTTCCTATTGTACAAAAAAGGTTTGGTGGTGCTAATAAAAAAAAACTAAGGAAAATTACAGAAATACATATTTCAGACATAAAAACAATTGTAATACATAAAACATCACTGTCATCTGGAATGGTATTATAATGTATACTAACGATCATCATGTTAATATTGCATGGTTACATGACTCATATGCCCTCTACACGATTTACATATGGTCTTGGTAAACAAGTTGGGATGTAGCAGAATGAAAAGATAACATGTAAAAGGAATTCAGGAGAATAGCTTTATCTCCTAAGTGCTAGAGAAGTAAACATTCATAATTAATAATTTAACCTTCTGGCACCCAAAGGGTTAAAGTCATCTGTGCTTTTAGGCATATACTAATTTTCACTATGCTAGCGTTAACTCAGGTTACTTAACCTTTTAAAACAGAATTAGCATGAGGATTAAATCTACTGCTTAGCTTAAACGCCTTTGCTTTGGGGACAATAATTGAGTTGGTTCATCCCTCTTTGCTCTGCTGCTTATATCTGTTTGTGTATCTGTATCTGTGCTGTAAACTGACAGATAGGAAGCAGCCTGTTTATAATGGGCTGACAATGGGCACATGTGAGAACAGAATAACATTATAATAAATATATATACATTTTATGTTGCTATGTAAATGTATGTTAATACATTAGAAGATGCTCTTGTGTCTGTATTGCCCCCAAGGCCCCACCTGTTCTTACTTTTATGTAGGCATGTGTGTGGGTGTATGAGTGTTACTATGCTTTGATCTCTAACTATACTATAGTGGTAGGTGTGTGTTTCTTGACACTGTACTATGCTGTGTGTGATTGTGGTATGTTGTGTATCTTTGCTGTTATGTGTGTTTTTACATATATGTTATTGTACTATGCAGTGTGTGTATCACTGTGCTATTGTTTGCAGTAACTCTATTGTATGATGGTATTGTGTGTGTCTGTGGAAAAAATGGTATGGTCAACTGTGACACAGTGTGTGCATTGGATCTTACCTGGGGGAATTCTATGCCCATCTGTAAGGAAAAGTTCACTGAATCCTTCTCCCAGAAATCTGTCAATGGGTGAATCTCTCCCTAGATCATAATCACTGTCTCCAGCTTCACTATCGCCACGACCACTATCTTTCAGACTAAATTTATCCATATCCTGAAGGGCGTATCTGCAAAACAAAACAAAAAAGTGCTCAAACAATTATTTTTATATAAAACAGCAAACTATTTGCTGCATAATCAATAAGATGGATAAGTCAATTAAATATGTCACCTGTAGCTCCGGGAATATTTGTTCCCTCGAAAGCTTGGTCTGGGCTGGTATTGGCCCTGATGAAGCATTGAGAGTAGCTGAGATACCTGTCAATGAAAAAATACAGTAAATTATAAATGCATTTAATAATATTCTTACATCAATACTCTTGCTCTCTTTGTTAGTTCTCTCTGTCAATCTAATCTATTTCTTATGAACTGTTAGCAAATAGACAATGCTTTTAGGCCTCAGTTAGATGGTTTGCCTTCCAATGCAGTATGGAAAACAACTGCATTCTACTAGGTATTGGAAACCCTTTATAACATTATACTACTAAGAATTCTTCCCCCTTTCCCCTATTCATGCTGTATTCCTTTTCCCTTGTTCTTATTTACAAATTTATTAATAAAATATATTTGAAAAGAAAATAACTTGGTAAATAACATTAGAAAGATAATTTACATTATTGACCCCTAATTAAACTATGCCAGTCATGTTCCTGTCAGTTGATTTTAACTCCAAATTGCCGTTTATCACAGTTTATAGCCATGGAAAAGTGAGTGATATTTACCTCCACTGCCGGAGTAGCATTGGAAAGTTCCAAAGAGAAGTTATCTGGTACATGATTGGAAGAGATTGTCATCAGACTGTTCAGAGATTGGCGACTGTGTTGACTTTGTCTGCTACTCATCTGTCCCCTTTCTAAAGTTGGAGAGGGCGAAGGAGATGACATGTGATGCGACCTGATAGGCAGAGTACCATTTAGGGTAGGCACTAAAGTAATATCCCCTTTATGAATCTGTCTTGAAGGCCTTTTGGGGTGATTCTGATAAGTTGACTCGGCAACCCTGCAGTTATAAGATCGATTGTCCTTTTTTTCTCGATTACATCTTGTAGCAAAAATAACCATAATAACCAAAAGCACTGCACAGATAGCCCCAAGTGAAATGATAATGATCATGGAGACATCCACTGTGGCTTGTTTAACATCATCAGGTTGAGAGCTGGATTCATCATGAAGACTTTCTAAATAATACCTAAGGAGTGCCTTACTACTACGTGGAGGACTTCCCTTGTCCTGAACTAAAATTAAAAGTTTCCATTCCTGGTTAGTGTAGGTTTCCATGCTGGTGTTTATGTATATTTCACACAATTTGTGGTCAATAATAAATATATCATCTTTATTTCCCTCTGAAATATAACAGTTCAATTCAGAGTTAATCCCAGAATCTTTGTCTGTAGCTTTTATTTTAGTAATTAAGGCACAACTTTCGACATCTCTTGGAATTGAAACATCGGCTGTGCTGTTGTGTAAAATGGGTGTAACTATGACAGGAGCATTGTCATTTTCATCTATAACTGTGAGTATAACTGTAGCATTGGTAGCAAGTTGAGGCATTCCGCCATCTCTTGCCTGAACAATAAAGGTAATCTGATTAGTTTCTTCATGGTCAAAGGACCTAAGTGCATATATAGCACCATTAGACGGGTCTATAGTTACATACGTTGTTATAGAATGTCCTTGTATGAGGCTTTCAAGTATAGTATATGTTACTTGACCATTTTCTCCTTGATCAGGATCTGTGGCTCTAACCGAAGTAATGTGCGTACCTGGAGAATTGTTCTCCACAATGACCACTTCATATTTGTAAGTCTGAAAACGTGGAGAATTGTCATTTTCATCACTCACTTGTACAGCAAAATGCTTGACAGTGGAAAGACTTGGGATCCCCTTATCTTCTGCTATAACAGTCAGACTGTACTCAGACCTTTTTTCTCTATCAAGGGTAGAGTTAGTTAAAATTAAATAATTGTTTTCATAGGTCTTTTGAAGCTTAAACTGACCATGTCCATGAAGTTTACAGACCACTTCTCCATTAAGGCCAGAATCTTTGTCTAGTACCCTCACCAAAGCCACAAATGTTTCCAGTGGTGCACCTTCAGATATGTAGGCAATCTCCTTCCCTTGAGACATTAAATTAATATTGATTTCTGGTTTGTTGTCATTAACATCAACAACGTTTATAATAATTTTGCACAGGGCTGGCATAGCATTGGGTCCCAAGTCCTGGGCCTGCACATCAATCTCATAAGATTTGGTTGTTTCATAGTCCACTGACTTTATTAGAGTAAGCTTTCCCTTGTCGATGTCTATTTTAAAAGTGTCAGTAATTTGTGGGGACATGTGACTACTAAAAGAATATTCAACCTTCCCATTATCTCCTTCATCTGGGTCAGTGGCATTGAGGTCTATCAGTAAAGTCCCTACAGGAGAATTCTCGGGTAAGTGGATAACATAGGACTGCCGTTCGAACACAGGGCTGTTGTCATTGGAATCAGAAACGCTTATTTTGAGGATGGAGGAACCGAATCTTTGCGGTACGCCCATGTCTGAGGCAGTGAGCTGAAGCTCATAGCTGGACTGTAACTCCCTGTCCAGCTGCTTGTCCACAATAAGTTCTGCATATTTGGCGCCATCTGTCCTAGTCTTTACCTCTATCCTAAAGAAATCGTTGTCTGAAAGAGAATACGTATAGAGAGAGTTCTCACCCACATCTGGATCGTAAGCACTGTCCAGTGGGATCCGTGTCCCGACTGCTGCGCTCTCCGAAATCTCCAGGGGGATTAAAGCCCTGGAGAATTGGGGCGCATTGTCATTGATGTCCAGGACCTCGACCACAACGTGAAAGAGCTGCAGATGTTGAGTTGGCAGCGTGATCACATCAAACTCTATGGAGCAGTTTAGGTTTTTCTGGCAGAGCTGCTCACGGTCAATCTTAGTCCCGATGCTTATCTCCCCGTTATCCTCCCGGACTGAGAGCACGGAACGCTGCATCGCTCGAAATCGAATGTTCGGTACCTTGGATTGACCGCCTTCTAAATCCTCCGAGAGCCTGGCTATCACGGTCCCAACCGCCTGCTCCTCGTAGATCTTATACTTTACATTCTTACACGTTATATACCGGTTCAGACACATCATCCATGTAAAGAGTAGAACCAAGTTCATTCTCCTGCTGATCCGATTCCTCCTGGAGAAGCAGTAATCCATCTCTCCCCCAAAAAGATAATTAAAACACAATCCTTCGAACTTCTCCTGGCGATTTAAAGTCAGAATACATTGATTGACATTAAAGATGAAATCAAATTCCAGTGGTAAATACGGCCAATCGATATGGTAGGAAGTCTCCCAAACTTTCTATATACAGACAGACCGCGTTTTAGGGCAAGCAGCGATCAGCATTCAGCAGCCCACTAATGTCATTAGCTCTCCCCAGTCCAGTGTGAGGAGAAAGAGAAAGTCACATCAGGATTTCGTTCACGTGCAGTTGTGTATCCATAGATTGCAAGGGTTTTGCTGAATCTGCAGTATTTTCCCCCTCTGAGATCCTTTCTCTCTCACTGCTCTGCTGCAGACTAAACACCCTTGATTGCTGACTCCAGCCTAAAATCTGTACAACTTCACTTCAACTCAGACAAAGCTCTTGCTCTGCATGTGTTGAATCTCCTCCAGCCAATCAGCTAAATTTCCCAAATCAAAGGACAGTGAAGTCACACAAGTACCGGGAGAATGTACTGTAGGGGGAGTGAGGGGAGAAAGAGAGAGAAAGGGGGGCTCCTCCTACTGCATTCAGTTTACCGAGCGTGCCACAACAAAGAGGGGGCAAATTGCAGAAGGTATCAAAAAAAAAACAAAAAAACAATTAGCAAGCATTCTTACAACCCATCATCACAGGGAGGGAAAAAAAATCACGTCTTATGAAAACTTACACGCGTTACAGAGACATCTTTGATGGGATGATGCTTATTAACGCTCGGTGTGCCGGGGGGGTGGGGGAATCTAAAAACTTAGCCACTTGTAGTTAAAATAAGATACACATTTCCCTGTGCGTCATCTACGTTATTCATTTATTTACTGCTACAATTTCGGTCTGTTGTCGGCGATACTACACAATTCTGCAGTGCGGAACACATCCAATGCACTAATGTCAAGGTCTCGCCACTCGTCACCGTGGAGGAGTTTAGCAAAATCCCCTGTTAGAACGAGATAAATTAACATTCACACACTCTCTATCTCTTTCCCTTTCTCTCTTTTATTTCTCGGTTTTGATGCCAGGTAACTTTAATAAATAGGCTGACTTTCCCTGTACTTCTATGCAAAGCAAATCTTATTTTCTCTGGTTTTAATTTATTTTGCCCATCATTTCTCTTCCTCTCATGTGGTGCTTCACCCGTACAGACTTGATTTACTGTGCCAGCTCTCAAACCTGTACACTGACATGATCTATAAATTGTGAGCAATACATATCATTTATCAATTTGGCGTCTCACTTTATCAATAGCAACTCAGAATGCAAGCAGCACAAGGCATGGATACTGTACCGAACACTTCAAGGTTTTGGACTGATCATTATTATTATTAGGTTAGTGAATCATTTATTAGCTTCAGAGAAACCCTGTGATAAATTATTTTAATCAATTTACAAAAAGAGTGGTGCTGAGGACTGATGAACTAGATTGCATCCAAATAAATGAGATCTCCTTACAGAAAGACTTATCTCCTGTGAGATTAGAGATATGACAGATTCCCTCTGAGACTTTCTTCCAATGAATGAGACTGGCTCCTTGTAAATGAGGATGCTTTCCTGTGAGGATATATATGAGAGAAGTGTACTTTTGATATGTAAGACTGCTTCTATTTGAGATCTCCTTTCAATGAGGGAGAGAGAGGTTCTCTAAGAGACTTCCTTTCAGTGAGTGAGATTTGTTCCATGTGAGATTTCCTTACAGTTTGCCAGGCTGGTTCTATGATAGTTGAGAGACTTATTTTCAATAAGTGAGACTGCTTCTCTGTGAGATTTCCTTTCAGTTTGTAAGACTGGTTCTATTTGAGACCTCGATTCAGTGAGACTGTTTCTCTATAGAATTTTCTTTCAGTGAGTGAGACAGGTCTCTTGTGAGACTTTCTTCCAGGGCCTGAGATTGGTTGTATGTGAGACTTATTTTTAGTTAGACTGGTTCAGTGTGAGTGAAACTGTTTATCTGATTTTTATTTTGTTTGTTTTTTTTAGAAAGGTCACTTTTAAATGCCACAGCTCAATGCAGTGACCCTTAAATCTATGTTTTTCCAACAACAGGATCATTAAACCTACAAAAAGAAAAATGACACAGTTGAAAGGGAAGAGGTGATGGTAAGGTTACGGGGATTTAGGGCTGAAGTAACCTATTAGAATTAAGGTGTTTATTGTTGAGTAAGCATTGGGGGAATGGAGACAAGGAGTTATGTGGTGTGTAGTGTTGGGTGACATTGGGTTATCTGCCTACAAGATGCTTTGGACTATAACACTCATAATTCTCAGCAAAGTGACTGTCCAAAGATTCTACCCAACATATTCTTGTTGTGCTGGTCTAATGATGTTGCAGTCATTAGAAGGTTGTCCGATGTAGCAGTGACTTTTTTTTTAACTTAATTTTATCAAACACAGATTTTTAATGTTTGTTAGTGAGACCAGTACTCTGTGAAACTACTCCAGTGAGAGAAACCTACTTAATATATCCTTCCAAAAACATTGTGTGTGAGTGAGACTGATTCTCAGAGAGTTTCATTTTTTATACCAGAAAGACTTTTTTTTTTCTTTTTGTGATCCTCCTTTCTGATTGGTGCAGGATACTTATATAAGGACTGGCATACCCTCTGTGGATTGTGACATTGTTGTGCTTGTTGTGAGTGAGGTTGCCACAATGTGTCTCTGCCTTCACATTGGAGGTATAGTCTTACTTTGAGTGAGCTTGGTTTATAAAAGATCAGATTAATACTTACCTGTACAGTGAGTGGGGGTGATATGACTTCACTTTCAAAGGAGCTACAGATTGCATGTAAATAAGACTTTTTTCAATGAGTAGACCTGATTTAACATACAAAGGGGCCTACATTTGAAAAATACAGTCTTCAACAGATCTTCTTACAGTGGAAGATCTGCATTGAGTAGAAGTTCATTTGAGCACTTGAGAAGCTGCAAGCTGGGAAGAACCAACAATTTCTGCAGCTCTGTACAATAGGACATCATACCAATAAACACAAATGAACCAAGCTTGTCCTACAATAACATTCCATATGGATACAGCTACACGTGGTCTAGTGATGCAGTGTATTGTAGCATTAAAACAGTTAATGTATTTCATACCTGCATGGTACTTATGCACCTATGATTAAGTACCGTAAATGGTGTGAAACTCATTAAGTATTTTTTTGCTATCCTGCCCTGTGTCACTGCACTATGAAAATCTGAATAGATTAATTAATTTTAATAATATACAAGTCTGGTTTATTGGTATGTTGTGCATCAGCAGAAAATAATTTTTGGAGGTTTTATGTTGTGGAATAAGTATATCTTTTGGGTTGATTGGACCAGACAATATTGCTGGCATTCTGGTGAACCAGAGTGACCATTACCGGGAAAATATATTTGTATTATTTTAAATGACATATTGCTTCCACTGAGCAAAAATACCTTTTATATAGTCACTCCATTTTTGAACATGCTCACTGTAGGATATGCTCTTTGTAGTTACCACAAAAAAATATATAAATACACTGACAATCCAAACAAAAGCTTGTCATGTCAAGGGAATAATACAGACAATCTTCTGGGCTATACAAATTAATTCAGTACTTCTATCAATTTAGCCTCTTATTAAGGGGCCCTAAATGTGTATACTGGTGGTATTATGAACATCATATGATTCGAAAGATGACAGTAATGTTGTTAAATTGTGCTTGATGAATTCAAGAAAAATTGCAGACAAATGACATGATGTTTGCTAAAAGTGCCTTTTACCTCACTAGACAGCTACCCTGTTAATTTACCTGACTGCATAGGCAGAAAGCACTCTCATTCTGAGCTTCCATTAGACACTTCCATTTACATAGCCAGTATCAATGGATCTATCTGTCTGTCTATCTATCTATATCTACCCATGCATATATATGATATTTTTGTAATGTCAGCTTGTCTAGTAAGTGCTTTTTTCCCTAATAAACTTTTATCCAATAAGTGCTTTTTTCCCCTAAAAACTTGATAGTGCCAGAGTGAAGAGATAGCAGAATCACAACAGATGAAAATTCACCTTCTATAGCTTAGTCACACAGTAGGAGGTTTACTTAGAAATGCTATCATTCAACAAACTTAAATAAAACCCAGCATGGAATTGCTACACATTACCTTTAGTCTGTATCCTTGTTTCTTTCTTTTCTAATATTTTTTTCTTTCTCTTATGTGAATCTTTAACTTCATAACCTTGCCTGAGTGTACAGACTCCATGCAGGATGCAGCTTCTCCTTCCCACTCTAAAGATGGAGCCTGAAGCTAAATTCTATTTTAGATATACATACAGAATGACTTCAGGCACAAGTTTAGCTGCGAAGGAGAAACTAGACCTCAAAATTTCAACCATGATCTATGCAAGGTCACACACATTATGCCTATATACCTATGTGCATGTATCCGTCTATTTGTCATTAATAGTATTATGTATTTATATAGTGCCAGCTTATTCCGCAATGCTTTACAATAAGAGGGGTCCTTCGATCAGTACGTAGATACGTAAGGGAGTACATCACTCCTTTTACCTCATACATCCATATATATGTATATATAAATATATATGTAAAACTCAGAAGTGATTGGTCTTTTTTTAAACTCTCTGTCTATCATCTATTCTTCATCTTTTACATACTCCTTTGCAATATCCTTAGAAGACACAATTCAAGAAAAAAGTGCACTATAAAGAAATTCAAAAAACAACATTTAAAAACCCAACAACAAGTGTAATATATGTACACTATCACAAATATTGTCCTCTAGTCATCAATCATCTTTTCTCGCCATCAATCTTCTTTTTTTTGGCACCACAGGTGGAATTCAGAATCATAATATTTCGCTCCAGGGTTCAGGAATTTGGTTGATCACTCGATCAGCACAAAATTCAGCCGAATTACAGTTTGGCCCGAAATTAATCTCCAAGTTTACCACACATGCATATTTACACTATACGTGCAACACATTTTTTACACTCTCTACGTTTCTCCATTTCTTCATCTCATTTATTTTTCTTCTTTCCTAAAGTCAATGTCTCTTTGATTTTTCTCCCTTAGGTTTCTCTGCATGATTTTTTTTCCAGCAAAATTATAGCAAGGTTTCTTTCTCTGAAGAGGCGAGTAGAAGCCCAGCATGTGGCCTCCTCCCTGTAAGAATTCTAAAGCATTTTATATGCCATTGTTCCCCTCTTTCAGAAAGCAGCGCCGTGTGGCAAATTGTGCAGAATAGAAATGCCTATAATGAATGTATTTAGCACTGGGTCATGCCGATGAACATTCTACCCTCATGAATAATAGTGTTTTACAACTTTGCAGTTCTTTCAAAGTGCTGGTTCCTACCCCCCCTCCTTTCAACCCATGGGCAAAACTAGCAGAAGATAAGACGAGCAACTGGGACTGTCAGTGCCCACAGCCATCTGGCTGAAAACTCTGACAATCCAAGCCAATAATTATATCACTTCAGGCTTTGGTGTACCTCTAAAAAGGAAAAAAGGAATACATTCAGTGGTCAGCCAGAGATAGGTTGAGGAGGATTGAAAGATAATCTAATTTTGCTAGTTCATGGTTAGATTTTATTAAAGCTTAAAGCTTTTGCTAAAACTTTTCAAACCAGTTTTCAAGCACTCCAAGTGCAATTTCATTCATACAATAATTGGAAAAATTGGTTTATATATATAAAGCCTTTTCAAATGTTAAAGTATTTTTTTTTCTTTTTCAAAAGAAGAATGAAGTGGCTATTGCCTTTTCAACCGTGTGTGTGGGATGAATAATTCATAGTTAGAAATAGTTTCAGTGCTACATACTAAAATATTTAAAATGGTGTGTAAATTAATATATGCCCACATGGAATAAGTACTTTTTTGAAGCAACTCGCAAACACATTCAGGAATATTTGAGTTCAAAGTGAGAAGCAAAAGATTTAAAAGGCATTTGCACTTTCATAGCGAAAATGAGAGCTAACTATGTTGCCTATACATCTTAATAACAACACATTTTGCTAATACTAAAGAAGTTTTAATATTCATTTTTTTTGTGGTTTGGAAAAAAATTATATGCCGTGAACTGACTTTTCCCTTAACATTTATATAATGTATTTGCCGACTAGATTTTTTTTTTATTGCTTTTAAGTATTGTTTTGAATGCACTTGTTAAAACAATATAAGTAGTGACTTTCGCCCACTACAAGTGAAAGTTGTTTCATTGTCCCCAAGAGCTCCAAGAACCTTTGACATGGCAGCCTTTGTTGCCATAGATAGAGAAGACTCCACGTGCAGAAGCAAAGATCTTATGGAGTGCCCCTTTGTAACGCTTGTTAAGACATGTGAGTGGAGCTTTGCTCTTCTCAGACACAAGCCCTTTCCATTTACGAAACATCTAGTAACAATGAGACCAAAGCCTGCCTAATTCATACAATGTAACCTAAGTAGGCAATTCTATCATTATATCGTATTGACTGGGTTGGATGCTTTCTTCAGTTATGTATATTTTCTTACGTTCTTCAGAATTCCAGATTGTTAGAAATGTGATTCTTTTGTTAGTTAAAGGTTATAAAGCAGATTGTTTAGTTCTGACCCATACATATGTGTAATGTGCATTTTGTTATTTTGTGCACCAACACATTTATTTTATGTATAAAATTATATATATATATATATATATATATATATATATATATCAAATACTAAGTCATAAAGAGTATTTGCTTGACTCTGTCCATCCATCCATCTGCCTGTCTATTTGACTGTTCATCCATCCAATCTGCCTTTCTATGCATAAAAAATGTTGCACTCTGAAATTAAGTTCACAATATACTCTTAGGAACACAGTGCCTACCAGTGTGCATGGCTTTGTAAACAGACAAGGAAAACTAACTCCCTTTGTATGTGTTTGGAAGGGATGGGGGAGTCGATAGTTTACCCCCTCCATAAGGGTCAATAGTTAACTCCTTCATCTCTTCCCAAGTTTTCCATTTGTAGGTTTAGCTGTGTACAGCGCATGCCATGCAACTTAGTTAAAGTTTGGTTTTAAATGCCTTTCAATAAAGATCACGGCCTTACGTGACTCTTTTGCTTCATGTGATTTTTATTATTTGTTTTCTTACGTTTTCTTTCCATATCACAGATATGTGATAACGGATGTTTGTATTATGGGAGTTGGTTATCTCTGCATGATTGTCCCTTCATCTGTGCTATAAAGTTTGAAACAACAATGAATCCTTAGAGAATACAAGCATACATTTTTAGACACTATGGGATGTTTATCAAGGCAAAAGAGTGCCTATTCTCAGTCAGACTGATATTCTAACGGTGTCCATGGTGATTGCTTCATATTGAACCATTTGTTCCAGAATACAAAAGGGAAAAGAAAACTACTGGATACACAGTTTACATAGTTACATAGCTGAAAAGAAACTTGCGTCCATCAAGTTCATACTTTCTCACATATGTTTTTGCTGTTGATCTAAAAGAAGGCAAATTTTGCAACAAACTAGGAATAAATTCCTTCTTGACCTCAAAATAGCAGTCAGATATCTCCTTGGATCAAGCAGCTATTACCCCACTAATTAGAAATTATATTCCTGTATGTTTTGTTTTTGCAAGTATTTATCCAATTGCAGCTTAAACATCTGTATGGACTCTGATAAAAGCACCTCTTCAGGCAGAGAATTCGATATCCTTATTCCTCTTACTGTAAAAAAATATTTTCTTTGCCTTAGATGAAATCTCCTTTCTTCCAGCCTAAATGTATGACCACGTGTCCTATGTATAGCCCTGTTTATGAATAGATTTCCAGATAATGGTTTGTACTGGCCCCAAATATATTTCTATAATGTTATCATATCCCCTCTGAGGCACCGTTTTTCTAAACTAAAGAGATTTTAATTTTTTAACCTATCTTCATAACTAAAATGCTCCTTTTCTTTTATCAATTTTGTAGCTCGTCCCTGTACTTTCTTTAGTGCCATTATATCCTTCTTTAGAACAGGTGCCCAAAATTGCACAGCATATTCAAGGTGTGGTCTTACCAGCAATTTATAAAGAGGCAAAATTATATTTTTATCCCGAGAATTTATGCCCCTATTTTCACATGACAAAACCTTACTGGCCTTAGCAACTGCAGATTGACATTGCATATTGCTGCCTAATTTGTTGTCTATAACAATTCCCAAATCCTTCTCGTATGTGGTTATCCCTAATTCACTACCATTTAGGGTGTAAGTTGCTTGTGCATTCTTGACCCCAAAGTGCATAACTTTGCATTTCTCTACGTTAAATTTAATTTGCCATTTTAGTGCCCAGTCCCCAAATCTATCCAAATCCCTCTGCAGCAAAGCAATATCCTGCTCACATTTTATTACTTTACAAAGTTTTGTGTTATCTGCAAACACTGCAGCATGGCTTTCAATGTCTATTTCAAGATAATGTATAAATATGTTAAACAGAAGCGGTCCCAAAACGGAACCCTGAGGGACACCACTTACCACTTTTGTCCAGCCTGAAAATTTACCATTAATGACAACTCGTCATACTCTATCCTTAAGCCAATGTTCTACCCAAGAACAAGAATAATCATCTAGACCAATTTCTTTTAGTTTGAAGACTAACCTATTGTGAGGAACCGTATCAAATGCCTTGGCAAAATCCAAGTAGATCACATCCACTGCAACACCCTGATCTATACTTCTTCGTAGAATGCAATTAGGTTAGTTTGACATGACCTATGTTTCATAAAACCATGCTGATTATTGCTAATAACAATGTTCTTCCCAATGAATTCCTGAATTTTATCCCTTAAAGGACCACTCTAGGCACCCAGACCACTTCAGCTTAATGAGGTGGTCTGGGTGCCTGGTCCAGCTAGGGTTAACCCATTTTTTCATAAACATATGAAACATGAAACTGCTATTTTTATGAATGGGTTAAGCCTTCCCCTATTTCCTCTAGCGGCGGTCTCATTGAAAGCTGCTAGAGGCGCTTATGTGCTTCTCACTGTGAAAATCACAGTGAGAGCACGCCAGCGTCCATAGGAAAACATTGATAGCAGCTCTTGCCGCGAGTGCGCATTCAGCCGACGGGGAGGAGAAGAGGAGGATCTGAGGAGGAGAGCTCCCCGTCCAGCGCTGGAAAAAGGTAAGTTTTAACCCCTTTCCCCCTTCCAGACCCGGGCAGGAGGGGGACCCTGAGGGTGGGGGCACCCTCAGGGCACTATAGTGCCAGGAAAACGAGTATGTTTTCCTGGCACTATAGTGGTCCTTTAACAGCCCTTTAAATATTTTCCCAGTCACAGAGGTTAAGCTCACAGGTGAATATTTCCAGGCAAGGATTTTGAACCCTCCAGTACAATACCTGAAACAAAAGAATCTTAAAAAATTAAATACAGAGGTTCACTTATTTCCCCACTTAGCTCCTTAAGTACTCATGGGTGAATACCGTCAGACCCCAGAGCTTTATTTACATTAATTTTCTTTAACAGCTGTAGCACCTTGTCTCTAGTTATCCAATCGCAAGTTATCTGCAAGTTTTTTGAAGAAATCATTTGCATATCTCTTGCCATAGGATCCTCATTAATATATACTGAAGAATAATAGTTATTTAAAATTTCTGCCTTTTCCTGATCTTCATTAGCTAACAGACGCATCTCTGTTTCCAGTGTACCTACACTTTCATTTATTTTATTTTTTTTAGAATTGATGTACTTGAAAATTTTTTGGGAGTTGGTTTTGCATTCTCTGGCTTTCAATTTCTAATTTTTTTGTTTAGCCACTTTAATTGCCTTTTTGCTAGCATTATTGACTTTGTTATATCTTATATAGGATGCCTCTTATTTGTCCGCTTTAAATGCCCTTTTCTTATTTTTAATCCCATGTTTTACTTCTCTACTAAGCCACATTTCAATTTGTTTCTTTTTTATTTATTACCCAATGGTACATACTGAGAAATGTACCTTTCTAATTTTTGTTTGAATAGTTTCCATTTATCCTCGGTGCTTTTTTCACTAAGGTGTTTATGCAAGTCGAAATGTTGTAGAGCTGCCCTAGTCTTATTGAAATTGGCTTTTTTTAAATTATATGTGCTTTTGCTTTTTTAAATTTATTTTAAAATTTACCATATTGTGATCACTATTTCCCAAATGCTCCCCTACTTGAATGTTGGTCAAAAGATCAACGTTGTTTGTTATAATGAGATCCAGACAAGCATCCTTTATAGTTGGTGCTTGTACCAGTTGTGACATGAATGTGTCATTTAACACATTCCAAAACCTAATTCCCCTTGCTGAAGTACTAGTCACTCTATCCCAATTTATTAAAATCTCAAATAATTAACATGTTACCCCAATTTGCAGCTTCCCCAATTTGCTCTAACAGCTGTTCTTCCTCATTAATATTTATATTGGTGGTTTATAACATATCCCAACCAATAACTGATTTCCCTTCATTTGCCCCAAGCAGATATCTACCCATAAAGCTTCCACATTTTCCTCGCCACACTCCACATGCCTAAGATTTGGCTTTAACTCACAGTTGACATACAAACATACCCCACCACCCTTTTTGTTTTTCCTATCCTTCCTAAATAATATGTACCCATTTAAGTTAACTGCCCAGTCATGTGTCTCATCCCAACATGTTTCTGTTATGCCTATTATATCATATTGTTTAGTGTATGCTATTTCCTCTAATTCCCCCATTTTGTTATACAGGCTCCTTGCATTAGTACTCGCAGGTCTCAAAAGACATGTTGAGTTTGATAACAGTTTGAACAACACGCACTAGCGTTGGTAGCAGAGCATGCGGATATGCGCTCGGGCTCGCAGGCCCACAATGTTGACTGACACGCAGGTCCCTTATAATATTTAATTTTGTACATATGATTTTTATCTTCGCCAATTCTTACTGTTTACATAGACTTAGACTTAATCGTGGGCGTCGGAGTGGGAGACTCACAAGTCTCTGTTCAGTACCTCTGGTGCTGTTTATGTGTCAAGCTCTTTACGGAAGTGTGTGGGCATTCAGTTACCCTTAGTTTGGCGTGGTTTTTAGGCTTGCAGGTCGCGTGCGAGTTATTACTTTATCCTATTGGTTATGGACCTTAGCCTACGTGAGGCCCATGGTGTATTAGAATGTTATGCCGATGTCTGGGGGTGCTTGGGTTATTGTTTCGTGTGGCCTATGCCATCCACTCAGTATGTTGCTATGTTTTGTCTGGCACGCCAGTGCTCGTTATTATGGATGTGGTCAGTCTGGCCCTCTATTTTATTTTTTTCCTTCCCCCCCCATGCCATAGTGTCGATCCCTGTTCAGTCCATGGTGTGCCAATGCTACCCCTTTTAGTTTGGGTGCTTGTGTGCATACTCCCGTGTCACTTAGGCCCTTTACCATGGAAGGGGTGGAATATCCCCTGGTGTTTTTCTCCCTGCTTCGCTTTTAGTAATCTCCGTCTCCTTGGCCCAGTCTTCTGTCAAGCCATGTGCCTGTTTGCTGGTGTCCGTCGGTGTATGTTAGCATTAGTGTAAGTGGGTCTGATGTCTTGTTTTGTTATGTTCTCGTAGTGCTATCGTGTGGTGTGACGTGTCTGCTCTGTCTGTATATCTTGTCACTTGTTTCGAGTCTTCTTACTGCATATCCTTTTCCCTCAATCTGTTGTGTGATTTGGTAAGAGCTTTTTTGTGTGTCTGTAGTTGTTCTTTTTTTTTTTTTGCTATGTTTCTGTTGGTTGCCCAGTGTGTGTTTCTTGTGAGTGTTGCCTCTTTGTGTGCTCCGTGGTTTGTGTGTTTGTTGTGTGTCCCCAATTTGGGGTTCGTGTCTCTCCGCTCTACTCTTATTCCATATCTGCTTCTAGTGTGATAGCTTCCATTACTTCTTCACCTTTATGTTATGTGTGTGTGGATAGCTTCTCCCCTTGAGGGGAGGGAGGTGGAGGGTAGAGGAGGGGGAGGAGGGAAGGAGGGTGTCTGTATCCCCCGTGGCGCGTCCAGGCCCCCTCTTGTGTTCGTTCCCATCTCTCTCAGTTGGGCCTCCCTTTCTGTGTCATGTCTTAAGTGATATACAATATCCAGGGCGTCCCTAATTCTGTGTGTTTATCTTCCCTGCTATTTTGGCTTCTGCCATTCTTATGTCTTCTACTTTATTCTTCCATTGTTCTGTTGTGGGTATATGTTCTTTCCTCCAGTGCAATGGGATTAGGGATTTAGCCACATTTAGCAGGTGTCTCAGGATTGACTTTTTGTAAGAGGGTATGGGTCGTTCTGTGTGGTGTATGAGGGCAGCCCCCATTGTCAGCTCTGTGGGGTCACCTAGGATGTGTCCAATTTCCTGTTCAATGTTCCCCCAGTACTGTTTTATTTTGTCACAGTCCCACCAGATGTGCTTCAAGGTTCCAGGGCCGTTTCCGCATCTCCAGCAGATGTTCGGAATTGTTGGAGCGTAGTGGTTAATCAGGGAGGGTGTGCAATACCAGTGCGTGAGTAGCTTGTAGTTTACTTCCTGGTAGTGTGAGCCAGTGGAGCTTTTAAATGTTGTATGGCAAATAACTGTAGGGTGCAGTCCCTGGCCTCGCGGCCAGGTATTAAGCCCGTCTGGTATGGATGTACCAGTCTCGCCATATGGGTCTGTATTCTCTTCGCCAGAACCTTCTAAAACAGCTTGACGTCTGCGTTGAGGAGTGAGATAGGGCGGTAGTTTCCGACCTGTTCGGTGTTCTTGCCTGGCATCGGGATCACCGCTATTGTCGCGGCCAGGGCCTCCCTGTGAAAGGCATTGCGATCCCTCAGGCTGTTTAATGCCCTAGAAAGGTGTGGTATGAGGATGTATCCGAATTTCTTAAAGGACCACTATAGTGCCAGGAAAACATACTCGTTTTCCTGGCACTATAGTGCCCTGAGGGTGCCCCCACCCTCAGGGTCCCCCTCCCGCCCGGCTCTGGAAGGGGGAAAGGGGTTAAAACTTACCTTTTTCCAGCGCTGGGCGGAGAGCTCTCCTCCTCCTCTCCGCCTCCGTTACGCCCCGCCCGGCTGAATGCGCACGCGCGGCAAGAGCTGCGCGCGCATTCAGCCGTCGCATAGGAAAGCATTTACAATGCTTTCCTATGGACGCTGCGTGCTCTCACTGTGAAAATCACAGTGAGAAGCACGCAAGCGCCTCTAGTGGCTGTCAATGAGACAGCCACTAGAGGATTAGGGGGAAGGCTTAACCCATTCATAATTATAGCAGTTTCTCTGAAACTGCTATAATTATGAAAAAATGGGTTAACCCTAGAAGGACCTGGCACCCAGACCACTTCATTAAGCTGAAGTGGTCTGGGTGCCTAGAGTGGTCCTTTAAGATATTCCACAGGGAAACCGCCTGGCCCCGTTGCTTTGCCTGTTTTCGCTTCTTTTAGTGCTAGTCGGATTTCCCCTTCCGTGATTGGTGTTTTAAGTTCTTCTGCCGGCGTGAGGGCTTTCAGTGGGAAGTCCCCCAGGTATTCTGTCGTGTCTCTCTGTTTTGTGGCTAGTGGCAGTCCTCCTTCTTCGTCATTTGTATTGTACAGTTTTGTGTAGAACCTTTTGAATTCATCTGCGATTTCTTCCAGAAATTGTGTAGTCTTGTTGCGCGTGATTCTCAGAGTGTGTACTTGTGCCCTGCCCTGTGTGCCTCTCAGCATTTGCGCTAGTAGTTTGCCTCCCTTGTTGGCGTGCATATAGAAGAATGCGCATGATCGCTGTATTGTTCTTGCATGTCTGCATTCGAGAAGCTCTGTCAGCTGCCTCCTGGTCGCTATCAGGATTCTGTAGGTCTGTTTGTGTTTGTCTAGTTTGTGTGCTGTTTCTAAATCGGAGATCTGTCTTGTGAGCTCCCTGATTTGCTGAACGGTCTCCTTCTTACGTTGGGTAGCCATGTGGATAAGGTGGCCTCTGAGCACACTTTTATGAGCTTTGCATAACGCATAACTTCAGTGCTGTTCTCTTCAAAGTACAAATTAAGTTTTCTGCAATCTTCGCCTTCGTCACCTCGTCCGCTAACAAGGAATCATTTAGCCGCCACGCTGTTCTAGTCGGTCTGAACAGGGGTGATGCCATGGTCGTCTGTGCTGCGCTATGGTCTGACCACGGCGTGGTGAGGATGTCAGTTCTCTGTACGTACGTGAGTCCCTCTTGTTGCACAAGGATATCATCAATTCTGGAGTACCTGTTGTGGACGGTGGAATAGTATGTGTAGTCTCTTCCCTCTGGGTGGAATGCCCTGCACGTATCCACCATCCTCATGTCTCTGAGGGCTTTGTGTATTGTCTTTATTGTCACTGCTGGTACGCTGCTATGCCCCCTGGAGGTGTCCACCCTTGGATCCAAGGGGACATTAAAGTCACCTCCCGGTACGAGGGTGCCCTCCGTGAATCGGGACAACTTCGTCAGTGTTCTCCTGAGAAAGCTGGCTTGGCCACTGTTGGGCATGTACACTGTGGTGAATGTATATATTTTATGTGCTATCTCAACCTTAATGAAGAGGAATCTTCCTCCTGTGTCTGTTAGCGCATCTGAGAGTGTGAATTGCAGGTGCGATGCCAGAAGGATCGCCGTTCCCACTTTGCGTGACGTTGGGTAGTTACTATAGTCATTTAGTGGGTATGCTGTGAGTAATTTGTTCGAGATGTGTTTCTTGTAGCATGGCTACTGACACATGTTGTTGTTTGAGGCTGCGCAGAAGGTGTGACCTTTTTTCTGGTGGTTAAGTCCTCTATAATTTTGAGAGTGTATCTGTGTGTTCCCCGTGTTTCCATGCGGGTCAGTCCCACCATATCTGTCCTCAGGATGGCAAAGGTGTCACATGCTCTCCCCCGTGGGCCAGCCCAGATGTGCCCTGGCGAGCACCCCCCTGGGTTGGTATGGGTTGTAGTGGGTGATCAGGGAGGGTAAGATGGGTTCAAGGGTAGTTTGAGATGGTGTGTGTCTGTGGTGTTTCCTGGCGTGAGGATGTTTACCCCCTCGTTGTGTCTAAAGGTCTAATGTGTCTGTTCTCCTCTCCCTCTATTGCCATGTGTGTGTTAGGTCAAGTGTTGTTTGATTGTATTCTACCCCCCAATGTGGGGCGGCGCCGTGTAACTGGGTAGATAGTCAGAGCCGTACCGCCGGTCTCTATTCTCGGCTGGGCGTCGGCAGTGGGTCTCCCAATGGTTAGTCTATTGTGTTAGGTAGTGGCCTGTACATTGTAGTGTGATTTAAATCTATTTGTGTTTCGTGGGTCTTCATTCCCACTGTATTTGTAGCTAAGTAGGTGCACCATGCTGTACTGTAGTGTAGTGAGTGGCTATAGTGTAACCTTGTCGATGGGGTAATATTCATGTTCGTCTTAACCTAGGCCTAGGTCTGTGTTCTGTTAGCAGCGTGCGTGAAGTGTCATCTCCCTTTATTCCTGTCAGTCATCCTGTGTGTGGTGAGATTTGAAATGCTATCTCATTTGAGGGGGCAGTTCCCACGTGGTCTGGGTTGGGGGTTTAGCTCTGTGTTAATGGTTCTTAAGTGTCTTCAGTGGTATTCAGGAGGTTTGGGGGTGCTCTATGGAGTCTCTATAGACCTCTGAGCGTGGCCCCGATCTCGTTTGTCACTACTTCCAGGCTGTGCTAGCCTTCCACTTAGATCCTTTTTAGGGTGGCAAGGGTATTAATGCTGTTGGGGCATTTCATGTTGTGAGTGCCTTTGTTGTTTGTGGTACGTGTGCTGAGCATACTCATCCATATTGCGTCCTGCTGAATGATTTCCCAGCCTATTTTGCTCCCGCCCCCCCCCCCACTCCGTCTTCCCTTTCCATTCCTATCAAGTTGCTACAATGCATAACTATGTCATTTTTGGGGGGGGCGGGGGTAGTATTTTATATCCCCCTCCTCCCCTCTCTCCCATGTTCCCGACTGCCTCCCAGTCTCCCCCTACCCCCTCCACCTGTTCCAGGGTCCCCCTGTCCTTCCCCCCTCGCCTGTTTGGATCAGCGTGATGACCTCTTTCAGTTTCCCCGACCTGTGCAACTTCCCCCCCAAAGCCCCTATGCAGGTGCCAATGGGCTATCAGCCTGCGCTTATAATCAGTGTTCTTGTGACTTGTTCGTATCACCTTTTCCCCCGTCTGAATGTTGCACTTCGTGCGCATGACTTTTAGTCCCCTGCCCTCTTTGTATACCCTTTTTCTCCCCCCTCCCCAATTTACAGTCGTGCCCAGATGTTTCCAAGGGGTTTAAGTTGGCAGTGGTCTCCCTTGGTGATGTACCAGCCCCATAGTCTTAGGTGTTGAGGTTTAACTGTAGCTTGTCTGCCACCTTTAGTCCGGGTGGTAGTAGTAGTAGTCTGGTGGTGTTGCCACCTGCGAGTGGTCGGGACGGGGTATGCATCGTGGGGATGTGAGTCAATGTCATTGGCGTTACACAGGTCTAGGTATGAGTTGTACTTATCTGTATGTCCTTTGTGTCCTTTGTCCATCCTTTGTCATCTGCCGGAGATCCTTCACGTCCGTTGCGCTGCATTAAAGCTGTTGTCTTCTGTTGTGGGGCCTATTGCTCTCCGGGCTGTGCTTGATGTTGCGCTGGTTGTTGGTGTCTGCGGGCTTGGCGTCCTTGCGGCGAGTCCTCTTTGCAGCATCTCGGAGCTCTTGGTGCTGGCGGGTTGTTTCTCTGCTCTAGCGGGCCCAATCTGCCACCTCTGTGTGCGGCAGACCCATGGTTTGTAAGAAAGTTGGCACCTCATCAGGCCAGCGCACCACTCATTATTGTGTTTGGCTGTTAAACAAAATGGAATGCCCCATTTGTAGGGTATATTGCGGCTTCTCAGCAGCTGCGTTACTGGTCTCAGGACTTTTCTTGCCTCTAGTGTGAGTGGTGACAGGTCGTGGTACAGTGCTATTTCTGAGTTTCAGAACCACCATGTTTGTTTGGTTCTGGCTTTTGCCATGATGAGCTCTTGCATTCTGTATTCATGAAGGCAACATATAATGTCTCTGGGTAGGCCGTCTTCCATTCTGGGTCTCAGGGCTCTGTGTGCCCGGTCGAAGTCAAACCACTGTGGTGCGTCCGGTCCCAGGATTTCCCTGAATAGGGCCGTGAGGGTTGCTGTTACATCCTCTGCCCCTGGGGCCTCTGGTAGATTGCGGATCCGTATGTTTGCTCTGCGCCCTCTGTTGTCCAGATCTTCTGTTTGTCTCCTCAGTTGCAAAAGCATCGTGCCCTGTTTAGTGGGTTCTGAGGTAGCCGTCCAGTGTGCCCGTTTGCTGCGGTTGTTGCGACCTTCCCTCTGTTGGGTGGGAGTCCGGCCGTTTGTTGCGTCCCATCTGGTAGGTTACTTTGCTTATAGTGCGCTGTTTAGGGCTGAGCGGGACGGAGCTCCTCGATCAGGCAGCCATCTCCTTCGGCGTCCAGGCCACACCCCCCCGTCATTTGTACTTTTTGTGAATTTTCATCAATATTACATACCTCCTCTGTTCTGAGCTTACCCCTTCCCCCATATCAACCACCCTTACACTGAGCTAAAGCCCATCTCATTTCCTATCCTATCTCCATTGCTTTGACCCTCCCCCCACTACTAGTTTCAAATCTCCTCCAACCTTCTAGCCATCCTAGCCCCCAGCACAGCAGACCCTCTTCCATTTAGGTGCAATCCATCATGACTATACAGGTTGTACCCAAGTGCAAAATCTGCCCAGTGCTCTAAAAACCCCAAACCATCTTTCCTGCACCATGACTCCAGCCACGCATTGACCTCTCTAATATCCTGCTGCCTTTTTGCTGTAGCGCGCGGCACAGGTAACATTTCTGAAAATATTACCTTGGAGGTCCTTTTCTTTAGCTTACTTCCTAGTTCCCTGAACTCATTTTTTAGGACTTTACATGTTCCTCTGACTTTGTCATTGGTACCAATATGAACCATGACAGCTGGGTCATCCCCAGCCCCTCCCAATAATCCCTCCACTCTGTCGCAAGCATGCCGGTACCGAGCACCTGGGAGACAGCAAACTGACGATCAGAGTGGCAGATTACCCTATTCATTCACTTAATAATAGAGTCCCCTACCACCACAACCTGTCTAGCCTTCCTTACCCTCTCAACCCCACCCATTCTAGAGGTGGGGTTGAGAGGGTTCCCACGGCTGTTGGAAGAAAGAGCTTCCTGCAGTACAGTTACTCCTGAGCTGATGCTCCCAACATCTTCACTCAAACAGGACTAGCTAAACCTTTCCTCTTCCCTCCCCCCCGCTTCCTTGCCCAACTGTAATCCAACTATGTACTGTCTCATCTCCTCCCACTCCACTACCTGCACCCACTAAACTCTGCTCAGTGATCAGCAGATCCCTCTCAAGATTGTCAATCTCCCTCAGTGCCTCTCCAGATCTCCAATCTGAGCTACCAATGATGCAATTATTTTTAACTAACATAGCAAGATTCTCCAAAAAGAATTATGGTGTATCTGACATACTTCACCCCCTACCACAAAATGTTAACAGCTGTCCCAAGTTTGGCTCCATCTTGTGAGACCCTTGTCAATTTGTGACACATATACCTTCAGCAGGTATATGTAGGCTATAAACCCAAGATCTTTATGCCTTGCCTGCTCCACACTTCAGTTAAATAGTTGCTACAAGTCAACACAGAACTTCAAGAACAGATGTGGTGAACATGCTCAAACCAACATGATATTACTTGAAATCTAGGCCAGGGTAGAAAATCTTTGAACAACGCTGTACCAATACAAGACGTTTAAGTCCCTATAAGTGACAATCATATTTGTTTTAAATTGACATTTGTATTATACCACATTCTGCCAGTGTTATTTATGGATGCTTTGTAGTGTTATATTTGTGTGTACGTGGGATGTGTTATATTGACTATGTGAATGAGCAGTTTGTGATATTCTATGTGATACATATGTATAATATATGGCCTGTGTATTATGTTATGTGTGTGGATGTGGGTTTTCTATAGGGGACTGCTTGTCAGATTGTGTTTGAGAGGTTATTTCTTATTTAGTGTGGAGTTATGTGTGTGTTTGAAAGCTGCTTGGGTATTTCCCGTTGTGGCTGCTTGTGGGATTGTGTGAGTGTATGTGAATTGTTAGTCATGCTGTGTTTGTGAGGGCTGTTTTTGTGTTTTTGAATGTGGGCTGTTTGTATTATTTGCATATAGGTCAGGTTTTTCAACAACTCTGTGTGTGTCTGCCTGTTTGGATGGCTTCCTGAGGGTTTAGTGGGGACTGGAGAAGCCAGGTATATGTCAAGGGCAGGCATTGTGGTGCCTGCTGTCGGCTGCATAAGCACTAGGGTGAAGAAATCTGAGAGCAATCCCTCCAAGCATGCCAATAAGAAAATTGAGGACTTTGCTAGCTTCTAAAGCACACAATTTACTACAATTGGAAAGAAAATTGATGACTGCCCGTCACTGCCTGCTGCAATTACCACTAGTGCAGAAGGTTTTGTTGGCACTAGCAGATATCTGAAACATTCCTTCTGAGATCCCTAATAGGCCAGCTCCAGAGAATATCATCAGATCTTCACAGCCTGTTTGGGTTGACAGACCTGTGTGCAAAATGTTGATGACTCCTGGTCTAAACAACATCATGATCTTGATTCTTGAATCTAGAAAGTATTGGAAATAATTTCAATGGAAAAAAAAAACAGAGGAACTATATGTGGGGTAGGAGTTTAATGCATGGTATGGTTGGGGATTAATACACCAAGATGGCTTCATTCTTACTGCAAATTCAGTAACATAGCTTAACAATATTATAAAATGTTTTACTAAAATGCTTTATCTCTTCTTTAACCCCTTAAGGACACATGACATGTGTGACATGTCATGATTCCCTTTTATTCCAGAAGCTTGGTCCTTAAGGGGTTAAATCTATGCCTGCCTTTATACTGAAAGAGCAAATAACATGTAAGAGTTTGGTGTATAATAGTGATGTATACAGAAAATACAAATAAAATAATGCCATATCTACCAGTAATCATCTCTTTAAGTAACAGTTTAGTAACATATCTAGTTTTGCAAAGCATGCTGATGCAGAACCATTCACACAATGAACTGTTTGTTTATTGCTATTTATTTGAATGAAAGCAGCCCACATGTATTACCTAACACAGTTAACACATCATTGTGTTAGTTCACAGGATTTCTCAATGCACACGAGTGCCTGTGCCCTAATTAGGGCGTTATGTATAAATAAATATGTAAAGTGATCTCATTTACAAAAGCCACATCTTGTACATATGCACGAGTTCATGAAGGATATAAACACAATTAACAAGACACAAGGAACCCCAGGATTTCTCAGTAAGGTATTATTAAGACTTCTTGCTACAACTGTTACTCTTTATGGTATGACATGTAGTTTCTTTTTTTTTTTATCTGATGCACTATAATGCCATAAAGCCATTGCAGGGAAAGGCGGACATTGCAAGTACCGTAATGGACTCTTCCTCAAATAAAAGGTTAAGCAGGTGGCATGCAGCAAAGCTGGGTCTATCATCATCTCCAGGGTGCCAGGACGTCCCTCAAAGTTTCTGTTTGAGGAATTTGTTGTTGGGATTTGGATTGTAAAGGCACGCGAGCATCTGCCGCCTGCTCTGTCTCATTACCATTTGAACAATTAACTCCTGCAGGTCTCAGTTCAGCAGTAAGTGCAAAGAAACCAACAATGCTCATTAGCATAAATCAATTCCTACTCTCCTTGGCTTTACTGGCATACATATGCACAACTAGCAGGGCAATATTCTAAAAACCCATTTCATTAATTCCATCATGTACTTCCACTTCTTCTCCACACAGTAATAAACCTCTACTCTATTGTCAGAGAAAAAAAAATATCTGTGATATTGCACTGTTACTATCAGCATTACATTTTAGTATACATCAATCTGTTTGTATTGTGTGACATTGCTGTCATTTGAAAGGGTTTTTTTTTTTTTTTAGGGTGGGGAGGGGGGGATTGAGGGGACGGCTGTGGGGGGTCAGACATCTGTTCCCTAGAAAATGTAAAGGTTGTTTTGAACAATCATTGCAAGTGTTAGAAGGCAACAATCAAATATTATTATCTGCAAAGTCAGAACATTCTAATTCTGCTGGGCAGACTATCCGAGTGGAAACATCTGTAATGGATTCTAAGTGTATGAGATTCCAGTGTAATTGTTCTATAGCCTGTTAATGGAATAAAAACAACAAATGTAGTATGAAATGTAAAAAGGTTGCCTGGGTTCGATCTATCCTTATTCTGTGAAATATTATTATTAGTTTTAAGACTAAAGAAAATGACTTTATGGGTCAACTGAATGTGACATACTAGCACTTCTAGTTTCTATCTTTGTTTTCTCATTTTAATAGCTTCATGAAAAAAGAGTGCTGGTATAGCAAGTATCTGCAGGTGATATTAGTTGCCCAGCTTGTATTATAATTATTATTGACATTTTAGATATCACAAACATATTCCACAGCTCTTTACAAGTATACAATGTGGATATATATATATATTTTTAAGAAAAGAAACACAATATTACCCAATATAATATTATCATGACAAATACAAAAGAGGGAAGAGGGCCATTCTCAAACAAGCTAATGATGTAAGGATTGCATTCATTAGTACTATTTTAATAAAAATAATTTTTTCTTTGGTAAGTTTCATATAAGGATTTTTCTGACATACATAAGCACAGATAGATGATTATATTTTAATTGATTGTGACTTGTCATTAAATAATAAGACAGTTGTGGTGCATGGAGCTAGATATGGAACAATTAACACATGTATTTAATTATCATGAAACACTTTTTTTTAAATAATCAAAAAGTAATTATTTTACTCTCATATTTGCCTTAAAGCGGCACTGTCTGAGGACTTTGCATAATCTGGCACCGCCATCTTCTTACATCTTGTCTTCTTCTGCTCCAGGCGCTATAGTTCCCGGAGCCGACATCACTGCTGTACTCTTTTGCATGCATTAGAGTACAACATTGAGGTCTATGGATAGGTCTTATTCCATGCAGCCATCACTAGTGACCAAATAGTGGATTAGAACTTCGAGATGACAGTAGCTCTGCTCAGTATCTAGAAGAGCCAGGAGTAGGAAAAATACTGCGACAAAGTGGTCCCTACTGTCTCAGTATATCTATTGACTGGGTTGGAATTGAAGTGAAATATGAGAATTTCATGAATATTTTATCTTTATGAATTACTCATTTTGCGGGGGAGGGGAGGGTTGGTGACAGTGCTGCTTTAATGAACAATTCTTGTAGCTTTGCAAACCTGACAAATAGTAGAAAATGTTAAAGGAAGCAAATCTTCTTATCTATGAAAAGTTCTGACAATGTAAATACAAAACTGATGCTTAACATATTTCCATTAGCTACCCCATGGATCTTCTTCTTGGAATGGGTACAGATGCCATCTAACTAATTCTGGATTACGAGTTTTATGATTAAGTAATACTTACGGGTTTATTCACCAAACAAGAAAAAATGGTTGAATTTCTGTTTTGGTTTTTACAAATCAGTTTTGGTCTACATTTTGTAATTCTGTTTTCAATTTTCCATGTAATAAAAACACTGAATTTGAAGAAAACATTCCTAATCTTAAATTGTACCTCTATTTTGTCCTGAAACTGGACTCTGCAAAGTCACAAAAGAGTTACGCCAGCATGCTGGCATTGCAAATTTGTCTGGTAGTGGTCTGTTCTGAAAAGCTAATTGTATTTCAACCCACAGATTCTTATTTGGAAAGATACAAGGTGACTGGGTAGCTCATTGCAGTAAGCTAATTGCATTGTTGTGTTTGTGGAACCCTTCCTGGACAGTCCTGGTATTTTGGCATATAGCGTTATGCTGAAAATGTAGCTTAGTAGATAGAAACACCTGACTAACTAATCTTCAGATGATATGTGATACATGCTGATTCACATATTTTACGGCAAACTAGTTCTCTCTCATCAGTGTCAAACAGCAGGAACCAAACATTATCAGCCACGACATTTCAAAATTTCAAGTGGGACTGTTGAGAATTCACTAAAGTAAAAATTTGAGGTAAATTCCAAGATAATTTCAAATCTAAGGTGAAAATAGACAAACTGGAAAAATTCTGTCACCAATGTTTTGAGTTCAACTAACGTGGCCTTAAATTTCAAATTCTTTAAATTCTCTCTAAACAATCTCTCTAAAATTCTCTAAATAATCCTGTTACTCTCTTTCTCCAAAATAACACACCTCAGTCAGAGGTGACGCTAGGATGGTCCATAGCTCAAATCAGTCTCCTGAAAAGCTCAGGGTCTAATATAAGCCGTGTTTCATTGTTAGATCTGAGTGTTTTGAGAATTTGCAGTTGGAGGAATTACGAAAAAAATAGCTCCTCCATCTGCAGATTTTTCAATAACCTCTACCAATAATGTGATTTGAATAGCAAACAAAGTAAGGGGTGAAGGGGTCATTAAATGTATCCTTGGGCTGAAGTCCCTGGTCTTTTCCCCATGTAGCAACATCTCTGCTGTAGTCTCGTTGTGTAGGTTATTATAAACTGGAAGATCATCTCATTGTCTCCCAGTATAGGCAAAAGCTAGTGCCTAAACTACAACTTTTTATTTAGTGTGATATATTTTACAATGTATAATTAACATTTTTAATGCATGGAAATCACCCATTTTATGCCAAGTTTTTAGAAGATGTCATTCTGTTTGTATTGTCTGGCATTGTTATATTTTGAAAAGACTTTTTTTTTTCTTTGAACAAATTGCTACACATCTGCTTTCAAGACAATCTGGAGGTCATTTTCAACAACACACTGCAAGTGTGCCATTCTCTGCATCCAAATAAAATGAACCCTGAACAAGAGCCCCCACCCCTGATTGCTTTTACAATAAATTCTCATCAAACATAATCTAGGCAGCTGTTCTTGAATGTAAGATTAATCACAGCTTTCTGCATTATAATAATGTAATAATAATTCACTAAAGTCTTATGTTTTCACCGACTTTTGATGAAACTTTGAAGAAAGTTGGGCTAGGCAATTTTTAGCCACAAACGCTTGCCAAAGTTAGCATTAATATTTGTTATTTGCATTTATTTACACAAAAACTGCACTTTTACAGGTGATTTAATGGTCGTGATACGTTTTACTGTTTTAAACACTCGTTTGTGTTAAGCGAAGCCTCCCGAGTATAACCAGGGCCGGACTGGGGATACGAAGCAGCCCTGGAAAAAAATCTATGCCAGCCCCATAAGTCATTGTACTATGTAGGGTGTTTTATATATATATATATAGGCAATTGAAATAGTTGTCTGCACTCTCGGATTTCTTGAAAATGTAACTTTTATTGAAATATTTAAGAGAAAATCAATGTTTCAGTCCCTCTTGTGGACTTTCATCATGATCCTGATGCAAGTCCACAAGAGGGACTGAAATGTTGATCTTCTCAAATATTTCAATAAAAGTTAAATTTTAAGGAAATCCGAGAGTGCAGCCAACTATTTCAATTGCCTATATATATTCTTCTTCTAATTCAAAATATTAGTTCTTTTAGGGTAATTAAATTATACAGTAAAGCATACTCACACACAGACAGACAATCTTACTGATGCACACAAATAGGCTCATTGACAGACAATGACACACACAGACAAGGTTACTGGCACACACACAAATTTAGTACAGACAAACTCTGATACACACACACAAGCTTACTATAGACAAGCTCACTGTCACACACACACACTCACTACAGACAAGCTCACTGATGCGCACACACTCTCCCTACAGACAAGCCCATTGACACACCCGCTCCCTACAGAAGAGCTCACTAACACACAGATTCACTACAGACAAGCTCACTGACACACACATGCTCACTACAGACTAGCTCACGATCACACTCATGCTTACTACAGACAAGCTCAATGTACACACATGCTCACCACAGACAGGCCCTGGCACACCCATGCTCCTTACAGACAAGCTCACTAACACACACACAAGCTCACTCACTAGCAGGCACACACACACACACACACAAACTCACTAGCAGGTACACACACACACACAGAGGCTCCCTCACTAGCAGATGCGCGCACACACACACAAAGGCAGACAGTCACTGACACCCAGATAGTCAGCCACACACACAGGCAGACAGTCACTGACACCCAGGCAGACAGCCACACACACACACACACACACAGGCAGACAGTCACTGACACCGAGGCAAACACCCACACATACAAAGACAGGCAGACAGTCACGCACACACAGGCAGACAGTCACGCACACACAGTCACACAACAGACAGTCACACAGTCTCACACACACACACAGTCACACAGTCACTCACACAGACAGTCACACACAGACAGTCACACACAGACAGTCACACACTCACGCAGACAGTCACACACTCACACTCACAGTCACACACTCACAGTCACACACAGACAGTCACACACTCACACAGACAGTCACACACAGACAGACAGTCACACACAGTCACACACAGTCACACACTCACACACAGTCACACACTCACACACTCACACAGACAGTCACACACAGACAGTCTCACACAGACAGTCTCACACTCAGACAGACAGTCACACACTCAGACAGTCACACACAGACACACTGACCTGCTTCTTACCTCCTGCAGGCTAGTTGTTGGGAAAGCAGGGACTCCTTCCTGCTTCCCATGTTGCAGTCAACCTCGCCCCCGCCGCACACTTAGCCCCGCCCCCGCCGCACATAAGCTCCGCCCCACCGCATTTTTTTTTTTTTTATGATCCCGGCCGGCCATGTGTGAGCTGTGCCGGCCGCCTGGCTCCCCCTGCTCCCATGGGGCTCTGTGCAGCCGCACACCTTGTACATAGCCGGCCGGGATCACAGGAGCTGTCAGCCCAATGATTAGGGCTGTCAGACCGGCCCCCGGTGCCGCGGCCCACTGGGAAATTTCCCGGTATCCCGGTGGGCCAGTCCGGCCCTGAGTATAACAATACCCACCATGTGCAGGTTTTATGGTGTTTTAGAAACTTACAGGGTCATTTTGACACTGTTGATCATCAACAGCTTCTTCTCATCCTCCGCAATATCGGTCTACAAGATATTGCTCTCTCCTGGTGCTCCTCCTACCTCTATTGCCAAATCACGTCATTTCCATCTCAAATACATAGTGCGCATCCGACCCTACTTAATGCCAGATGCAACTAAGGTGCTGGTCCATTCCATTGTCCTTTCTCGCTTTGACTACTATAATCCACTTCTCAGTGGTTTTACGTGCTCCCAACTTGCGCCATCACCTCCCCCGCCTCACTTTTCTGTCAGTCCCTACATTGGCTTCCTGTAAAATATAGGGCTCAATTTAAAATTCTGGTTCTTGCTTTCAAATCTCTACATAATGCTGCTCCCACCTATCTATCCTCACTAATACACAAGTATGTCCCATGTAGGCCCTTACGCTCTGCTGAAGACTTACGTCTATCTTCTGTCCGTACTCCTCCTCTGATGCTCGCCTTCAAGACTTCTCCAGGGCTGCACCGTTCCTTTGGAACTCACTTCCCTCCTCTGATAGATGCTCATCCAGTCTCCACTCCTTCAAAAAATCATTAAAAACCCACTTCTTCGTAAAAGGGTATCAATTAAACTGTTAATAGCTCCCGACTGATTCCCGACTGATTCCTCTCTTGCAACTGTCATTAATCTAATACTATCCTTACCTTTTGTGTCACTTTACCCCACTCACTCTAGCATGTAAGCTCATTGAGCAGGGCCCCCAAAACACTCTGTTCCTGTGTGTCCAACTTGTTTGGTAACAACTAGTGATGTCGCGAACCGTTCGCGAAATTGCCGCGAACGGTTCGCCGCGGTTCGCCACTAACCGTTCGCGGCGAACTCCGGTCAGCTGACACATCCCTGCCAATCTCCAGCAGACCCTCCGTCCCAGACCCTCCTACTTCCTGGACAGCATCCATGTTGAAGGCAGCTTCAACATGGATGCTGTCCAGGAGGTGGGAGGGTCTGGGAGGGATGGTCTGCTGGAGATTGGCAGAGATGTGTCAGCTGACCGGAGTTCGCCGGAAACGGTTCGCGGCAAACCGTTCGCGGCAAGTTCGTGAATGGTTCGCGACATCACTAGTAACAACTACATGTCTGTTCGTCCACCCACTGTAAAGCGCTACGGAATTTGTTGGTGCCAGATAAAGAATAACATATTAATAATAATATAGGGCTTGCCCAATTCAGTTTGCCAGATTGGTTTGCTGGGTCTGTGTTGGCTTTTTGAGACTATATGGTAGCCCAGGAATGTGAAATAACCCCATCATGGCATACCATTTTCAAAAATGTAGACGACCCAGGGTATTCAAAATGGGGTATTTCCAGTCTTTAGTAGTAGTCACTTAGTCACAAATGCTGGCCAAAGTTAGTGTTTTTATTTGTTTTATAAATGTTTTTTTTTTCTTCAATTTATATTATATATATATTTATATTTTTTATGTTATGTGTGTGTGCATATAATGTGATTATCTTTACTGCATTATACACATACACTTATAATACATATGTTTATGTATATGTGTGTGTGTATATATATATATATTTGTAGTCGGGGCAATATGGCCGAACAGAGAAATCTTAGCACTGACAAGTGGCCGTTACCCATGTGAGACGCCTTAGTAGTCTCATAATGACTAGTGATGCCGATCGGCCTTTATTGACAATATGGCATGTAGCCATATTATCTGAGCAGCACCTGACCGCGTGGCCAGACCAATATGCTGCCACGATCGGGTACAACTCGAATAAAGCCGAGGTATCAGAGAATTTGGGTAGTGATTTGACTTCGGCCGGCCAAGGTCCCCAAAGCCATTGATAACCTCAGATGGCCGCAAAGCCTGTGTTAGCTGTGGCATCTGTCCACAGTGTAGGTGAAGTGTCGGAGGGGGGTGGTATAAACATGGTTCGCCCGTTCCAAGAGGTGAGAAAAAAAACCCACATGCGTAAATCCGAGGTTGCGTGTACATCTAATGTGATACGTGAAGTGTCTGAGGTGAATAGTGGAAACAAGGATAGCAGGTGGGATATAAATGATCTACCTTGGGGTATGATCCTCATGGCAAAATTGAGCGACCCAAGCAGTGATTGAAGTTCTTTGCGATTACAATGACCTTGTAGCAGGTAATGTTCAATACTTGCCAGGGTACGCTCAATCTTGTCCTGAGGTAGACTAGCCTGCATGTGTATCGTGTCTAGTTGGATCCACAAAAATTGCATGTTGGTATCAGAGAAACTGCTATGTTTATGAATGGGTTAAGCCTTCCCCTATTTCCTCTAGCGGCTGTCTCATTGACAGCCGCTAGAGGCGCTTGCGTGCTTCTCACTGTGATTTTCACAGTGAGAGCACGCCAGCGTCCATAGGAAAGCATTGTAAATGCTTTCCTATGCGACGGGCTGAATGCGCGCGCAGCTCTTGCCGCGCGTGCGCATTCAGTCCAGGAGGAGGAGAAGAGGAGGAGAGGAAGCAGAGAGCTCCCCGCCCAGCGCTGGAAAAAGGTAAGTTTTTAACCCTTTCCCCTTTCCAGAGCCGGGCGGGAGGGGGTCCCTGAGGGTGGGGGCACCCTCAGGGCACTATAGTGCCAGGAAAACGAGGACCACTACAGACACCCAGATCACATCAGCTCAATTAAGTTGTCTGGGTGTCAGGTCCCTCTAGTTTTAACCCTGCAGCTGAAAACATAGCAGTTTCAGAGAAACTGCTATGTTTCACTGAGGGTTAATCCAGCCTCTAGTGGCTGTCTCACGGACAGCCGCTAGAGGAGCACACTGAACGCCCATAGGAAAGCATTGAGTAATGCTTTCCTATGGGCGGTTTGAATGGGTGCGCGGTCGCATTCGGAGCTGAGAGGCTGAGGGATCCTCAGCACCAAGGGAGTCCGGCGCTGGAGAAAGGTAAGTGCTGAAGACACACACACTCTCACTTACAGACGCATACACACTAGCTAACAGACACACACATTTACTGACAGAGACACACTCAGCGACAGACATACATACACACTCACACACAAAACATACACTCTCATTGACAAACACACACTCACTAACAGACATCAAACAGACTCACTAAGACACACACAGTAAGACACACACTTACACTCACTCTAACACTCACTCTAACACTAACACTCACTCTAACACTCACTCTAACACTCACACTAACACTCACACACACTCAAACACTCACTCTAACACTCACACTCACTCTAACACTCACACACACTCAAACACTAACACTCACTCTAACACACACTCAAACACTAACACTTTTTTTTTTTTTAAATGTAATCCCCCCAACCTTTTGGAGTGCTGGGGGGTATTCCATGGGGTCCAGTGGTGCTGCTTGGCTCCTGTGCGGGTGGCCAGTCGGGCAGGCAGGCGGGCGCGCGAGGGAGCACTCAGTGCTTCCTCTTCAGCTCCCTCGCGCGCTGCGTAGGGATGCCGGCGCCGGAAGATGATGTCATCTTCCGGCTCTGGTATCAGTGCTGTGCGCGAGGGAGCTGAAGAGGAAGCACTGAGTGCTCCCTCGCGCGCCCGCCTGCCTGCCCGACTGGCCACGCGCCCAGGAGTGTGTGTGTGACAGCAGGGCCAGCCTCGGGGGGCCCTGGGGTGGTCGGCTCCTGGGCCCCCCAGGGGAAGAGGCTGGCCCTGTGGGTACATACCGGGTCGCAGGGGCGGCCGGGCCCCCTGGTGGGCCGGGCCCGGTCGCAGTCGCGACCCCTGCGACCCTGGTATGTACGCCACTGTATTGAGGCTTGTCTTGACGTGGCAGGTGAGCTTATATATTCAAATGGCCATTGGAATAAAACTAAAAAATCCTCCATTTTGTTTAAATGTACATGGGGATTTAGGCCAGAGCGCATGTAACGTTCTCTTTGTTTTTACTATGTATTTTAAGCTGTTGGATACTAAGCTACTGCTGCTGTAAGCGCGGTGCTTTATCTTTGTGTTTATATATATATATATATATATATATATGATTAGCGTTATTCTAAGTGTATTTTAATATTAATATATGCTTTTTAACGTTATTAATAATTAACGTTATTCTAAGTGTATTTTAATTTTAATATATATATATATATATATATATATAATTATATAGATTAATATTAAAATTCACTTTTAATAATGATTTATGTATGTGTATATAAAAGTACTTAGATCATATATAAATATATATATATGATCTAAGTACTTTTATTTACTTTTAAAACTTTATTTAACTTTTACATTTTTTTTGCAGGCATTAGGGGGACTGTCTGAGAGCACAGGCAGGCCCCCTGCAGGCATTGCACAAGCCGGCCATTTTGAATGTCAGAGCCGACCCCCCAGGCTGCGCAGTCAGTTCAATCACCCACGCCGACCTCTCACATTCATGCAAACATCACCTGTGTTCTCACCAACACCACTTACCAGATACAGAAGTAAGAACTCCATGCGTATGAATGCCACCTATACTGAAGACAGAAATCCATTCGTACGGACGCCGGCTCCCAAACACAGCAAGAATAGAAGTCTGTTTGTGAGAATGCTGCTGCTTCCACATGCAACAACAAAGAAGGACAAAGAGCCTTTTAAAGGTACAGGAGGTAGGGACCAGGGTGGAACCTCAATTAACAAGACCATCAACTGTACCTATTTACATCGCACACACCCTTCACTCTTCGCTCAGTAGTACTGTGCTCCTGATTGTGTAAAGACCTTCAGAGACTCCTGTTGTATCCTGATCCTGTTCCTGATTTTGACCCTTGCTTGTATTATCGCTTCTGAACTTGTACCGCCTGACTATTGGCTTACCCGACTATTCTCTTCATCTAATCCTTTGGTACTGAGAACTTGGTTCTTTGCCTTCACCATCTATCTGCATCTTGTGCTCCTCCCACTAAACTGTGTTCCCGACAGTGCTACACTAGCAGTTATCTATATAGTTTTCCCAAGCATCAAATACATCCATTGCAGATTTGCATATAATGTGATTATCTTTACTACATTATGGTAATATACCCCCAAAACAGCTTTGTGTTGGCTGTGTACATTTTATTTTTTTAGCAACAACAAGAAAAAGATTATGTTTTATGTCAACCCAATATGTCAACCCAATAGTTCAAATAAAGTGCAAGGCGCTTCCTACTAGGGTGGTAAATAAAGTGCAAGACTGAAAATCAGCAGCAAGCACTCCACATTACCATGTGCATTTTAATAAGACAACAGAAAGGAACACAAATAGTGTTGCGCTGATTAATTAAACTGCATTATTATCAATGTTATTTCCAATGCACTTGTGAAAATAATACAAGTAATACTTATTTACAAAGATTGCTCAAGTCTGTATATCCTACAAAATAAATAAAGTGCATACTGTATATAAAAAAAAATGTTGCTTGTAGGGAGAGGGGCAAACACCCTACATGTATCTGTCTAATTATGATGGATGTGCTGCAGCAATAAAACATAAGAGAGAGCCAAGGGGTTCGTAATTGTGTGATATCTTCAATTTCAAGATTAAAATGTTAAGAATAAGATTAAAAACACTTACATTACATATAGTGAGTTCACAACAAATGAAGCTCAAACACCAAAAAACTCCAAACACTCGATGTTTCCTTTGATTTCCGAGCACCCAAACCATGTGGGCTTCTTCAGACATCAACAAGCTAGTAAATTAGGTGGACAGCGCTAAGAATTATTATAATAAAATCATACATACACAGGTAGCAGCAGATTTCACAATTATGTGTCTTACTCTTAAAAAAAAAGGAAATAAAAAGTACAATGATAGTGCAGTATGTTATGAATAATATGGTGATAAAGATATATTCCAAAGGGGCACTCACGTTTTCCAGAGCTTAAAAATCTCTATTTTAGGAGCCTGGACAGAACAATCCCCGTCTAAGGATTTCTCTTTGCTTGTATTAGATTCCCAAGGTAGTGCGGTTCATCATATAAAAAAAATAAGGATGTATACCAATGGTACAGTACGTATGTAAAAGTAGGAAAAGTAAATAATATTTGACCTACTTACATATGCTAGAGCAATGACCTGCTCTAGTGTATGGAGCTGCGAAAAATTATAGTAAAAATAAAAGGCGAAACTATTTAAAAATATGGCTTCCCAGTGACCAGACAGGCCACATGCAATGGGAATGGGGAATGTGAAATAACGGGTGGCAGAGACATAGTCCTCACTTGTGCCCCCACATAAGGGCATTGGGTGAGGGGGGCTTTAAATAAATACGGTCTGTTCCCTGCCCCTGCCCCCTACTCAGAGGCTATTTAATTCCTATTTGCTTCTGTTGTTTTGTTTTGTATTTTTCTCTCCGATTTTTGTTTTTTTCTCTTCTGCTACTAGATTGATATAACTAATTTTAATAGTTTTGGACTTGCTATTCCCATGCCCATTTACCTCTGTGCTCCCTTTCTTTCTTAAATATTCTCACCTCATTTCTTGGCATTTCTTGCTGTATGAGTTTCTTCTCTGGGTTCTGCTTTACATCACCTTTTTTTTATTCTCATCTCCTAGTACTCTTTTTTTGCTTTTTATAATGTCTTGGTTTTGTTGTGGCATTAGCTCATTTAATATTAGAAAAATACAAAAGAGAGATATAAAGGCATAAGATTATTATTATTATTTTAATTCAGTCTCACTTTCCTAAATGCTGTGTTGAGTACGTGCTATTTATTTTTCATTTTATAAAATGTATAAACATTGTTTTCTCCATACTCTGTATGTATGCTTCTTAAAGGCTTTGTAATTTATTCAATTTGTGCACTGGTTGTGAGGTTTTAATAACCATAATGCCCGCACTCATATTCAGTGGGCTATTATCATATAATTGGATAATCCTAGTGTCCCCTCAGCCCACACTCATTTATGGGGCCCTAATTACAATATTCTGAGGGAGGACCTCGCCCCGACCTCCAACCCTAAGCAGTGGGTGGGCTAACCTAGTGTCTCTAAATGATCATACACTGGAGATGCACATGCCATTACTGCCCCTACTGAAATTGTGGCATTGTTATCTCCCTCCCCCGCGCCAAGTTGAATAAGACTCCCCAATCTGTCAAATGTCCACTAACCCATTATTTATTTGAATGCCCCCCCCATTCGATTCCCTCAAAATAGTTTTCTCAAAAAGCTAAGAAACTAGCCAAGGTCAAAACCAGAAAATACAAACAGACTTACCGCACTAATCAGGTACCAAGGTAGAAACCATGATAGGGCACTGAATATGGGCCATAACACTATATATAGGGTTATGTATATTCTAATTGGTCCACGTCACCCCTGTGACTCCAAAAAGCATGATAATGATGTCGCCTGGGTGACGTGAACACTTCCAAATCGGAACTAACATTCCACAAACATTTGGCATTTAAGGACTTCCTTTTAAGAGGACAGCTTGGGTGTAAACTAATGCCTTTCAGAAGGTATTGTGGTATCATAATAATCTATTTTATTACTTTTGAACATTTGCCCAATAAAATGTCATGTAGCATTACCTAAAATACTCAAAAGTTATATAAGAGAACTCACTTGGAGGATGTCAAATGAATATGGCATCACCCTTCAAGATAAAAAAAATAGCAGTACCTTTATTTCTTCATTTTAAAAAGAAGTCTTGACCATTGTCTTATGTGTTTTGTAAGTTAAGCAGGTCATCTGAGGATTATATTTAGACTACCTGTACCTTAACTCTGGACTTGGTTATCCAGGGTCATTCTGCTTTTTTTCAAGTATTTCTTTTATTTGTTTTGCTGAAACTGACTTGGACATAGTAATCAGTAAACATATAATAAATTTGCATAAAACCCTTCTCTTCCAAATACTCAGAGAAGCAAAACACATAAAATTAGGACAAAACTATTAAAATCAAGCAGATTGACATAAATATGGATTTTATTTTAATTTATTTGTCAAACAACTGAAGACCTTTTCTAGGTGTAATTTACAGTGATTATGTGAACTTTCATGTCTTTAAATATATTGCCTAGATTGAAGAATGTTACACCTATGTTTGAGAATGCAGGCTCCCATACCACAGCATAATGTGAGTCTGAATATGGCTATAACGTGTTTACAATAATAGTAGATTAAGCAGATATGGGTAGGATGGTAAGATTGAAATGCAGCACAGAGCTGCGATAAGGAGGCAAAAATTGGAGAAAGAAATGGATCTCATGAGAAAGAGGCAGAGTTAGAAAAAATTGACACAGGGGATCAGACATGGAAGGTAGTGAGAGCACACATTGTAGGAGAAAGAGAAAGAAAGATACAGAAGACTTGGAACAGAAAGAGTGAGATTGATAAAAGTAAGGAATGCAGCTGCAGATATGGGTGGGACATAACAGTTATGAGAGGGGAAAGAGAAATTATACACATGGTAGTGAAAGAGAAAAATAGACACAGACATGAGAGGGAAAACAGACATAAGGGAAATGGAAGACAAGCAGCTAATAATAAGAGGAAGAAAGAAAACAGTCATGGGAAACAGAAACCAGAAGGTATGGGAGCAAAGGTGGGAGAGGGAGTTGGATAAACATAAATACCAAGTGAGAGTGTAAGCAGACATTAAAGAGAAGAGGGAAGCTAAATAAAGGAGTTGGGGGAGATCTAAAATGCAATGTATGGCTGTAACAAATACAAACACTGAAAAAGAAATTACAATCATAACATGAATGATAAAATAAAGTAATTTTTCTATAGGAATACAAGCAGTCAGTTTATAAATGCAATCATAAAGTAATGCTATAATATGAATGTATTTAACCAAAAAGAGTATTCATCAATCTTTTCAGATAAAAATTAACAGATGAGAAAAAAAATAATACATAGGTGCTCCAATAATTGTGATGAATTACATGATTATGGACAAACAAAACCTAGCTTTTAAAAAACTACGTATTTTTACATCAGATAATGTGTCCACATCAGTTGCCAGTGTTTCCAGAAATTTCCCAAACATTGTCTTTATCAACTATTCAGGGTCGTTCTATAAAGAGAACCAAAGTCACCTTCTGTTGAAAAACAAAGGAGGCAAATTTGTCTAGGCATATTAGGTGTTATTTTAGGTGCAACACAGTGGCAGTACTACAGTACAGAGTGCCCTGGTGCAATAATTATTCTGGAACCCTCTATTGCAAGGATGGAATAGAAAAGTAGATCCTTGCCTGTTGTACAACTCTTACCGTGGTTTGCGAGCTGGGAATCTACCATTTGCCTATCCTTGCAGGGTTGTATTTAGCACTGAGCAGTGTTTGTATGTTTGAAAATAAGTATGTTTTTCTATGGAGTATGTGTGTGTGAATGTAAGTGTGCATGTTTGTGTAGAGTTGTGTATCTTTCTTCTTCCCCTTACAATACTTCCCCTAACTTCACTCCCTCTGCTGTTCTATGTTCATTCGCACCTGCTACATTGGAAGAGGTTTCTGCTCTGCTCCAGTCCTCCCGCCCCACCACCTGCTCCCTAGATCCAATTCCCTCGCATCTCATCCATACTCTGTCTTCTTCTCTTTCTCCACCTCTTACTAAAATTCTTAATCTCTCTCTCTCCTCTGGTATATTTCCATCACCCTTCAAACATGCAACTTTAACCCCAATTCTAAAGAAGCCCAATCTTGACACTAACTCCCCATCCAACTATCGTCCTATCTTGCTACTGCCTTTTGCATCCAAGATCCTTGAACGAATTGTGTATGCGAGATTGACAGACTTCCTCGAGTCCAACTCTCTGCTAGACCCGCTTCAGCCTGGTTTCCTTGCTGAGCACTCTGTGGAAACGGCACTGACCAAAGTATCCAATGATCTACTCGCTGCAAAATCTCATGGTCACTACTCTCCTTGACCTGTCTGCGGCTTTTGACACTGTTGATCATCAACAGCTTCTTCTCATCCTCCGCAATATCGTTCTACGAGATATTGCTCTCTCCTGGTGCTCCTTCTACCTCTCGCAGCGCTCTTTCAGTGTTTCTTTCTCTGGCTCTGCTTGTTCTTCCCAACTCCTCTCTGATGGTGTCCCCCAAGGTTCAGTCCTTAGTCCCCTACTGTTCTCCATCTATACTGCCTCCCTTGGTAAACTCATTAGCTCCTTTGGCTTCCAATATCAGTTCTATGCAGAATCTGCCTGTCCTCTCCTGATCTCTCCCCGTCCTTCTTGACTAGTGTATCTGACTGCATTTCTGCTATTTCTAACTGGATGGCTGCCCACTTCCTTAAACTAAACTTGACCAAAACTGAAATTCTGGTCTTTCCTCCCTCAAATGTTGTTACTCCTGTGCCTGTCTCCCTCAAAGTCAATGGTGCTACCATCAGCTCCATCACGCAGGCTCGCTGCCTAGGTGTTCTCTTTGACTCAACCTCTCCTTCAAGCCTCATGTTCAATCTATTGCCAAATCCTGTCATTTCCATCTCAAGAACATTGCTCGCATCCGCCCCTACTTAACGCCAAATGCGACTAAGGTGTTGGTCTATTCCACTGTCCGTTCTCGCCTTGACTACTGTAATCCACTTCTCAGTGGTCTTACGTGCTCCCGACATGCGCCTTTACAGTCCATAATGAATGCGGCAGCGAGGCTCATCTTCCTGTCCGCCCGCACCTCACAATGCCTCACCCTTTTGTCAGTCCCTACATTGGCTTCCTATAAAATATATAGCTCAATTTAAATTCTGGTTCTTGCTTTCAAATCTCTACATAATGCTGCTCCCACCTATCTATCCTCCCTTATACACAAGTATGTCCTGTCTAGGCCCTTACGATCTGCTGAAGACTTACGTCTATCTTCTGTCCGTACTCCCACCTCTGATGCTCGCCTTCAAGATTTCTCAAGGGCTGCACCGTTCCTGTGGAACTCACTTCCCTCCTCCGTTAGATGCTCACCCAGTCTCCACTCCTTCAAAAAATCATTAAAAACCCACTTCTTCATAAAAGCATATCAATTAAACTGTTAATAGCTCCTGACTGATTCCTCTTCTGCAGCTGTCACTAGTCTAATACTATCCTTACCTTTTTGTGTCATTTTACCCCACTCACTCTAGCATGTAAGTTCATTGAGCAGGGCCCTCAACCCCTCTGTTCCTGTGTGTCCAACTTGTCTGGTTACAACTACATGCCTGTTCGTCCACCCATTGTAAAGCACTGCGGAATTTGATGGCGCTATATAAATTTCATAATAATAATAATAATAATAACTGTTGCCATTTGAAAGCTTGTAGGTAATGTTTGCGTTTGAATGTAGAGATTAATTTGTATGTAGTGTTAATGTTAAAATGAAGGGGTGTATTTGTTTGTAGTGTTGGAGTTTGAATTCTGAGATGTATGCACATATACATATACACTGAGACACTCACACACTAATACACATACGCACAAATATACATATACACTGACACACACATACAGGTACACAGCACACACAGACACATGCAGCTACACAGACACACTAACACACATACAGATACACACACACACATACAGACACACACACACACTAACCTGCATGCAGATATACTGACACACACAATGACACATATGCAGAAACAGATACATACAATGACACTCATACAAAAACTCACACACAGATACACAGGGTAAACATTGACACACAGATGCACATACAGACACAGAGATACACATGGATAGATACAAAGACACACAGATACACATACAAACACAGAAATAGATACACAGATACACATGCAGACATTCATGCAAAATGTACACGTTTTTTAATATAGCCATTATGCAAGTTAATATAGACCAAAAACATTTAAAAAAATCATGATTTGTGGTACTACCATATTTTCCCGAAATTAATACTGGGTCTTATATTAAGTTTTCCTTATTTCAGGGGAAAATGTATGCTAGAAGACAGGTCTATGTTTCGGGGGAATTTCCATGAACACAGTCCAGTTTACTAGGGCTTGGAATCCTGCAAATTTATGTTCAGGGAAATTTCCCTGAACATAGATTAGTTTACTCGCGAATGGATCTTGTGTATCTATGTTCAGGGAAACTTCCCCGAACATAGATAAGCTTACTAGCGAATGGAATCCTGCAAATATATATATATATATATATATATATATATATAAAATTCCCCGAACATAGATTAGCGAACTAGGAACTAGGGATTATTTTCAGGCTAGGTCTTATAGTACAAGCATAAGCTAGGGTTTAATTTCAAGGGATGTCTTATTTTTGGGGAAACACGGTATATAATAATTCATAGTAATAAGTAATAGTCTTTTTGTCATATTTATTACTTTTTATTTAATACTGAAGCCACACAGAATTTGTGATTAATGGAGTTTTTTTAAACTGTTCATATATGTTTCTTATCTGCAGGAGGGTGGCTTTACTTGGGTTCAGTTGGCTGGCTGAGGCTGTTGGGAGTAGAGGCTCTCCCACTTCCCTCCACTCTACCTCTGTGTATGAGGCTGGGTGGAAGTGACCAGCTGTCACTTCCTCCCTGCATTGGCTGACATAATTAAATGGGCTCTGTCGCGCCATTAAATGGCCACAGCACTGACCGGGCACCTGAAAACACTTGTGCCATCGGGAAACCCAAAGTCCATGGACAATCTGATGGGTCCACAAAGCATGTGGATCCTAGTACAGCCTCCCCAGCTGCACCGGCGTAAGTTCCGCCGCTGATGCAACATGTTAAATATTGAGAGCCATACTATTGGTTTCTTTGGTGACTGGTCCTTATTTAGCTCTGTGCCCCAGATTAGCACCTGTTTTGCCTTGCTAAATCTTGTACTATGTGTCAGTATTAGAAGTACAAGTCAAACTGCTTTATATCTCACATAGGCATCAATTTAAAATAAGCTTTCCAAATGATTAAATAGTATTAGGAAAATGTCCCAAATTATCTATCTACAGAAGACACCATTAAAGACCATGGGGATTTATGTATATACATAATTTAAATGTTTAACTAACAGTATTGAATCATTTGGAAACCTTATTAAATTAAATTGAGGCCATAGTTGTTAAAGCACAGTTTTGCAACTTCACTTCATACTAGTGTGGGAATAACTTAGCATGAGAGCATACAAAAATATTCAGAATATTTGTGCTTCCAGCTTGTTGTGGTAGCACTGGAAAGGCAGTGTTTTGTTTTTTGTTTTTTTATTCGGGCTTTATATAAAGCAAGGCTCATAAATAAATGGTTTATTAAGGTTGATGTAAAACAACATGACTGTTCATAGCAGAGCCCCAACCTTAACTTCATCAAACACATTTGCGATGAATTGTTATTCAGATTGCACCAAAGTCTAATCATCCGAGATTGTTGGGTGACCTCGCAAATGCTCTTGTACAAAAATAAAAGCAAATTCCTTCAGCTGTTCCCTAATCTAGTGCAACAATTTTTCAAAAAAAGAAAGACTTGTATAGGATTACAGGATCCTTCCACTTATTAATGCTTGTGAATGTGTAAATAGATGTGTGCATCACTGCTATTTGACCATGCCATGCATCTGATAGGGTAAAGTTAGAAAATACATTGCATATGTCCACATGGAACAGCTGCTATGCAACACTATTTGTGTAGAACCAATAAGAATTTTCAAAAAGTCTTTTCTAAACATTGTTTATTTCAAGTTAGTGTAATAGGATTATTCACTAAACAAACAATTTTGTCCACATAAGCAAAATCTGGTGAAAATGGCAAATTTTGACCACATGAGTAATTCCCATATGTAATATGAGGTCAAATTTGGACTGCCCAAGTGAATTTCCAGCAATCACAGCAGCGCTTTTGCTTCTGAATCCTATAACAAGTATATAATTTGGAAGATTAATAAAGCACCAATTGTCATACATTTCAGGACAAAATTATGCCAGGGCTGTGTTTGGCTTGTACTGGCTCTGCCCCTGATCTGCCTCCTTGACAGTCTTAGCCAGTCCTACTGGGAAGCATTGTGATTGACTTTGACCAACACTGCTGATGATTTCAGCCAAGAAGGCAGATTAGGGGCACAGACTGCAGCAGCAGCAGACTGGAATAAAAGTAAGATTTTACTATATTTAGGGAGACAAAGGTGGTGAGTGGGGGGGGGGGAGGGGTGTCTAGAGATGTGTTAACTCTATAGAGTCAGGAATACATGCTTGTGTTCCTGACCCTATATTGTTCCTGACCCTATAGTGTTCCTTTCAGTACAATTGATTTTTACACTAACAGCTTAGGGGATAAATAGTGGAAAAAACCGTCAAAAGTTAATTATGTGGCTGATGGCCAGTGCTTGATAGTCAGCCACCACATTAAAAATGTAAAAAATAAATAAAAATATTTTAACCTAGTCTCACATCTCTCGAGACTTGGCTATCAGAGTGCACTGATTGGTTGGTTTATGATCATATAATTAAGTGTTGTTGCATAGCAAGACCACTTAATGTTATCTCACATATATATTCTTATTCTTATTATAGCCAAATTTGCCACCCTAACTCCTCCCACAGTTTTTACACTACATAGACAAAAATTTAGCAAAACGTGCAGATTGTTCCCGATCGGATTGCTATTACTTTGTGGAACGTTTCGCCGAATGGTTCACGGAATATCGATGTTCTTGTGGCGAAATTTGTCCCATAGGAATGAATGGCAAAGCTAAAGTGGGAGCTGGCAAAAGCTGAAAAATCAGGACATGATTTCTAAACTGCCACAACTCCCTTATTTTCAGGCCCACCTACACAAATCTTATATCAAAACGTTCAGCTATCCCTGCTGCCACTAAACATGTCAACGGCTAAGCCATAGTCCTGATAGTTTTCACAATATAATCATTTGTTTGCAACTAATGCCGTCCATTGACATTCATTGAAACTTCACTCTACAAAGCTCAAATTTGAAGTGCAATTTCTAAACTGCGACTGTGCCTTCATTTTTAATACTTCAGAGACATACTATGCATCAAAATGTAGGTCTGGGTCTTGCGATTCTCACAATTTAAAGCTCTTCACTGTAGGATAGATAGTTTTTAAAATACGACAGTTTGAAGATGGCAATCGCCAAAATACTCTGACCTGTGCCAGGCTGCAGCAGCAAGTGATGTCATAGACAGGGCCTTTTGAAAACCTGCTAATGTTTTTATAAATGAATGGTTTAATGTAACTGTGCAACAACGTTGCAATTAAATGTGCTATATAAATGATAACAGTTACTCAGCCCACTCCAGTTGTAGACTACTGGTGGAGGCAAGAACACTTCACACAATTTCCCCAGAAATTGTAGCTTTTCTAGTTATTATTATTATTATTATAGCCAAATTTACCACCCTAACTCCTCCCACAGTTTTTACACTACATAGAGAGAAATATACCGAAACATGCAGATTGTTCCCGATTGGATTGCTATTACTTTATGGAACGTTTTGCCGAATGGTTCATGGAATATCATAGTTCTTGTGGCGAAATTGGTCCCATAGGAATGAATGGCAAAATGTTCAAAACTAGAGTGGGAGCTCGCAAAAGCAGAAAAATCAGGTCATGATTTCTAAACTGCCACCACTCCCTCATTTTCAAGCCCATTTGTTTGCAATTCACGCGGTCCATTGACATTCATTTAAACTCCACTCTAGCCAGCTCAGACTTGAAGGGAAATTTCTAAACTGCGACTGTGCGTTCATTTTTAATACTTCAGAGACATACTATGCATCAAAATGTAGGTCTGGGTCTTGTGATCCTCACAATATAAAGCTCTTCACTGTAGGATTTTTAAAAATACGACCATTTGAAAATGGCAACTGCCAAAATACTCTGACCTGTGCCAGGCTGGAGCAGCAAGAGATGTCATAGACAGGGCCTTTTGTACACCTGCTAATGTTTTTATAAATGTATGTTTTAATGAGACTGTGAAGCACTTTGGGCAACAACGTTGCAATTAAATGTGCTATATAAATAAATAATAACAGTTACTCCGCCCACTCCAGTTGTAGACTACTGGTGGAGGCAAGAACACTTCACACAATTTCCCCAGAAATTGTAGCTTTTATAGTGATCATATAAAGTAACTAAACCCCCATAATTTTTTCTTAGGTGAGGTGTTTTTAAACAAAACTATTATGTTCTGCGGATTTTGTATGTTATATGTTTAAAGGCCACAGGCCTGTATTTGTAGTTAGCGTTCCTATAAAACGCTACTCTCCCTTCTTACCTTCGCCATGGCGTTCTGTTCTCCCTTTTCTTCTGCAACCCATACTTCCGGTTCCGGCCTCCGTTCGAAATTCCCGCCAGTCTCAGCATCCTCCGTTTGTATAGTTCGTCATTCGAACTATAATCAACCACCTTTTGCACAAATGAAACGAACAGTCATAAGGTAATCGGCGAGGATATTTGCATTCGGGCTATTCCGCAGTTTGGGCATATCTCTCCTTACTAATGTTCGAAGAAACAGATGAACGATTGCGGTTCACCACACCTACTATACCAGGTCCATTCATTAGCAACTTCAAACATGGCTAATTCGTGTATATTACTGTTAATGATTTCGGTCAGTTAATAGGAAGGATCACTGTAATAAAACATTTGTACTACTAGAACAATGCTGCTGGCTAACTGTTCATGGGGATTTCTCCTAGATATTCCAAGTTAAGACTAGGATTAACTAATTATAATCTGCAAATTACTAATTATAGTGGTTTATGCAAGATACAGATTATCATTTTATCTGTTACCTTAATCTTAGTAATTAGGTATTCTACTACTGTTATGGATAATTATGCATGAAGAAGGGGTTTCTAACATGATTTATGTATGGCATTTTGACAAATCATTAAGGATATCCTTTCCATTTGATGACATGCTACACCTTGATTTCATATTTCCTGAAGGTCATTCTACCCTATAGGCTGGGTTATTGGTTCATTATTTTCTCCTGTCTTCTCCTATTCACATCTCTCTCTACTAATTGCCTCTACATGGCCATGCTTCATCCATAAAACGTGGTACCAGGGAACGGGGGCTTGATTCCCGCCTTGCCTCGATAGGCCACGGCTTCACTCGACCAAGTTTGTCATACGTATTATCTAAACTCTCACTACCTGTCAATAAACGACTTGATTCTTTGTTCACTGCTGGTATCAGGACCAGTCACAGACACCTTTTGTTCATACCACCTGATCTTTTCTTTGAATACTACCATGCTTAAATAGCACGGCATCGTCATGGGAATTCCTTTTTGGGAATGTAGTAGCTATCTCTAGACTTTTCAGCATGCTCGGGTCCTAGGTTACAAGTACTATCAGCACTATTATTCAGGAAATCCAATAGCGCAATACTTTTTTTTTTTTTACTTGTTGTAGGTCTCATAGGGAACATTTTGGTCACAAGAACTCACAATTTTGTGGTTGGCTAGGTACGTTACATAGTTACTCACATCACGCCCCCTTCCAGTGTCAGAGAACTGGCTGTTCAGGGTTAGGTACTGGCCTTAGTTATACTTTTATAGCTGGCCCCACAAGACCAACTCTCTAATCTCAACATGGAGACTTTCACCCCTCGGCCCAAATCATAGTTAGAGCTTTGCATTCACCCACCTATCGGGTTTATAGTTAGGGCCTCACCTGTCACGGCCACATGTTTTTGGATCTTTACTGTCACTGAGAGACCAACATCCCGCCACCACCCTTGTGGCTCGAGCCCCACGCCGCAAATCATAGATAGAGCCTCTCACGTGCCACTTGGCAACTGAGAGGCCTCACCTGTCACTGGGTAGATAGTTTTACGCTTCGGCACTAGTTAGCAAGCCAGTTCTACTTAGTTTAACCGGGCGATATTAATCAGACCATTGTTGCTGTGTTGTTCTTTTCTTGCAGTATGTCCCAGGAAGCCAACATAGGCAAATAATAATCCCCCCTAGCACACGCGCTAGGCCTAGTACCCCTGTTAGGCATGGTGCCCCCAATGAATTTCAAGAACCTCCACACCAGGTTCATTGAGGTCCTGGACCATGCCCAGGATCTCGGCTGAACTGCGCTGGAGGGGAATCCCCTTCCTAGCCACAGCAAGGAAAGCGGAACTCTTCAAGCTGCTCACAGCTCATCCTGAGGATCCTGGGTTGGGTACCAGCTCACAGGGGCAAAACACAAATATTCAAGGAACTCTAGACACCATATTGACATCTCTGCAGCCCATAAATGATAGACTGACAAAATTGGAAAATGCCAGCCAGGCTCGGATAGATCCTCCTCCAGTAGTATCTGCACAAGCACTCGCAGCTTCCAACACGCAGGGTAGGACTCCTGCCTCACCCTTCACAGCCCCTTCCACCCACGTAATTATCCCAGCTCACATCGTCCCCCCAGCTCTCCGCAAGGACATTCTAGATGGTAAAGACATAAACCTAGTCTCTTTGCTAATTGCTTCCCAGGACATTGTGGAAAACAGAGCATACAATTACAGCACCTTAGCTGTCGTAATGAAGGCAAGAGACCCACGACTGAACAAAAAACTCACCATCCCCGAGTTTGTCCTAGCATTTGGTATTTACAGGGACGTTGTATGCTCTGTTTATCCACAACGCCAGGAAGAACTCAACTTATACATGCACAAATTGGTGGACTTGGGCCACAAGTACGAGGGTTTTATGTTTTATGACTACCATAAGTCTGTGTCGTCAAAAGCAGCAGCAACCCTGGCCCAGTTTAACATCCGTACTGATGGGAGCCTGTTGGACACAGAACTATTTTGCAGGCTTGGTGCCTATTTTGCCCCTCAGAAGCCGATCTCTCCTTATACTCAAATCACCCAGTTGGGTCCAACAAACCTAACCAGCGCAGCCTAAAACACAAGCTCGGACAACCCATTGTTGTTCCATATGCTTTAGGGCTCATACTAAGTCCATGTGCCCATCTAAATTGAACCTTAAACAATGACTAACTGAGGTGAACATAGGGAATTTTGCATTTTACTTGAATACTTACCCATCTCCTCACTTGGTGGAATACTTAATTCACAGGTTTTCACAAGGTTTCCACACTGGGCTAGTGTCACTCCCCGTAGGTACCTTAGAATGTCATAACCTCTTATCCACGGTACACGAACCACAAACAGTTGATGATCTCATTGGAAAAGAAGTTCAAAAGGGTTTCGTGATAGGCCCCTTTCCCTCACTCCCCCTTTTCTTCCTGGTGCACAAATCCGATTGGGATAGCCACTAGTAAATACTCAAATAAAAAATGTCTAATTATTGATCTGTCGGCTCCTCATTCGTCTACAAACCCAAGCCTAAACTCTCTCATACCGTCCTCCAATTTCTCTCTACACTACACCACTGTGGAGAATGCTATACAGACAACCTGACCCCCATACAAACCTGGTCATAAAAACCTCTATGTATGTAGCATTCTATGGATTCCTGAGACCTAGAGAATTCACAATAACAACCCAATCAGACAGACATTTGTGTTTCATCATGAAAGACTTAAAAAAGGTGAACGATTACTATCTTTTGTCACTTAGGAATTCCAAAACCAAACAATTAGGCCTCCCACTAGAAGTGCCCTTCTACCCTACCGAGAATCATTGGTGCCCCTGTCAAAGTTTTAAACACTTATCTAAACCAGGTTAGGGACAATTCCAGCCACTCTCCACTTTTCACACTGCTAGGCAGTCCCCTCACTACTTCCAAGTTCATGTTCTACATTAGAACGGCATCAGATTAGGTTGGGACCCTACCTCTTATTCTGGGCATTCATTCAGAATAGGGGCCGCATCCAGTATCAATATCAGTACACATCATCAAAAAGTTGGGATGTTTGAAATCCCCACTACACAATAGAAATATACCACAACCAGAGAAAGAATTAAGGAAAACATTTAAAAGTCTTGTATTATAATCATGTTTGCAATAAAGTGTGTTTTCTGCATTTATTTTGCCCTCTTTATTACAGGCCTACCCCTACATCGGTTTCGGCACATCACACCGACTTTCTCAAATCACAAGGTATATCACGGTCTCTATATTTACCGACCACAAGTTTAAAGGCCGCAGGCCTGTATTTGTGGCAGGAGTTAGCATTCCTATAAAACACTACACCCCCTTCTTACCTTCGCCGTGGCGTTCTGTTCACCCCACCCACCTCACCCTCTTCATACCTAAACAATTCCTCCAGGGGGCCCTCTTTATTACAGGCCTAACCCTACGTCGGTTTTGACACACCAAAATCACAAGGTATATCACATCTCTATATTAACCAACCACAAATATATATATATTTCCTGAAAGTTTCTGATTATGGCAGGATCCATACAGACTCCTCACTCAATATGTGCGTTCCAGAGATCCCCACGGTAACCAGCTGGAATGCAGAGTCAGGAGCCAGCGGTGTAATGATATACACAGAACAGTACTATGTCAGTTTTACCTGTGCACAGAAGACAGCAGTAATCTTGGGGTCAGAGGTGGTGAGTACCCATATGCAATGTGTTTGATAATCACTGTGTCACTATTTGAACATTGTATGCACGCTTTTCTTATTGTCCTGATGAATGTTCATATCTTGAACTGAAACGTCAATTGGTTTTATTGGCAAACAACCTAAATAAAAGTTGTTTTATTTTTTCACCCTTAAAAAGTCCTTGGAGTTATATCATTACCAAATATATATATATATATATATAGATATATATATATATACATATATATATATATATATATATATATATATATATATATATATATATATATATATATATATATATATATATATATATATATATATATATATATATATATATATATATATATATATATATATATATATCAAACCATAAGTATGTATTGCTTAAAATAAATGAAATAGGAATGTTTAAATTTAATTATAAATGTTCTTCAAAATGCCATGATTACTGATTCTTACAAATTATGCTTACTGGAAGAAGTATGTCGCTGCTAAACTATTTAAATTAGTCATCAGTTATGCTGTCTTTTTGCATTTGTTTAACTTGGTAAGTATTATGGAAACTTGAAAAATTGAATTAATGCATTTTCATTAAATTTACTACTGTTTACCAATTTAAATTATAAAATCTCAACGTTTTAATTTTATGCTGACAGCTAGTTAATTGCAAATGCAAAGTAGCATTCATTGTGGCATTTTAATGCACCTTTTTAGCTCAAGTTTAGTTCATATATAGTTTATTTTAGTAACTATAGAGAGAGAGAGAGAGAGAGAGAGAGAGAGAGAGAGAGAGAGAGAGAGAGAGAGAGAGAGAGAGAGAGAGAGAGAGAGAGAGAGAGAGAGAGAGAGAGAGAGAAAGTCTGATGAAATTGCATTTCCAAGTCAGGTTCTGAATTAGAATAGTGTATGCAGTTACTCTAAGTCTCCATAGCTTACCATAAAAGTGGCTTGGGGGAGGGGGAGGGGCATTTTTTGAAGAAATGATTAAATTTATAAGGATACATTGCCACAGAGCCAACACATCTAAAATGAAAATGTTGGATTGATTTAAAAGAACACTTTTGATGTTCTAAATGATTCAAGATTGCTCTTGGTGCTGCAATTTCCAGCCATCATATGCCACTTTCATAGACATTTTCATAATTTAATATGTCCTGGATGCTGCAAGGAGAATGTGGGGGGATTGAGCTACTCCCGTAACTTTCTCCAGAAGCAATGTCATCTTTTGGCTGTACTGCATATACGTACTGCATATACAAATGTGTATAAAATGGGAGTCTATGAAAGATCCCATAAGACTGTAACATCCTCCACAGGTCTTCACAAAAATGTGCAAGGAGATGACACAGGGGCTTATTGAATATCACACAAGATGATGTCAAGATGTTGCTGGGAAGTGAAAAAAAGGCACAGCACACCTCTAATATTCTGAACAAAAAGGTAGAAATGTTTATGTTTTAGGTAGGAGCTCACAATCACTAAAATATTATTAATAATAAATGATATAATTAAATAATATATTACTGGATTATTTTATGAATTGTTTTTACTTTCATTTTTAAATCTTGCACTTTTTGAATTCATGCATCCTCATATATGCATTTTTACACTGCATACACTTTATAGACTGTTGCACTTATATACTGTTACACTTTATGTTTTTATGGATTATCTATATCTTTTTGATTGAAACGTGGTTACTTTAAATTGCCTATAATTGTTGATTAGTAACCATAAATAATCGGGCTATGGTGCATATATCCTTTCCTATGTTAATTGCTATCACCCCTTGTAATTTGCACTACTTGCATTGATTCACTTATGGTTTGAGAAAGACCCTTGTGGTGAATGCCTTACTTGTATGTTACACCCAATAAATGGAGTGCTGATCTATTTATATAAGATGTGCAGAATTATTTTTTCCCTTTAGATACTTGGATGGTTACACATCCAAGTATCTATCTATCTATTTATCTATCTATCTCTCGCATTCTCTCTAATCTATCTATCTATCTATCTATCTCGAGACCACACAGTGTCTAGCTATTGAGACATAAGTAGAATGCATGTGGACCCGTTAAGAGAGAACAAAAGTCAATTATTTCATTCATGTAAAAATGCCCTCTAGGTGTTTGCCATCAAAGTCCTTGATGAATGGACTTCCGTTTATTTAAATTAGAAGGTTGGCCACCTGTGAAGAAAATATTTCTTTCACAGTAGGGAAAAACAATGTATTTGTTGTGGATTGTTCACTAGCTTTACGTTTTTGACTAAGGAATAATTATACAAGTTTAGACCCCCAAGCTAGAATTTGCTTTGTCTAAAACCAGGACATTAGATAATGAGGGATGTGTAAGTGTATAACTAAAAAAAATATATTTCCATTTAAAATTGTAATGTGATTATGATGAGCTTTAATTAAAGACCATTGTTTAGTAAACAATTCAAACAATCAGGTGAGATTTTACTTTTAAAAGAAAATGATGGGTGAGTTAAAATTTGTCTACAGAAATGAGAGGCCTTTTTTTCCACCAGATACATTACTCAGACTCCACTGTACACAATAAGTGTTTTTAGTGTCACCATTTACAGGTTCATCCATTAAAGGAGCACTATAGGGTCAGGAACACAAACATGTATTCCTGACCCTATAGGGTTAAAACCACCATCTAGCCACCTTGGTCTATATAGTGAAATCTTACTTGTATTCAAGTCTGCAAATGCTTATTTTGTCCCTGTGTCCTTTAGACCTGCCCACTGCCTGCTGACATCATCAGAAGTTGTAGCCTGATCCAGTCACAATGCTTCCCACAGAATTGGCTGAGACTGACAAAGAGGCAGATCAGGGGCAGAGCCAGCAGAATTCAAACACAGCCCTGGCCAATCAACATCTCCTCATAGATATGAATTGAATCAATGAATCTCTGAGGAAAGTTCAGTGTCTGCATGCAGAGGGAGGATACACTGAGTGTTTGGATGCGTTTTAGGCAGCCATGACCCAGGAAGGATCTCTAACAGCTATCTAAGGAGTGGCCAGTGAAGTTATCACTAGGCTGTAATGTAAACATTGCATTTTCTCTGAAACAAGCAGTGTTTACAGCAAAAAAACTGAAGGTAATGATTCTACTAACCAGAACAAATTCAATAAGCTGTAGTTGTTCTGGTGGCTATAGTGTCTCTTTAAACCAAGATATGTAGAAAACACAATGCAAAAATTATGCTAGACTAGCACAGCTGGAAGGACAACTGAATTGAACATGCTTCTGAGCTTGGCTATTTACCTATGCAGACTTGTTGTCCATTCAACACAATTCTCTGTATTAAAGATAACAAACAATCTAGTGATGTACAGTATATGTAAATGTAATTTCCCCTTAAAACCATAATGAAATATTTTCTTACCTACCCTATTTTCCCACATTCAGTGAAAAATAAAAAAATCCCACTAGGCCCAAGGCAAGTTACTCCCCCTCCTCCCCACTTAATTCTTCCAAAAGCGATTGTAAATGGGGACAAGCAAATTCATGGGTTTAACCCATAGGCTATAGGAAGCCACCTAAGGTCACCTTATGGTTAATCCACTGAATAGAAAAATACTTAGATTAAGGTAGTTTTGAGTCCAATTTTTAGATCAGCCTGCATGTGCCAATAAATCTCTGCTAAAATGAGCTTAACAGTACACTATAGTCACTCAGACCACTTTATGTCATTAAGGTAGTCTGAGTGCAGTGTCCCTGTCATTTTAACCCTGCAATATAAAACATTGCAGTTTTTTTAGAAAGAAAAAACCCTGAAAGCCACTAGATGAGTTTTCTCCTCCAGATTGAGTAACACTCTGTGTGGGAATCAAATGCTCCTGATAGCAGCATTTGATTGGAGGAGTGCAGCATTTGTCTGCATGTGCGTACCTCCCTAATTTTCTATGAGAATCAGTGCATTGAAGGAGACTGCAAAGACATCAGCAGGAAGCAGGCATGCTGAAATCTTAAAGGCAGAGGAGGTGGCAGGAGACTATGGTTCCAAAATAACAATTGCTATTTATGGGACTATAGGCTCCCTTTAAAAATGTCTGGAAATTGTAGCATTTGGACATTTGTAAAAAACAGAGCTAATTCCAAATAATTTCTGACTGTGGACAATTATGAATGGTTTCTACTAACCTGTGTTGGGAGTAGCCAGAATGTATTGCACTGTTTTTGTTATTGTTCTTGGAGTGATCCTTTATGAACAATTGCTATTATGAAGATATAAGTATACCACTAGATCTTAAATGTTATTGTTTGTGATGTCATTGCAACGGGTGTGTAGTCCAGTTTATACTCTTTATACTCTTTATACGCCCTCATTGTCACCAAGCAGTTTGAATGTCATGATGCAAATCTCATGCCATGCACACACAGTTTGAACATTTATAAAACTCAAAATGTGGATATCCATGGACACAATAAGTCATAGAGGATACGTAATGGGAACTTGTTTATTATTGCAAGATCAGGCCATTGAGGGGTTCTGGAGGCATTATAGCACGATACAAGATCACATGTGGTTGAATTAGTGACTACGCAACTGGCCAAGATCCAAACCGCAGCAAACCCCTTTTTGTTGTGACAATTTAATAACCTACTGGCAAGCATTAAACCAAAATAGAACAGACTAGAAAAAAAAGCAAAAATTCAATAAACAAAAGTTAAAGGTTTTAAAGGTTTTAACTTTTTTGTCACATGAGTTGATTGCCAACAAAGATCAGTTGTTTATTGATTAAAACTCCTACTTCTGAAGCTGAAGATATCATAAAGAGTGAACATATCATAAAGAGTAAGAAAATACTAGATAGGTATTAAAGGGCATTGAAAGCATTTAAATATACAAATTGTAAAACATCACAAAGGCCACCACCAGTGCCATCAATCTCTTAAAAGGAGTTCAGAAATACCATTGTGTTCAGCAACATTGCTATCCTTTCTCCATTCCATAACAAATCACCCTTTGTAATATAACACTATTCTCGTTAAAAGCATTTTTTCTTTCTGTCTTTGTAGTTACAATGCCTTGCTCATCAGCTACAGTGAGTCTCTCTGTGACAGGATGCATATTGTTTGTTTCAGTGTAAGTTGAAATGCAGAGGCTTGATTTCCACTGATTTTGATACTTAGAATAAAGAACTACTATAACATCAGAAAACATTGCATTTTTAGTGTTAAAATGTTGAGTTGATTTATTTTTTT
>OW240917.1:136538622-136725576 GCA_933207985.1 Pelobates cultripes
TAAATAGGGCCCTGGGATGAGGCACCCCTCCCGGTCACAGGTGCCTCATCCCAGGGCCCTATTTAGCCTTGTACTGCAGAGAGCCCCAGATGGAATTATTTTCCCCAAGTAGGTTAATCTCATAAGAGCAGGCATTAGGCTGTTAGTGTAGGGCTCTGGTGGTTCAGCAGGGGTTAAAAATCTCTGATTGTCTGTGTTGGTTATTCTCTGCTTGCTTTTCTTTTCTTAGCTGTCTATCTATCTCTTTCATAAATATACAGGTCTGTTTACATACTGTATAAAAGTTTTTTTTTAGAACAATAATAATTATTGCATGATGGCGCATGTAAATAATGGTGCATGATGGCACAAACACTGAATAAGTGTATATATCTAAAATAAGACAAAATCCATCAACAATATATAGTTTAGGAAGAGTAGTTAAATAAAATCACTATTCAAAAATCGTCAGTTAAACTTAGTTTTCAGAAAAAAACTTACTGTATGTAATATGTGAGGTGCTGAGATAATAATGTTCAGGGTATGGTTTCAGATTTGTGAAAACAAGTGAGTAAGAGGAAGAAACTGTTGATTGCTGTTATCTCACCCTTTACAAAACAAATTACTTTTCATAGGCCCTGCTGGCTATAGCATTTTGAGACCTTAATGTATTCCTGTGTATTAGAAATGAACTGCAGGGCTTTATTAGGTCAGATGCTTCATAGCTGGTCTAATCCAAATTCAAAAGGATAACATGAGAATGCAGCAAATTCTGCATTCTGTAAAACAAAATACAAGAGAGAAAGAGAGCCCGGCAAAGAAGGTGGAGTGGTTTGTATATGTCCCAAGAACACCAAAGCTGTATCATTTAACAAAACAAATACTTTAAACAGTGTATATTACATTATATTTATATGTTAGTTAGTTAGGGTTAGTGGTACTATAAGTGTTAAAGCCACTCCAGGCATATGCACACTCCCTCCCAATCCTTCCATAAGAGGTAGCATTGGATTAGCTAAAATCATAAATATTATTATTGGCATTTATCGGCATTTATAAAGAATTTAACGTATATCAGCAAGATTTTTAATCTCAGCCAGGGAAGCATAACAGAAGGACAGAGACAAGTGTTCTGAGGGCTAAAAGGTGAGTAAAAATGCTATTTTCTTTCAATTCGGTTGGATACACCTAAACAGTAGAGCACTGTAGCATTGGAAATACATTTTCGTGTTCCTAACACTGTATTGTTCCTTTAAGGTAGTCTAGCAATTTATGTTTATTGTTAGTGTAGTGTATGGGTTCATTTTTTGTGTTAATGCTAGTAGTGTCCACCTGTCTACTTGCAATAATATGTCCAATATGATTAAATATCCACTTCAGTCATAGCCCTAAAAGAGTCAGTATAGGCACTATAAATATGTTATGTCCCTGAATTTGTTAGGGTCTATGGCATTCCCTGAAACTGTCCATTCAATGTCAAACACATTCTGAACAGTTTAACACTGCATGAGTCCCTCACAGCCTGGCTCTACTAGAGGTATGGCTAAGGCAGAGATTATACAGTTCCCATAACAATTCATATCAGCAACGTGCAGTTGTCATAGTCTGAAAGTGGTCAGCTGACACTATCAGCCAATCACTGCTGGCATTGTAATGGCATTCCCTGAAACTGTCCATTCAATGTCAAACACATTCTGAACAGTTTAATGCTGCATGAGTCCCTCACAGCCTGGCTCTACTAGAGGTATGGCTAAGGCAGAGATTATAAACTTCCCATAACAATTCATATCAGCAACGTGCAGTTGTCATAGTCTGAAAGTGGTCAGCTGACACTATCAGCCAATCACTGCTGGCATTGTAATTGAACTGCCACTAGCTGTCCAATCCTAATGCCTCAGTGGAGAGTCAATTCCAATTAAGTGGTGGGAAGCTAAACTATATATCCTCTGCTGTTTCAACATTATTTCCAGCATGGCTAAAGTGCACTATATGCTGACATCATGTCATAGATGGTGTGTAGGAAGTCCTCTTTTCCCTTGCTCTTGCTTCAAGAGTTGGGTAGCCTCCACACTATAGTGAAAATCCTTTGCACCTTATTGTTGGCTTCCGGAATTGCACCCTACACGATTAGATCATAAGATGTAGGATGTTTGCAGAATAGCTCAAACCTACAAAGTAACCACCGCAAAGTACTTTGACCATATTAGTAGTTCCATTGGTGACTACTACTGGTGTGTGACTAGTCTCCCAATAAATTTGACATTTGTCTGATTATCTGGAATATTTTGCAGAAGTGTCCAATTTGTTCATTACCTCAGCATGTAGCAGGTAAGATTGATAACCCTGCTGAGCTACAGATCCATTGCCACCATTGCACCAGTGTGCCATCAAGGATAGAAAGGCATGCTGGCCACTAGGAGCACTTCATAAATCTGTGGTGAAGTGCACCTGCTGACCTACAGGCTTAACTAGTTGTTCCTTCAATAATAGCATGCAGGAATGATACAGTGATGGGGCTATACTCCTGTTGAAAGTGAATCACAAGATAAGTAGATATTGTGGAGCAAATGCCTGCATCAGATACTTAAAGATGTTCTCATGGAAAAGGAAACTTCTCCTAGAGTGATTAGCTAAGCCATGCAATCTTGTTAGTGCTGTTTTAACATGGCTATTACATGAAATCCAACTAAGTGTTCTACGACAGATATGTCCCTGGGATGAAGTGGACTAAGAGTATGTCTGTTCATGTTGCTTTGTGACACTAGTTTCAACATCCAATGATCACTACACTGCCTCAAAAAAATAATTTTTTGTCTCCAAAAAGTTACAAAAAACAAACACTTTTGACCAATGTATATTGGTAGGCTATTTTTACACTAGGATCAATGACAATATGTAAATCTCCTATCTCAAACTCAAAGTTTCCCTAGCAGTAGCTATCCAGTTAGATACAGCAGCAAGTTAACCACATTTCCTAGGACCTTGTCCTAGGCCAAGTAAAATTATTTTTTGATCACCTGATCATTAATATCTAATTTAGTCCCCTATCCATCAATTATTTGTTTTAAATATGTCAAATCAACCATGCATTGCTATTTGGTAATCCCGTAAAATATTATTTGACCACTTGAGAAACTATTCTGACCAATGACCCTTTGTGTATGTGGAAATTCAAAGCTCAATAATAGCAGACCTTTCTTTAGTGCATATCCCTTCCCCAATCATAATAGCTTAGTTCTAATTTCCCTAATGGATAAACAACTCACATTTATAAATAACAATTTCCAGTATATATGACGTTAGAGAGGTTCTTGTAATTTGTTATTTAAAGTATTTATTTATGGAAACTTGAATTCAGTAAATTATTTAGCATATACACTGAAAATCAAAGGATTTACTTTGTTTCAGATCAAAATACTTTGCATATTTGTAATGAGTTAAGAAAATATCCAGTGTGTAAACTGTATACAGGGGATTTTTCAAGCAGCTTTTCTGACAATCTCTTTCATTGTGTTTTGGCAATTAAGGAGCTTAGTGTTTAAATTGGATAGTAAACATGACAAACAAAAGTTTAAAGCATAATAAAAATAAATACTTTTGAAATATTGCTCAATTAGTCAAGTTTTCTGATCCCTGCCCAAGCATGGAAACATTTAAATACTAATGAAATTCCTCTTTGAAGACTGATTAAAATACAAATGATTCACTTGGATGCATTCTGAAGGTGGACGAGACATGAATTTGGATTCTTGAAAAATGTAAGAAGAAACATTTTTAATTAGATCTTCTTTCCTTTGATATCCCGAATATTCAGAAGCAGCTTATAGTATAATTGCCTTGAATTGCTATTATTGACCCCATATAGTATGTTTGTATTAAAGACTGTCAGCCATCAGGATTTTAATAGTTAACACAACTGTCATTCTTCCAGCCTATTTGCATGAGTTGCAGGCAACATGATTAATATATACATTACAAATTAACCTCTCATTAAAAAGACACTGATGTTTTGTTTTTTTACAGGAAAAAAAATGAAAGTACATTTTTGAAAATATGAAAGAAACACTTTTAAATATTTTTAATTTTCTACAACTCTAAAGTAAGGAAGCCACATTTCTTTGAGTGAGGGTGTTATATATCTAAGCCAACTAGAAGATTAACAACACGACTTACCCACGACTGGAAAACCTCCACTACAGCTAAGTGACATGTCGCACATAAAAGGGGATATATATAATTTAGGTTATCAACCTCTTCCTCTCACACCTATTAAAGGACCACTATAGTGCCAGGAAAACATACTCGTTTTCCTGGCACTATAGTGCCCTGAGGGTGCCCCCACCCTCAGGGACCCCCTCCCGCCCGGCTCTGGAAGGGGAAAGGGGTAAAAACTTACCTTTTTCCAGCGCTGGGCGGGGAGAGCTCTCCTCCTCCTCTCCGCCTCCGTTACGCCCCGCCGGCTGAATGCGCACGCGCGGCAAGAGCTGCGCGCGCATTCAGCCGGTCTCATAGGAAAGCATTTACAATGCTTTTCTATGGACGCTGGCGTGCTCTCACTGTGAAAATCACAGTGAGAAGCACGCAAGCGCCTCTAGCGGCTGTCAATGAGACAGCCACTAGAGGATTAGGGGAAAGGCTTAACCCATTCATAATTATAGCAGTTTCTCTGAAACTGCTATAATTATGAAAAAATGGGTTAACCCTAGAAGGACCTGGCACCCAGACCACTTCATTAAGCTGAAGTGGTCTGGGTGCCTAGAGTGGTCCTTTAAGAGAGGAGTTATGAAATATATATATATATATATATATATATATTATGATGTTTAAAATCTATGCCAATATGTCTACTTAAAAATGTTTAAAAGGTGTCCAGACACCACCAAATCTCCCACTACTATCTGGTATAATCTAAAATCTATAATCTAAAACTAAAATTTCTTATACACAGGCAGGTAAGGCCCATAAGGCAGTCCTTCGAAAAAACGCACAGAAGAATGCACAGAGCCAATTAAACAAATCACTAATCTGACCCACACCAATAAACAACACCCAACCGAAGCTGTGACAAACGTCTCTACAGTTTACAGACACAACTTCAAGACTTAGAACTTAAAACAACTACCTATTTACTGACTAAAACCAAACATAACTTCTTTACCAATGGCAACAAAGCCAGGAAAAGACTAGCCTCTCAATTCAAAGCCCAAAGACTGGCATCCAAAATATCGCTACACACAAAATAACCGGAAAATATTAAACCCACTGTATCCCATATCCCTACTGAACTGTGACAAAAAACTCTATGCCAAAATTATTGCCAACAGCTTTGCACAGATACTCCCGTGACTGATCCATAACGATCAATCAGGATTCATTAAGGGGAGACAGGGGTCGGATAATACCAGGAAGCTACTAAACATATTAGATCATATGTCCTCACATAACATGGTGGGCCTTCTACTTGTGCTTGATGCAGAGAAGGCCTTTGATAGGACTAACTGGAGATATATGGAGGCAGTACTACAAAAATGTAATTTCCTGCCAGACTTCATCAAATGCCTTCTATAGTGAGCCATCTGCACGGGTATCTAGCTCTGGATTCCTATCTCAACCTTTTAAGCTGGCCAATGGCACCTCGTAGGGCTGCCCCTTATCCCCCCTTCTCTTCATTCTTTCACTGGAGCAATTAGGATACAAAATCAGGACACATCCTTACATAACAGGAATAAAAATAAAAAACACCACGTACTGCTTATCTATGTTTGCAGACAACATCCTACTCTCCCTTATCAACCCTGCCATCTCCTTACCCCACCTCCTACATCTGTTAGATGACTATGGGGAAGTCTCTTACTATAAGCTTAACAGAACCAAAACACAAGCCATACCCATAGGACTAGAGAAACAATTGATACAACACCTAAGTACGACATACCCTCTAGACTGGAGAACAACATTCATTACATATTTGAGAATAAAACTCACTCCATCTACACACAAAATTATCTTGCTTAATTATACCCCACTACTTCACACGTGCAAGACATATTTCCACCAATGGCGACATATATACATATCCTGGCTAGGGAGACTGAGTACTGCAAAAATGGTGACACTTCCAAAGTTGTTATACATCTTCCATATGCTACCACTTAAAATACCCACAACCTTCCTAAAAAACATACAAACCGAAATAGCAAAATGTATATGTGGTACCCTCAGGCCACAACTGCCCCTGGCTCTCTTACAAAAGCCAACCCTAGCAGGTGGGCTGGGTCTCCTTAAAATTGAAACTTACTACAAAGCCACTGAGTTGGAAGTAGCTGTTAAACTACATGCCCCTAAGGGTACCCTACAATGGGTTGATATAGAAAATTATATGGCCTCTAAGGGATTGTTTGCAGACCTGCTATGGACCCTGAAAGATAGACAAAATAACAATAACCAACTTTTACAACCATATGACACTGGGACAACTTCCACACTATGAGCTCTTGCGCCACAAAACAATTGTCCCTACAAGCCCCTACTACTTGGAAGCACTGTCCCCCAGGCTATCCTTGTAACAATACCTTCCCAACAATTACAATACAAATATAACCTACCCAGCTCCCTTATATTTCCCTATTTACAAATATTACAAATAAAGAGTGTATTAACGGCCTGGGTTCTCAATAAACATAATAGCACACCCCCATCAATGGGGCATACCCCATTGCTATCCGACCGTTGTTGTGCTCACCCTACTAAAGCCAAGACGTTATCTCTCTGCCACAAAATGCTGCTGGAGACTACCCCGAGCCAGCCCTTTGCATCAATGGAAAAAAGAGGGTATCCACATTCCCACAGACACACATTGAATTCACTCCCTTAACCCTCTCAAAGGTTTGACATCCTGCTGCTCTCACAGAAGCTCATAAGAAACTGTTGTTTTAGTGGTACCTGACCCTTAGTCGCCTCCACAAAATCTACCCAAACGTACAACCAGACTGCTGGAGATGTGGTACACATAGGGGCACGATGCCATATATTTGGTGGGACTGCCCACAGATAAAACCTCTATGGGAGGGAGTTCAAACAGTATTAAGGCTCTTCCTGATGGATAAATGTAAAATGACCCTAGATGTGGGTCATCTTGTTGTTTCCTGATAACTGGCCTATAGCCTACAGGAAATTGCAGCAATAATGATACTAGCAGCTAGAAACCTAATCGGAGTAAACTGGAAAAAGCAGTCCTGTCCTTTCCCAAAATGAGCTACAGGACAAAATCCGTCAGTACTATCTATATGAAAAACTTATGACCGACACATGTAAGAAAGTCCGAGCTCTGGAAATTGACTGGAAACCATGGTTCGATACACAACATGAGCACATATACTAAAGAAGCGAATGAGAATGTAGGTATTCATAGGTCAACTCATATTACCACCAGATTACAGTCTGCTTGAGCACCACAAAAATATGAACACAGATACCTAATTAAGTTAGGGTTTGCTAAGCTGGGGGTAACATTTTAAGGCAACCGAAATGCCATCACACCTTCCACTGTACATTACTGGTACGAGACCACTCTTGCCCTCCTTCTCTCTCCATTCTTGTCCCCCCTCCCCCCGCAAACAGAGAGGGTATACCCTTTCCATGGTTGAACATCACACTAGTACTGGAACGAGGCAAGAATGCAGTACTGCTGGGTTCTATGCTAGAATATTAATGCTGAAGTATTAGCACACACAGGAAAATATGTAAAATATATCGTACAACACCCAAGACACTGTATTATGGTATTATACCCCTCCTACCCCTCCTCCCCATTTCTTTTTTCTGTATCCCTATCCACATTTGAAAAAAAAAAGAAAAAACGTTCTCAATAAACTACGTATTTGTGGCGGAACCAACCTCGTCACTATGCACTGGAGAAGCCTGGTTGCCAGCCTCCTGCCATGTGACTATGGCCCCTGGGATGTATTGCCCTTTAAAGACATGATTTGGGCATAATGGATTTGTGTTGTGCTGCTGCTGACCCTTTTAAGAACCATCTGGGGACATACTGTGGGAGTGTCTGGGTGTATTGTATGGATTGATTGGCTGTTTTGTAACGCCCTGTGGGCTGTACTATGTTTGTGGATTGGGAATAAAAGAGACTGTATGTGACAGTACAGGGAGTTCCTGTTTTAACCCTCAAAGTGAAGTGGCTACCTTCCTTGCGGTCCAGTGAGCTGTTAGTACATGCATGGTGTAAAAGCAGAGTAGACACCTGCTCGCCCCACATTGCAGGTACCTACTCTGCTATCATTTACCCAGCCGGATGAGAGGAAGCAGGACACGGGTAGCAGCGAGGACACGGGCAGCAGTCTTCTCGCTCCTCACTGCTCCCTCACGCCGTCTGTAGTGATGCCAGGCGCCGGAATATGACATCATATTCCATCACCCGGCATCACTAAACTGCGCGCGAGGGAGCTGTGAGGAGCAGGAACACTGAGCTCCAGGTAGGAGATCCCAATGGACCCCAGGGAATGATGTGAGTGAATGTGTGTGTGTGTTTGTCTGTCAATGTGTATGTGTGTATGTCTGTCAGTGTGTGTGTGTATGTCTGTCAGTGAGTGTGTATGTCTCTCTGTCTGTGTGTGTGTGTGTCTGTGTGTGTGTGTGTGTCTGTCAGTGAGTGTGTCTGTCTGTTAGTGAGTGTGTGTGTCTGTCAGTTTGTGTGTCTGTCTGTGTGTGTGTATGTTTGTCTGTGTGTTTGTCAGTGAGTGTGTGTCTCTGTCAGTGAGTGTGTATCGGTCAGTATTTTGTTGGCCGCGGCTGGACCACGGAGTACCTGGAGGTGCATGGAGGCACGCCACGTCACATTCCGATATGAAGTCGACGTGCTCCACCTTCACAGGGTTTCAAGAGATAGCCAGAGCCCGGACTCCGGAGTCGCATACTGTAAGTGGAGTCTGCTTGTTGGCTAAAGGGGGGTGCAGGGATTTAGTAGATGGTTGAAGGACTGGGATTTAGTATAGGGGGAGGACTGGGATTTAGAATAATGGGAGGACTGGGATTTAGTATAGGAGGAGGACTGGGATTTAGTATAGGGGAGGACTGGGATTTAGTATATGGGGGGACTGGGATTAAGTAGAGGGGGTGCAGTATAAAAATAAACCTACGTTTCTATGAAAATGTAAGTTTTTGGGGGTTTTTTGTGGTCCACATAAACTTAAGCTTTGTTTATGTGGCCCGTGCTAGACTTTGAGTTTGACATGCTTGTTGTACAGCATGCGCATAACTTGTGTGCACACATCATTGCAGATCATACCAACTTAGCTCAGTACAAAGAGTGTCCAACCACTGAAAGGCAGGAAGCACCATAACCATTCTTCTGGCACCATAACCATTATTATTATTATGTTATTATTTATATAGCGCCATCAAATTCCGCAGTGCTTTACAATGGGTGGACGAACAGACATCTAGTTGTAACAAGACAAGTTGGACACACAGGAACAGAGGGGTTGAGGGCCCTGCTCAATGAGCTTACATGCTAGAGGGAGTGGGGTAAAGTGACACAAAAGGTAAGGATAGTATTAGGCTAGTGACAGTTGCAAGAGAGGAATCAGTTGGGAGCTATTAACAGTTTAATTGATACGCTTTTATGAAGAAGTGGGTTTTTAATGATTTTTTGAAGGAGTGGAGACTGGGTGAGCATCTAACGGAGGAGGGAAGCGAGTTCCACAGGAACGGTGCAGCTTTTGAGAAGTCTTGAAGGTCGAGCATCAGATGTAGGAGTACAAACAGAAGATAGACGTAAGCATTATGTAGAGATTTGAAAGCAAGAACCAGAATTTTAAATTGAGCCCTATATCTTACAGGAAGCCAATGTAGGGACTGACAGAAGCGTGAAGCGTGGGAGGTTACCTTAAATTATAGTGGATATGGTGTTTGGAGTTTTACATTGAACAATTGTCCACCTGACTTTGGTCAATCTGTCTTTATCTTGTCAGGTGGAAGAGCTACTGCTAATGAGGATCCTACGTCATTCAGGTCATTTGAATACAAAAGCATACTATAGAAGGTCACATGAATCCAGACTTTAAAAAGCTAAATCTATACTATTGTATATCATCCTGCTTATTAGAACAGTTAGGAGACCTGCAAATAAATCCTTTATATATCTAAATTATATGCATATTTCTTAGTCATGTTAGCGTAATATTCGAATAACCATCAGGTTCAGTGAAGAGTTTTATTGATTGTGAGATGCAACTGTGATCACAGTGAGACCTTAGCAAGCACAGTCTAACATGATAATAAAAGCCAGGATTTTTACACATGTAAAACGGGAAAACAGTGCATCTCCTAATATGGTCATTGTTCTTACAATTTAAGTTTAAGTTTATGTTACTGTTAAAATATGCAAATTCTCCAGCCATTTATCACATTTTATTAGTCATTAGCTTTGCTTTCCAATCCCTCATTTGCTAGTCTTGCATCTAAGAGGAATGTCCTCTGAAAGTGACTGACTGCTTTTATTTTAGTATATATTGTATGCGCTGAAATGTACCTTGTTAAAGTTCATATAGTGGGACAATAAATCAGGAATGTCCAGTTTAAGTAATGCTATTTGAATAGTTATTATCTATACATAAAGTGATGTAATATCTAACAAAAATAAGATAACTTGGACTAACAATGATAAAGCCATATTCATGTTTATTTAGCTTTTTATGAATGTATAGTTCATGTAAAGAAGGTTGTGTTCTGATCACATTGTGCATTTTCTACACAATTAAAAAATGCCTGTAATGAAAGAAAATGACATGGCCACCTCAAGGGTGAAAGGGAAAAGGAGGCTGCTAAAAAGTGTAAATGAATTATACAGAAAGATGCATGGGTTAATAAAGCATTGCAACATGTTTGCTTTGCATTTATGTTGTTTATATTGTATGCACTATAACTCAGAAAAACAACCAATATCCACGATTCTAACTTCTATCTTAAGATAAACATCAGATAAAAATTGAGCTTCTCTTGAGAGTATAACCATATCAACCAGCTGACAGACCAATTACCGGAGCATGTTGTGCTGGCTCCGTGTAGCAATCAGAGACTATCCACATCTATTAAGCTGAGGATTGCTCACTGATAATACTTTGACTGGAAACTCTAGACATTTGTTATTTATGTTTAGTATGTATAAAAGTAGAATATGGTTTAATAAAATCAAGCACATATAAATCTTTTTTTTATTTTTACCTTTGCTGCTCTGGGAGAGATGAGACATAGGTTGATTATTTTCCCCTGTTCCTCCTCTCACACCTCGCCTCTCTGTTAATTCTAACTTTTGTGTCCTGTACCCAATAGTAGTCAATTAAAAATGCTAACCCTTACCTGTAAAGGTTGAAACAACTTCTCGGTCCTCATTTCCCTGTCCGCTGCTCAGACCCTTACTTCTAAATGGCACTTGTAGAAAAAGCCTACCTACCTCCATCAGACTCTCCCCTACTTTTCAATCATTTAAGAAGTACCTCAAAGCCCATCTCTTCAGAAAAGCTTGTAACCTTCTGGAGTAACTTCTATTTCCCAAGCCTGTCTCTTGCTCTTTATTAAAAAGCCACACCCCACTCTCACCTTCCAATTCTGCTACTTTCTAAGCTTGCTATTTGATTGCTATCCCAATTGATGACCCTCCTCTAGATTGCAAGCTCTTTTGAGCAGGTTTCTTATCAACTTATTATTCCTGTAACATTAGTAATTGTCTCATTTATTGTTATATTTCCCCATTTCTAATATTGTAAAGCACTTTGGAATAAGTTTGTGTTATATAAATGCCAAAAAATAAAAAGATGTTGATTCATTGTGCCCTTGCATAGGGTTAATTTGGTTAGAGTTAATGTAACGGACCGTTTCAGCACACACGGGGTAAAAACCGTTTAGGCGATCGTCCCCCTTTCCAGAGATGCAGGCACAGCTACTGCAGAACACCAATCCGCCGAACAGGAAACCATACGAATGCTGTAAACAGCCGAATAGGACAAACCATACGAATAGGTTTACACTCCTAGCAGTCAAACTGGAACAGCATACAGTAAATCCCCCCAAGAACGAGACAAAGCTCCGTGTTGAGGGTCAAGCAGTGAACAGTCAGAGCTGTGGGTTTATTGTGCTTATGTACACATTCTTACACATTAGTACCACCCACAGGGTTTTGGAACACAACCAATAAACACATCCAATACACTCAGACACTCCCACACAAATTCCTCCCCTCTGCATGTGATTCAATTACATTACACAATGGGTAATGTAATTTAGCACAAGCAGCGAAATACAATTTTTCCACATTATTCATAACTTGAAAAGTATGCATCACATTCACATAAAACTTACATTTTCAGAATCAGCATACTCCAAATACAAACATACGTCAAACAAATTGGTCCAGTGGTTCAAAAGATAGATCGTAGTCCTTTGTGACCACAGGAAGCATGGCTTTTCTGCCCAAAACCAGTTCCACAGAGTCTTCTATCCTGGAGATAATTAGAAGTAATCCAATTATCTCCAAAGACAGAGACAAAACTCCATTGAACACATGGCAGCAAAAAGACAGTAAAATACAATAAAATACACAAGGTTACATTTATGACATAAAATACAGACATGCAACCTATGCCCAGATAGCTTAGGTCTGAGCGCACATTATTACTGAATGGCGCTCAGAGCACACACATACAGTTCAATTGCCATGAATCTAAAGTCTTTTCCATAGTCTTTCATTATACTAATGGGCTCCATGGCATAGCTATCTGGGGTATCACTGCTCAAACAGGGCAAGCACCAAATGACCTGGCTTTCTTGTCTTTGCATGGGAAAATCAAGCCTTTTAACATGGGGCCATAATCCAAAGGCAACAGGCGAGCAACCAGGCTTCTCCAATGCAATGTGGCGAGATTGGTCTCGTCACAGTTAATTTGGTTCATAAAAGATGCATAAAATTTGGTCCATGGGTCGGGTGAAGTAGACAAGCTGTAGACTTGGTTTTTGCTACAGGAAATACCCCAGTGATTATATGTATTATCCAGTAGTTCCTTTAGATTTCTATTGAGAGAGGACATGACAGAAAGATTAGGACCTAGATGATCTATACTGTCTGGTAGACAGCCACTACACTACTTTTAAACTGCAATGTTTTCAGCTGCAGGGTTAAGGGAACATGGACACTGCAACCAGGCCACTTCAATGAGATGACAGGTGTGGGAGCCTATAGTGTCCCTGTGTCTCCAATCTTTATTTTCCCTTCTTACTGTGTTACCATGTCCATGTTGACCTTGTCTTGTCCTTAACTAATTAACAATTCCTGACCCGTGATCTGTATAATTATGCAGTTAATCATTTGTTACCCCCTGATTGATTCCTGAAATGTAAATGTAAAATAAAATGGCATAAAACACTAATTAGTAAATTCAACAATAATTCAATATAGTAAAAAAAAAAATTATTATAAAAACATACATCTCCACTTGTATTTTTCAAACATTATTTTGTCTCTTAGATTTATAGTACCTTTGTCTTTTTATTTGTACCAATAGACAGCCCTGTAGAATTTTTTTGGCACTTTGTAAGTAAATATTGATAATAATAACATAAATGCGTGGCTATACTTTCCTAGTGAATATATGAATATACTTCCCTAAAAGACAGGTCTCATTAGTTTAACAGCTGTGCTACCAAGGATCACAATCAGTCAAGTATGCTCAGAATTGTGTACAATCCAACAGGCTCAGTTATAAAGTAACCATAGATGACTGAAGAGTACAATGAAGGAGTAGATTTCTGGTGCCAATAACTTGACATTGTCCCAACTAGAGGACAATAGTTACTAAGGCTCGTAGTTATGCAGTTAATAATTGTGATGCAATGTTGCAGGCTCTACATCCCTAGCACAGATGGAGCTCTTACATAGATGGATGTTGTCATTTGGCAAATTAAACTGTGGTATACATCCATCTGCTATATCATCAAACAATTCAGTATTTCAAAATGCTGCATTAATCTTGTACCATACATTAATGAAATACATATGCATTGAAATAAAAAACTACATATAGTTGTCAATAAATAAACCAATTTGAGAAACAATATGATGGTCAGCAAAAGAGCCATACACCAAATTTGGTAGTATTTCATGTCTGGTAAAAGAGAAAATTGCCAATTCCACAAACAGGAGGAACTTTTATTTACAAGTATCATGAACCTTGAAGAAAATAAATGATATTTTGCTATGAAAAGATTCTAAACGGCTAGATGGATTGATTGGTTGAGTCATAGTCTTATTGTACATAAAGAATGGCCTGACTATTAGAGTTGTATATATATGTAATGAATGTATCTGTTACGTTTTTTGTTTGAGCCTGATGAAAGTCCTCTATGTAGGACTGAAACATTGATCGTCTTAATCATGTATCAATAAATTTGGGACTTTTAATTCGTGAGTGCTGCAACCTACTTTGGATACATGGATAACACTAGCCATGGCATGCTAGCACCTGGTTTCTAAGGGACCCTGAACGTGAGTGCAGGAATACTTTATATTTTTTCTTATATATATATATATATATATATATATATATATATATATTCATTTAAAAAAATTTTTTACTTTTGTGTGGTTCTTCTAATTCAATGTCTGCCTGTCTGTTTAAAGGTTGCCGAAATATATAGTTTCCATGTTCTGCTATAAAACTCTTAAAGGATGTAATTTGATTCAAATGCTTTAGTGTTTTGTAATGCTTGTATGGTACTTAAAAAAAAAAAAAATTGGATGCCTGTTGCTGTTTACTGATATAATATATGAGAGAACTTTACCTGCAGTCCATATCACCATCATCACAGCACATCCCAAAGCAGACAGCTTTTGCTCATACGTAAAGTAGCAGATGTGAATTGGCATGTTGTCTTTGCCTGCAGGTGCCGTTAAAATAGATTGCAAGGATTGTCATACCAGTCTATTTCTATTCCAGACATAATTAATGTATGAATTGCTTGCCTACTTGAATCTTTACCTACTGTATTTTAGACAAAAAAAAATGACAGTTTAATGGTGAAGAAACTCTTCATTATCTGAGATGATGGCACTTCTCTTGTGGTTATATCTTTTAGTGACTTGAGCAAGACAAGGAAACAGATTTATAACAATACATGGACTCAGTGAATTAGAAAAGACATTTTCAGAGCAGTGACATGTTTCTTTTTCTCCAGTGCACACACCATAGAGATAGGTCAAATATACTCGATTAAAACTGTATGAGTTATGAAATGTTTTTTTTTTTATTGCGCTCTTTTGTTGTTGTTCTTATCTCTTTTTATTTCTATAACAGCCAAGCTATTGTGACACTAGATGTAATTGGTGGCACTGACTGGCACTGTGAGCCTGACACAGAAGCTGGCAGCAGTGGCAGACAACTAAGTGCATTTACATCTTATAGACTTTTCACAACTTTTTTAGCATACCCTTATCCCTAACCTAGCTATGCTTTGTACTATCTTATGAACAGCAGCTACACTTTCCCTCCTCTTACTAAGCATGCAGCTTGAGAATGAATCTAAAATGGATGCTGTCCAGTAGGTGGGAGGGTCTGCTAGGGAGGCTGTGCTGCTAATTGGCTGGAATGTGTCTGCTGACTGTGAGGTACAGGGTCAAAGTTTACACAATGATGACGAATAGGGGGCGGGTCGAACCACGCATATGTTCGCCCGCCGTGGCGAACGCGAACATGCTATGTTCGCCAGGAACCGTTCGCCGGCGAACCGTTCGGTACATCACTAGTCATGTTCTCTCTCTTTGTCACTCCTCTGAGTATTTCACCTTGACATATACACTTAAACTAAACGAGAACTTAAACTGTTGAAACATTGCTTTCATTAACATAAAAATGTGCCTGACTACGAATGCCACCACTTGTATTGTAAAACGAACACCAATTTACACTGATGTCACTGTTGTGGTGCACCAAGGCTGTTTGTTAATTTTGTGCACAACAAAAATAAAGAATTTACATTTTTTTTAAAATTAATTGAAATCGAAGACTAGCACTAACCCCTAGTTTAGAAATAATGTACTATAAAATATAATGATGCATTAGGGGAAAACAATTTAATTATGTGGTTCTGGAATCATTTGTAAACCAGTCAAACTTTGGTTTTGTGGTTTATGATGTCTACCGTTTACCATTAAGTATCTTTCTTCTGCTCTAGAATAACTTCTACCTGCTTGTTATTGTTGATTCCATTATTGTATTGTTTTCATCTGCTTATCCACTAAGAGTTAAGTGCTGCTGATAATTAATACTATTTATTTAACTTTCTCCCAGCAATCTCAGTTTATCATTGCAGTCCAAAATTGGAGAGCTAATCTCACTGTTCACTTCCTTTTTAACTAAGCCACAACAGTAGGGATAGTTTATATGCACTGAGAGAGCTCCAGTTTCTGTCTAAGCAATTAAACATATTGTTGAACACATTTGGGAAACAAGGACTCCATAATCAATACAACAAAGTGAAGAATTATATTGCCCCTTTATGTGTTAGCTAAAGTTATTAGCAGTTTAACGAAAGCTTGGGACACTATGTACAGATTATTTGAAAATTAACCACTACAGTGAGCTGCAGTGCTTATGGTGCTTAAAGTACCCAATTAATCTTACAGGCCCAATGTTAACTGTACAGATTTTGCTTTGGTGACACTTCAGCTTATCACATTATTTATTACATTAATTTGTACACACAAATCGCCAGTTTGTCAACCGTTGGTATATATACCCACAAAGTGTTTCTGCTGCAATTATATGTTAATATAATACAAATTTTGCATATCAAATAATAATAACATTCCTTTCCTGACTTTTGTTTCCCTCTTTTTTTATTTAGTTTTAAGATTCCAAAGAGACTTGTTTATGTTTTAACTTACAATTTTATCTTTTAAATGACAGCAAAATACATCTAAATACATCTAAATTACTAAGTACAAAAAATAAGAGACATTACAATGGATATAAAACATTAGCTGGTGTCATACAAAGATTATTTCTAAACCTTGAGAAAATAAGACAACAAAGCAAAATATACCTTTGTAATGTAAAAAAAATCAGTAACAAAAACCTGAAAACTAAAGAGAAACAAAATACTTATATTGTAGTACAGGGGTAGGCAACCTTTTAGCAACACGGTGCCAAAATAAGGTTGTGATGGCCCGTAGTGTGCTGGTCCTATTTTTTTAAATTGAGGTGTGTATGTTGCCGTATGCTGCTTGTGTCATTTACACTGCAGTTGCTTTGTATTGTTGTATTTGTGCGTATATGAGCTATTCTATTGTATATGTTCATGAGTAGTATGTGGTTTCGTGTATGATACCTATGAATATGGGCTGTGTATGGGGGCTGCTTGTGGAATTGTGTGTGTGGATGGAAATGTTACATTGTGTGCTTGGTAGTGTTAAGACCTGCAGTGGTTATGGTACTGTGGTCTTCTATTCCTTTCCCAATAGCTGAGCATAAGTGATTATAACTGCAGTTAGGAGGTAGGGGAATAGTGTAGATGAATGCAGCTTCCAAGATGATTCTCCCCAGCAAGTAGAATATTCCCCAAACATGAGTCTAGACTTCATGAAGGGTGTAACAGGAATGAATTTTATTGATGCCACACTGGCTTTTATGATAAATCCTCCTGCAAGAGGACCTCCCACAGTAAACAAAGGCAATAACCAATCAACACACAGATTTACAGTAACCCCCGCCCTCTCTCTGCATGGGAGATATTGAGATAAGTTAAGGAATAACCCAATTATCTCCAGGCAGAGGGTACACAATTTCCCCAAAAGTTAGAACACCCCTTTCCACACAAGGTATCCCCACTAATTACATATCCCCTGATAGCCCCGATCTGGGGGACCAACATATCCAAATTTCACCCAGATCGGTTCAGGGGTTCTTAAAAAGTATGGAAGTCACAAGTTACCGACCACACACGAGGCTCCTGCCCAAAACATTTCCACGAATTCAGCGGTGTGCGGTCGGTCAATTCAGAAAAAGGCATAAAACGAATAAAAGTCCCGAATGGATCCTCTTGGCTCATAGGAGTGATTGCTCCCCTTGTCCGTATGAACAAAACTACCGAATGGCGTTCTCCTGGCTGTTCGGCAACTAAAGGAAGCAGGCGTTCGGTAGTTTCAGTGGTGGTTCGGGAGGTCGAGTGTCCGATTTTAGTTCCAGACACTCGACAAACAAGTCCCGCTGCCTCCTTTCATGCAAACAAGATGGCCGCCGTTTTCTGTTCCAGGTGGCATTCAGCTATACGAACAGCAGCAGCCCAGAGAGCGCTTAATAGATGGTTCTTTTGAAGTTAATGAGCCAGGAGGGTGTTCGGTAGTTTTAAACTACCGAACTAATAGATCCAACATGCACAAAATACTGCAGAAAAACACGAACATAGGAGAAAATACCAAACACAGTCTATTTTCTTCACAGGTAGTGTGTGTCTGTGTGATGCTGTTTGGGGTATTGTATGTGAGAGCCTGCATGTGGGGTTGTGTGCACGTATGTGGATTGTTAGTGGTGTTGAGTTTGTGCGGATTGTGTCTATGTTTGTGTGAGGGCTGTTCATATTATTTGTATTAGGGGAGGATTAATATGCATTTCTGTGTATATCTAGCAGTATGGGTGGCTTCCCTGGGGTCCAGTGGGGACCAGGCTGGCCAGGTACAGGTCAAGGACAGGAGCTGCAACAGCAACTGCAGGCTGCCCTACTACAGTGTGGATTCCCATTCACAAGTGCTGGAATGAAGTGATCTGAGATCACTTCCTCTATGTGCTGCAATGCATAAATTGATATTTTTGCAGATATCTGAAGTTTCACTTGAACTCCTGATAGGCCAGAGTCTGTTGTCTCTGGCAGCCTTAAGTGCCGTGCAAAGGCACCTTGAATGCCGTGCGTGGCACACATGCCATAGGTTACCTACCACTGGTGTGGTATGTGCTTTTTCTTCTCAAATGATTTACATTGTATTGTAAAAGACAACTGAACAAAACAAGTGTCCAGTGACTGAAGAGATACAAGTAATTCCATTCTAGAGACTCAATAATCTATTTAAAATGGAGTTTAAAAAAAACTAGAGTTAAAAAATCAGGCATTTGAACCCGGTTATTACAGTTTCATGATATTTACATATTGTTGCTTCTTTGTTTTCAAAATAAGTAGGAGCAAGATTCCATGACTGGCTCAGTGCACATCTTGTAACAAATCTACATGCACATTTGCTTGTTTGAGCAAAGATGTTGGGAACATCGCCTCAGGAGTAGCTGATCTGGAGAAAGCTGTCCTAAAAGTCAGAGGTAATACAAGTGGGATAGAGAATATAAGAAAGGCAAGGCAGGTTGTAGTGGTAGGGGGTTCTATTATTAAGAGGGTAGACATGGTAGTCTGTCACTCTGATTTCATCTGCTGAACATTTTGCTGTCTCCCAGGAATCTGGGTTCAGCATGTTGCTGTTAGAGTGGATGGTTTCTTAGGAAGAGCTGTAGATGACAGAGAAAAATGGAGGGTCAAGAAAAATGAGTTCAGGAAAGTAACCTGAACAGGGATCTTCAAGGTAGTATTTTCAGAGGCAATTGAGAGGAAGCAGGAGAATAATGTGTGGCTGAAGTCGTTTAGAGCACTGGGCTTATTTTGTGCTTGGATGCAATTTCCATAGCTGTGATGAATTGCACCTAAATGGGAGATGGTCTGCTGTGCTGGGGGACTATTTGGAGGAAATAGGAGATGGGATTTGGCTCAGAACTAGGTGGTGAGATTGGGCTATAGGGGTTATATCAGAATAGAGGAGGTATTGATAAAAATCTACATGCAATAATTCCTCATGACAATATTAAATGTATGCTTGGTAATGCAAGGAGTCTAAATAACAAGATAGGGAAACTAGATGCAACAGCTTACAGTTAACAATATGAAAAAACTATTAGTCATCAACAAATAAATTGACCATTACACATCTGACATAGGCAGAAAGGGCCTAACCCAAAATAGCAAATATTTACAATAAGTAATTAAGTCCCATAAAGAAATCAAAACTTTAACAAAATGCCTTAAAGATGTAACTGTTACCTTTATTGGGTGTACAGTGATATATAAGAAAATATACATGGGTGGGGGAGAGGTGTGCACTTGCTATCAATATGACTCCAGTGTATCATATGAACTATGTGTCACAACCGCACTTACCTGCAGCTCTCCTGCCGCGTCTCTGCTTGTGACTGCAGCGGTCTCCTCTCGGTGCACGCCGAGGACTTCGACCGGCGTTCTTGCAACACTTGGCCATGGTGGCGTGGCTCTCCACACCATGTCGAGACCCACAAGAGGTCGCAGCTTAAGCCATGTGTGATTCTCTCTCATTAGGCGCGCGCGTAGTTGTTTAAAGGTCTAATCACCTTCTAACCAATAGAATGTGAGCGATGGATACCTCTCCCCTATATGACCTCAGTCTACCTTTACCTCATTGCTACTCGTTCTACTGTGCTTACTGTGGTGTCAACTTCAGTGTTCCTATCCAGCCTTATCTGACCCTCTGCCTGTTTATCGTCTCTAAACCCTGAACCGACCTTGGGCTTTCCTCACTATGAATTTGGTTTTTCCCTTTGGTACTTTGACTTAGCTGATTCCTGCTTCCTGGACTCAACCCGTCAAATACATGACAGACGTAACACTATGAGTTTTAAGTCTAGAGACTTATCACAGTAATAGAGTAATAAAAGGAGGTGCGGAAAAATAAATATTTGAAAGATTATTAAATGTGAATTCTTGTAAAAGACAGAGCAGGTAGAAAGTGGTCTGCAATTACTTTGCAAGAGTAACATATAGTCTTCTCAGATAGTAACATATATGATTGCGCTCTATAAACTGTAGTTTCCAACAATCATCATTTAGTAGACTAGTGACATAAATTAGATTGCAACCTATTCCTGAGATAGAGACTAAATGGCAGTTGTAAATACCATAAAGTGAAGACCACTAATTATAAAATAGGCCAACTCTCAGTTGCATAAAGTGAACTAGCGAGATAGTATGGGTAAGCGTTAGGAGCCAGTCACAAAATAAACTAGACCGACTTGGACATAACAGTATACTGAACCATGATCTACTATGCTGCTTATCTATCAATGATGTCTATATCACACATCATACTGGTAAACTATGAAGGCTGGCACTACTAAGCTCCTGTCCCCGTAGTACAGTGACTTTCCCATGCTGGTGCAAATGAGAGTAAAGCAAAAAACAACTAAATATTGGCGTTCAGCGGGATCTACACACACTGACAGGTACACCCAACTGCACTGCTAAATTTAAAGTGGTGAGGGCCACCCATTACTGATGTCATCCCTCCAATCAAACAACAAGATGTCATACAACTGAAACTATGCCTCAACTGATGCAAATGCCCCTCACCCTAATAGATTGCATATCTATAATTGAGATGTCATGCATCAAAATAAAGCTAATAATTCCGATCAGAGGGTCAAACTGTGTTGAAAATGAATGGATAAATTGGGCTTAAACAGATGTGTAGAAATCTGCTGAAACTTTGATGTGCCTATTGACAAATTAATATACATAATGCTAGTAAAGCTCTTGTGGAACTGTCACCTAAATTATAAGTATATGGCCACCTAATTTAAATTTAAAAGATGAGATAAGTATCTCATAATCTGAAGAGCTACTTAAAATCATAAAGCATGGGACCCCAATAATTATACCACCTGTAATGTTAAAGTTAATATTTAGCTAGCTAATGCATCATCAGTAGAATCTGTTCAACCCTTGGGGGTCACAGGTTCAAATACTGGCAGGGATGACTTAGCCCTTCATCCTTCCGAGGTAAATAACAGGAGTACTGTTAAATTGGTTAATAGTAACATCCACTGGATGTTGGATGAAAGTAACATCCCAAGGATTAACTTGGAAACCAGAGTAATCTGAATGTACCTTTCCTGGTTAAATACTTTGTTATTATCATTAAATAATGAGGTATGTCAAGTTATAATGCACTACCCTTTTTTTACCACATGTAATTTTAATGGTAATAAGAACCAAAACAAATAAACTATAATAAGGAATACTTAAAGAATAATGCTGAAATTTTTTTATGTATATTACAAGAAATTGTGATGCATATTAACTTAATAGGTGGTCTTGCATTCAATCATACACTGTAAAAGTAATATATAATTGATAGTAATAGAATCAATACCAGAGGCACAAACAGAACCGCCCAATACGAAGAGGGCAGAGCAATTGGAAGAAATTCAAATCCCATTGGGAAACCTCCCAAACCAAGGAAATGACCACTATTTTCAATTTATCAGATAAAGTGCTAACCACGGATCGTTTGTACCTGTGTCTAAAGTCGACCCGTTTCAACAAGAGATTGAGATGTATAAAACCCAAAGGACACTTTATCTAAATGAAATTATGAAAGAACCTACACCTAAATTGATATCACCATTTTACAAGAAACAAAAGAAGGATGTACGTACTAATAACGCCTCCATCAGGACCTTTATCCAGACTGTAAAGGCAGATACAGAACAGATGGTGAAAAATCCCCCTACATACCATTCAAATCTAACTCCGGGTGAGATTAAAGCCTTACATGACATCAGTCACGACATACACTCTGCCGATAAGGGCGGTGCCACTGTGATTCAATCCTATCAAGACTATCGGAATGAAATACTACGACAACTCAATGACCATACTACATATATGAGACTCACGTTTGACCCCGTGAAAAAATTTCAAACCAGAATCAAGAACCAGATTGACTTGGGTATTCTTAGTGGCTTCTTGGATGAGAAAACAGCTCAATTTTTGTTTGTTAAATACCCGAGACACCTGGTACTATATACTCTGCCCAAGATCCACAAGGACCCTATCACCCCACCAGGAAGACCCATTGTGCCGGCCAATGACAGTTTACTAGAAACAGTGGCTAAATATGTTGATTTTTTTATTAAAAGAAGTGTAGTGGCACTCCCCACTTGTCTACGGGACACACGGGACTTCATTCATAAAATAAAGTTAACACCTATGATTGACGAATCGTCAATACTTGTCACTTTAGACGTACAGAGCCTGTATACCATCATACCCCACCAAGAGGGGCTACAGGCTCTCAGAACGGTTTTGAGTGAATCCACAGTATACACAGGACCTCCCGTTGAATTCTTACTGGAATTCCTACATATTGCCTTGACCTGCAATTATTTTAAATTTGAAAAACAATTTTTTCTACAACTCTCGGGGACAGCGATGGGAGCGGCGATGGCGCCCTCTTACGCCAACGCTTTTATGTACACATTTGAAAATAAATACATCTTACAGAAATTTGGAGAATCCATACAACACTACCATCGCTTTGTGGACGACATATTTTTAGTATGGACAGGTACTATGGAGTCATTGAAGAACATGCTTACTGAGATCAACCTTGCTCCTACCTCTGTGAAATTGAGTATGCAATACGACACACAGTCCATCCAATTTTTGGATGTCACTATCTACAAATATCGTGGAAAATTGGAGTTCATGCTATACCGTAAAGAGACGGACCGCAATACACTATTGATGGCATCCAGCTTCCATCCCAGACTTCACTACCCATATCTCAATTCCTCAGAGTTCTCAGATACAACACTACTTCTGAAAATCGTGACATTCGGTTTCAACAAATGTGGAATAGATTCAGGGCAAGGGGATATCAGGTTCAGACTCTCCAGAAAGCCCAAACTCGTGCCATTGAAATATGGGAATCTGAAACTAATGAAGTAACCAAAACTAATGCAACACCAACATCTAGGATGTTTCTCCTGCTCACATTCCATACGGGCATCTCTACGGTGAAACATTCTGTTAACAAGAACTGGGGACTACTACAATCAGATAAACAACTTCCAAAAATATTTCGAGAACGACCGATTTTCAGTTATAAGAGGAACAGAAGTCTTAAAGATATTTTGGTCAGGAATGATCCACTTCATTGCTACCAGCCTATATCAAATATCACCAAGAAAGGATGCTACAAGTGTAGTGGGTGTGTGACGTGCAGCCACATGGTTAGTGGCAAGTCATTCGCACATCCTCACAGTGGCAAAAGAATTAACATCCGACATCATATAACATGTACCACAGACCACGTAATATACCTTATTACCTGTCCGTGCGGACTATCGTATGTGGGCAAAACTAACCTCACCCTGACAGATAGGATATGTGGACATCGGTCAACTATCACCACTGCCTATCGGGATAACTACAGCGACAAACCAGTAGCCAAACATTTTTTGGCTTTAACACACAGACTACCATCATTACGCTTCATAGCGATTGATCATATCCCACCTCCTCCGAGGGGTGGTGATAGATCAAGAATGTTACTTCAACGGGAAGCAAAATGGACATACCAACTGGACACAGTAACACCCAGAGGATTAAATGAGAATATTGTTTATTCAGTTTTTCTCTGATACTATACATCTCTCTTATCCCGGTAGTCTAGGATCATCGTCCTGAGCCTCTTTTCCTGTACATCTTTGTACCATAGGGTATTTGTATATTGTGTACAATATGTCTTGCCTACGTTTTCTTTGTTTTTGGTGATATTTCTCTAGACTCCATTTACCTCTAGGGACTTGGCTATAGTGATCAATTAGGTCCTTCGACACTGGCATATACCATTTTGGCAGTGTAGTTTTGTAATTCTATTTTTTTTTTCTTGTATACATTTTTCTGTATAGTCTGTATATAAAAAAAAAAAAAATGTTGTATGTAATTTTTGTACATTTTTCCCTCACATGGTCAGTGACTGATATTGCAATAGATTTTCAGTATTACCTCATATGGCTGTATTCCAATCACTTTTTGTGATTATTTAGCCTAACTGGTATCTCTACACCCCTTTTCTTTCTGCTATAGACTCTACAGTTTTTATTTGAAGTATTTATTTCCGTGTATTTACATGATATACAGAGTATATGGATTAGTCCGTTCCTTTTTTCCTTTTTTTTCTTCTGTTCTGTCTTGAATGTGGTTTTAGTCCACTACCTATAGATTATCATTGAATACCCAGTGTCCATACTCTCTTGCCTAGAACCTATGGCCATCGTAGTCTGAAAATGCTTGATCTCGCCAGATCTCAGAAGCTATTCAGACTCAGGCCTGGCTAGTACTTGAATGGGAGACCAACTAGTAACCTCGGATGCTATAAGCTTTTGTCCTAATCTTCATCTATTTTGTAGGACTCTCTAATTAAAGTCCTCACATAGTATTCTCATTTTAATACTCTGTATACTTTGTGTCCATGTTATGCTTGTTTTAATTGTATGTGTTATGCATTATACATTTGTTTTTTTGTATTGTTTTTACCGGGTGCATGTTTACACTACTTCAGATTCACATACATATGGTCACTTTAATTGGTGTATGCCTGATACTGGACCAATACTATTAAATTTGATCTCCCCACGGTCCATGAAGGCATACAGCAGGGCAGATGCTCTGATAGCACAGGCTCTATATGGGCCGGCTGGGGAGATCTCTTGATCTCCCTTGTTGGCCTCGGCCCAAGGCCATTGTGGGCCTGCCCTCTAGCATGTAAGCACATTAATCAGGGCCCTCAACCCCTCTGTTCCTGTGCGGCAAATTTTTCTGGGTACAATTACATGTTTGTTAGTCTACCCATTGTAAAGCATTACAGAATTTTTTGGCGCTATAAAAATAATAATTCTAATAATTTGATGCAGGCTGGCATTTTGTGCACCACTTCTGGCCCTTGCTTACTAATGATACACATCTCAAACATTGTTGAGCCCTAAGGCAAGCATTACAGCACAAAGGGGTAGAAATCTTCAAAATATTCTTGTGTTCAGTCATTTCCAACTGAAAACCAAGAACATAAGGAGCAGTTAGCTACGTAATTTCCTTGTTGGTACATGCAAATGTGGGAGGTGCCTTATATGCAAATACATACAAATAGATTCTATAATATTTTATTAAATTTAAAATATAGAATGTTTTTAAATCAAAACATTCTTTAATTGTAACACAGCGGGGCTGAACAAAGTTATGCACTTTAGAGTGAAGAGCAACTTACACCCGAATGGTAGTGAATTAGGGAAAATAGCACATGAGAAGGATTTGGAATTCTTATAGACAACAAACTAGACAACAAAATCATTTTGGATATGCCATGCAATTTTGTGCACATGTTCTAAAGAAATATATTATGGCACTAGAAATAGTGTAGCTGTGAGGCACAAAATTTATAAGGGGTATGGAATTTTAGTTATGAAGAATTTTTTTTTATTTTTTGTTATGAATGGAGCCTCAGAGGGGATATGATAATATTACACCCCGTTCCAAATTATTATGCACATTCTATTTAAGTGTCACAAAGATTAAATATTTTGTTTTTCAATTTAACTCATGGATGGCATTGTGTCTCAGGGCTCTTTTGATCACTGAAAACAATCTCGGACACCTGTGATAATTAGATTGCCAGGTGAGCCCAATTTAAGGAAAAACTACTAAAGGAGGGTGTTCCACGTTATTAAACAGAGCACCATTGTCATGCAATATGGGGAAAAAAAAGGATCTCTCTACTGCCGAAAAGAGTAAAATAGTTCAATGCTGAGGTATGAAAACATTAGATATTTCCCGAAAACTTAAGTGTGATCATCGCACTATTAAGAGATTTGTGGCTGATTCAGAGCACAGACGCGTTCGTGCAGGTAAAGGCACATTGAGGAAGATTTCTGCCAGATTCATGCATTGGATCAAGAGAGCAGCTGCTAAAATACCATTACATAGCAGTAAACAGATATTTGAAGCTGCTGGTGCCGCTGGAGTTCCACGTGCATCAAGGTGTAGAGTCCTCCAGAGTCTTGCAACTGTGCATAAACCTTCCATTCGGCCACCACTAACCAATGCTCACAAGCAGAAACTGCTGCATTGGGCAGAAAAATACATGAAGACTAATTTTCAAACAGTCCTGTTCACTGATGAGTGCCGTGCAACCCTGGATGGTCCAGATGGATGGAGTAGTGGATGGTTGGTGGACGGCCACCCTGTTCCAACAAGGCTGCAATGTCAGCAAGGTGGTGGTGGAGTCATGTTTTGGGCTGGAATCATGGGAAGAGAGCTGGTCGGCCCCTTTAGGGTCCCCGAAGGTGTAAAGATGACCTCTACAAAGTATGTGAAGTTTCTGACTGACCACTTTCTTCCCTGGTACAGAAGGAAGAACTATGCTTTCCGTAATAAAATCATCTTCATGCATGACAATGCACCATCTCATGCTGCAAAGAATACCTCTGCATCAATGGCTGCTATGGGGATAAAAGGAGAGAAAGTCATGGTGTGGCCTCCATCCTCCCCTGACCTCAATCCTATTGAGAACCTCAAGCAAAAGATCTATGAGGGTGGGAGGCAGTTTACATCCAAACAGCAGCTCTGGGAGGCTATTCTGACATCTTGCAAACAAATTCAAGCAGAAACTGTCCAAAAACACACAAGTTCAATGGATGCAAGACTTGTGAAGCTGCTATCAAATAAGGGGTCATATGTTAAAATGTAACGTGACCTGTTAAAATGTTTAAAAAGTTAAAATGTTGTTATACGTTTGATTGAAATAGCTTTTTATTTCAGTAAATATGCTGCAAACACAACAAATGACAATTTTCAGTTCTTTACAACCTATAAAGTGTTTTGAAACTTACTGTGCTTAATAATTTGGAACAGTGCATTGTAAGTTTTATATGTTAAAAAAAAAATGCTGTTATCATTAGGAGGTTTGTTCAATAAAATTTGAATTGTACTCTTAATAGTTAGTAACATGAGAATTATGCTGACTGTTATTTACATCAATTATTTAGGTAAATGAGAAAAATATAATTTGCATAATAATTTGGTGTAACAAGCAGATAGAAGGTAACAAGGTGTATACAAATATGTTTGGGGGCGGGGGGGTACGGATCAGTTTTTGCATCGGGGCCCCATGAGTTGTGTGTACGCCACTGGTAAGAACAAAAAGATGTGGTATTCTCTGCCTGTACAGATGGTTTTATCAGAGTCTGTACATATTTTTAAGCGGTGAGTGGATGAATTCTAGCAACAAATATAATATTCAGGGATATAATATTTCATATGTGGGATAACGGCTTCTTGATCTAAGCAGAGTTCTGACTGACATTCTGGGGTCATGAAGGAATATTTTCCTAGTTTGTTGCAAAATTGGAAAGTGCTTCAAACCAGTTTTTTTTTCTTTCTGTTTTTGTATTAACCATAAAAACAGGTATGAGAAAGGTTGGACTTGATGAACACAGATCTTTTTTAAGCCTATGTAACAAAACAAAGTACAAAGTAAAACAATACAGTGAGGGGAAAACGTATTTGATCACCTGCTGATTTTGAACGTTTGCCCACTGACAAAGAAATGATCAGTCTTTAATTTTAATGGTAGGTGTATGAAGTAAACTTTACTCGCCAGTTGGAGTAAACTTGGAATTAATAATAAAATTAATAACTAAAAATAATAACTTAAAAACCGAGTGTAAAGTCAGAGTCCACACTCCTTGCTTTCGGCAATTCAATAATATTTATTAAAAGGCTAATCAAACAAATAAACAATACATATATTTTGAAATAGGCTAGTAAATGTTGCTACCAAAACTAGTCATTGATTAAATGGAAAGTAAACTAAATTAACATAGTGAAACAGGCATAGACACGTGATACAGTTACCACTCCATTGATCATCTGCTGAGAGAAAGCTTGTGGTATTCACAGGGCCTTCATCAGGAAAGCCCAGGATAGCCCTTCCTTCTTTTGGACACACCTCCCTCAGCCAATCCCTCATGATCTAAAAGAACCAGAGTGACTACTGGGGAAAAGGGATTGCACTGGATGGGAATGGAGGAGGAGTTTATCAACAACCCAACTGGTTTTGCCTGGTGAGAGGCCATGTGCTCACAGAGGACTCCATTATTACCAAAGGGTATAATGAGGCTTGAATCCCTGTGTTAACTCAATAACACTTCATTGGCATACAGCTTTGCTGTTAATCAGTCCCCCCACTTATTACAGTGCATTTTAACAGTGAGAGACAGAATAGCAAAAAAAATCTAAAAAAACTCAAGTCAAAAACATTTAATTTAAGAGAGTGCTCCTTATCTCAGCTTGTTACCTGTATAAAAGACACCTGGGAGCCAGAAATCTTGCTGATTGATAGAGGATCAAATACTTATTTCACTCATTGAATTGCAAATAAATTTATGTCCCCCTGCTCAAGAAAGCACATGTACAGGCCCGTCTGACATTTGCTAATGAAAATCGGAATTCAGATTCAGAGGAGAACTGGGTGAAAGTGTTGTGGTCAGATGAGACCTAAAACGAGATCTTTGGTATCACCTGAACTCGCCGTGTTTGGAGGAGGAGGAATGCTGCCTATGAACACCATTCCCACCGTCAAACATGGAGGTGGAAACATTATGCTTTGGGGGTGTTTTTCTGCTAAGGGGACAGGACAACTGCACCACATCCAAGGGATGATTAACAGGGCCATGTACCATGAAATCTTGTGTGAGAAACTCCTTCCCTCAGGCAGGGCATTGAAAATGGGTTGTGGATGGGTGTTCCAGCATGACAATGACTCAGAACACACAGCCAAGGTAACAAAGGAGTGGCTCAAGAAGAAGCACATTAAGGTCCTGGAGTGGCCTAGCCAGTCTCCAGAACTTTATCCCATAGAAAATCTGTGGAGGGAGCTGAAGATTCGAGATGCCAAACGTCAGCCTTGGATAGGATTTGCAAAGAGGAGTGAGATTGTGCAAACCTGGTGGCCAACTACAAGAAACGTCTGACCTCTGTGATTGCCAACAAGGGTTTTGCCACCAAGTACTAAGTACTAAGTAAGTCGAAGGGGTCTAATACGTATTTCACTCATTGACATGCAAATCAATTTATAACTTTTTTGACATGCGTTTTTCTGGATTTTGTTTTTTTCTGTTATTTTGTCTCTAACTGTTAAAGTACACTGACCATTAAAATTTTAGACTGATCATTTCTTTGTCAGTGGGCAAACATTCAAAATCAGCAGGGGATCAAATACTTTTTCCCCTCACTGTGAATAAAGTGATGTTCTGAAAAGTGGTGCAAAGATGGCCATGCAAGGTGCCCTTTGGTTCCATTGGTTTCCATAGCAAAATGCCCTTTTTAGTACTTTAGACCACTTTTTATTCATGACCCCATTGCGCACATTATTAAATCAGAACACTTAAATCTGAAATTAAAAAAAAATGATTCAAACCCATATACGTCAGGTAATGTCATATTACTAGTTGTGTTGCCCTGTAGGTATCCCAGAGCAATGTCTAACAGCTGTTCCTGATTTTACAGTTAATCAGTGAAATTTCTGTATATAGAGAATGTGTTTAAAGGAACACTTCAAACACCATAACTACAACAGTTCAGTGCAGTGGTTTTGATGAAAGAATGCCATGGTGCCACTTATTATACCTATATGTTGCTTTAAGTATTCATCATTCTTTTTACATTCATCTTTTATTTATACTAATTTTGTAGAGTTTGTGTGGTTTTTACTATTATTTTAAATTTGTTGTTCACATATAATAAATGCCACATAAACCTAGCTTCTTTAAAAAAAAAAAAAAAAATTTGCAAGCTGTAAATAGATAAACAGGTGTGATACAGTAAATTTACATTTTATTCCTATTCAGTTTACAGTACCTGATGCATTCTCCATGTCCAAAGGAAAAATGACTCCTGGTTTGGATAAAATAATATTTGTTCAAAATTAAATTTATTCAAAGTCCCAAGTGGTACAAAATATATATTACAAAACTCCTATATATTGAATATTATATTCTTAGTTTAAAATGAAACATTTTGTGTGAGGCTTGATTGAATTGAAAGTTTAGACGTGTATTTTCAGAGTATGATTATACTTTGTAGAGAACTAATATCGTCCATATTTTTCAACTTGAAATCTATTTCACATTTTCTCCATTATGAATAAAATGTGACAGGGTGACAGATAAATTGTGAGTATATGAAACCTCATTGCATTTGAAAAAATGTGTCATGTTATTCAAGTTGAATCAAACATTTAGTTGAAAAAGGTTTTGAGACTTTTCAAATTATTTTCATAAGTTACGAATGTCAAGATACAAAATATATTTTGCAATCTATGATGTGAGTAGTCTAATATTCTTCTATGGACAGGAAAAACACCCTCATAGGTAGAAAACATGTAATGTTTACGTGTTAGCATACAGAGAAACAGTAACATCTCTGTAAATTTGACGAATGAAAAAAATTGAAAATTACCTATGACTTGTGTTATTTCATACATGATGATTAACTTTCTTTTAAATTTATATTAAAAGAACACTATAGGGCTAGGAATACAAACCTGTATTTCTAACACTATAGTGTCCCTCTCCTTGGTTTTGGTGCTCCCCCTCACTATTTGATGATTAAAGGCTTAAAAAACTTTTTTTACCTTGCCTTTTTCTAGCACCGAGATGCCTTATGCCTGGCCAGTGTTGCACACATTTAAAGCTTCCCCATAAGAAAGCATTGAATCAATGCTTTCCTGTGGGGAACATAGAAGATATTAGCTGCCCTAATGCAAAGTGTGAGGACATCCAATGTCGGAGAGTGGATTAAAACTCTGCTAGGGACCCGGAAGTGCCTCTATTGACTGTCTCCACTACAGATGGGGTTAAGCTTGCATTGTAATCATTGCGTCTTTCATTGTTTTGGTAACACCATTAGACTAGATAAACACTTCAGAGATAGCAGATGGAAAAAAGGCAGCAGGTATGGCACTGAAGAGTTTTGCCTACTTGACAGTAAAGGAAATTTAGTGCTAGCAATCCTAAAGAAAGCATTATATATACCTTCATATCCTCAAGACATTTTCTATGTAGAGCAACTTGAAATACCTCCAATCTATGACCTCGCCAGGCCAAGTGTGCTCTGTTTTTCTCAATATTCTGAATTGAGATTTCAAATTGTCCCAGTCAAATTGTCCCAGGATGTTTGAAGAGTCGAAAGAGCCAGAAGAGTCGGAAGAGTCAGATCCATGTAAGGAGACACCTGATAGAATATTACCTGCTCATCAATTTCTTGCTGCAACATGTCAATTCCTGATCATATACGGAGTATGAATAACCAGATGTAATTAGTCCTTTACTTCAAACAATCTTCATTCCTCCCCCTCCTTAAACATAGATTATCAATCATTTTCATGATTCATGATACCCTGCAGACAGGTCACTGTGAAATCACCCGAACTATAGAAGGCATCAGTTGCTATATCTGGTGGCCAAATCATACTAAAGACACCAAAGGGTATGTCCATTCATGTGAAGTCTGTGCCCAATCAAAGAATCCTAAGTCCAAACCAGTCATTCTCATCTAACCATTTAATCCACCATGGGTCTTCCTTGTTCTAACATGAAGTCTACTGTCTTCATGGCATTTCTCAAACCACTTAAAGATCGAACGTTGTGTATGCTCAGCATATCATTCACAGATGAATGGACAAACAGAATGGAACAACCAAACATTAGAATTCTACCTATTGTTTTACCACCTATCTACAAGATGATAAGCTATCTGTACTCTGTACTGTGGTGTTTTTGTATAACAACCACATGCACCACAACTACCAAGTGTTCTCCATTCTTTGACAACTACAACTGCACCTGATGTTGCCCAAATTCTAAACACGCTCAGAATCACCAAACCCTAATAGCTGCTCAACAATGCTAAAAGGGACATGCCAACACCAGGAGATCTCAGGCTCCTACCTGTAAGCCAAAAGATAAGGATTGGCTGTCCACACAGAATATGAGTTTGTCTTCTCCCTCAAAAAAAAAATAGGACAATGCTACATAGTACCCTTTGAGATAGTCAAGGTTATCAATCCAGTTGCGATAAATTTGGACCTCCCTGCCTTGTATTAAGTCCATCCAGTGTTCCATGTCCCCTTTCTCAAACCCTGGAAAGCTAACCAATTTTTGTAAATTATTATTCACTTGCTATTTGAAAGTGCATTGACAATTTGAAGAACTATCTGCTGGCTGACAGGGCTAGTAGTGAGTTTTTGAAAGTTGGCTAGAAACCCTTGCCACAACAAGAATTAATTATATGGAGACTGGCCAGTACTTGCTAGCTAGCAGCCACATGAAAAAAAGTAAAAAATAAATTAGTAAACAAAAATCCTATGGTAGCCAATAAGACTCCAATATTGCTATAATAGATATATTTTATTTCTATTTGCCCCTTCATCCAACAGCAGGTGGTGGCAAATTTTAAAAACATTAAAACTAGCTACTGGGCAGTCATTGCTGCCCAGTCAGTAGAAAAGGCCCACAGGCTGGTGTGTGGGAGCCCTAAAATTCATAATAAGGGTTTGGACATAGATTCCCCTCCCCTGGTCAGCACTCATGCTCACCCTAATTGATTATGAAGTGGAGGGAATGCCATTGCCCAACCTTCCAAACAATAACTAGTCACTCTCCATTTTTCCCCGGTTGCTAGAGGTCCCCAATCACTTAGCCCCCTAAAATAAGTTAACCACATACCCCACCCTAATAATAGTGAGGAGAGGGACAACAATTTTAAAATTACTTAACATTATATGTCTTCTTTCTTATAATTCTTCTTTTCTTTAACCCAAAGAAAGGCAGAACAAAAATCCATAATACTAGACAAAACTAATTAAAATAAAAAAAGGCCTGATCACAAAAAAACAACAAAAACCTGCAAAAAAATACTCCATCTTTACCCATGGAGGGTTTGCCACAAAATGAGTGTTCCTGGAGGGGAAAGCTCTTTGATAGAATTTCCAAGCTTGCAATATAACCAAGAGTGCTTGATTGATTGGCTAGTAAACCAGGCAATTACAGCACTCTGACAGTCAAGTCTCACTTATCTTCCAGAGTGCACTGATTGGTTGGTTTACTAGCCAACCAATCAGAGCACTCTTGTTCATGTTTAAAGTAATATAATAATAGGCCCCAACTTGTTAGTGTCGGTGAGGACCAAGGGAGGGGACACTAGGAAAGCCCTTAAAGTTTCAAAGAGCCTTCACACAATGTCTATGGGTGGGGGCACAGGGGGTCTATGTCCCTCCTGTTATTTTTCAGACCACAACCCCATGAGACCTTTGCTTGTGACTGGGCAGTAAAGATGCCTATTTGCTAGTTTTAAATGTTTATTAGATATGCCTCCATCTGGTGTGGTGTGGACGTTGAGCCGAATGGCAGCTTGATCGAGTGTCCTCACTCCAAGCACACATAATCCGCAACAATTTGCACTAATCTTCTTAAATCCTAACACCAAACCATTTGCTTCATATCCCTTTACTAGATGGTTTCAAAAACACCACAAAAGTGTTAGCAAAAATAATTTCTCCCACCAAAGACTCAAGCCTATCTGACCAACTCTTATGCCAGGGACTCTGAGAATTTTCTGCAGCACATGGGAGACCTCAAGACCTATGTTTTCCAGGCTATCTCCAAAAGCATCTAGGAGATCACTGCTGAAGTCCATGTCATTGAACAAAAAAACGGCTGATTTGGAAGAATGAGTCAAAATGGAGGTAACAGCCAGGTCGATTGCACTATGGATCTCAGGCACCTGCTTTTCGAACTAAAAGAGGATTTTTCAAACCAGTCCTCCACCCCACAATAATCTCTGCTTGCGTGACATTTCGGAAGGGTTGGAGATGGAGACCTGGAAACATTGGTGCTGGGCATCCTCTCCCAGTTCTTATTGAACTACATAGGATTTTGTATTAATTTATATATATTTTTTACTTGTTTATAATAATAATTAACTCTCATGCCTCCAGTGGGCAAATTGATTGGCTTGTTCTTAATCCAGGCTCTCCGTTGAGTTCTCCCGCCCAGATTTCAGCCATTCGGCAGAGATCAGCCCGGCTTAAATCTGGACCAAATTTAGGTCCATTTAGGGGCTGAATGACATAATCTGGACATTGACTTTTGCTTCCTGTATCCTTTTCCTGTAGACCTTGCTCAGTGGTACTGTGTCCTATGGTACCTAAGCTCCCGTGTTACCCTATGTGGTCCAGAGCTTGCTGCTATCCTGTGCTATCAGTGTTCCAGAGCAATCTGCTATTCTATGCAAACTCTCAGAGCAAGATGTTATCCTATGCAAAACCCAGTATCCAGAGGCCCTGCTTTCTGTATTCAGAGGCCATGCTCCCTCTATCCAAAGGCCCTGCTTCCTGTATTTAGCTACCCTGCTCCCTTCCTTATATTGAGTTTTGCATTTGTTATTATTTTGTATTCTTGTTTTTCTCTTTGCATTATGTGTATTCTGGTTTTCTTACATTTTGGGTTCCAACTTATGGTGGTTGCTGCTGTGATAAACAACCCTCCCGAACAAGCCCTATCTACATCAGTATGTAGCTTACTGCAGCTAAAAGGCACAATATGACTTAATTCTTTATCAAATTGATGTAAAAACAGGTTATTTATATGCGCCACCTGATTGTGAAATATATGTAGAACAGTCAGAAGGTTTTGAGGTCAAAGGGAAACAATGCTCAAGGAGGTAAAAGAAATGCCTATAGCCAAATTCAACATAAAAGATGATCTTGGAAGAATCAAACATTTCCTAGGCATTGCCTTTGAACAAATTGTTGGTCTAGTGAAGATGAACCACAAGATAAATGAGAGAGAGATGCATATCAAAGATTCTGGAGATGTTTGATATGACAGACTGTAAATCCATAACAACTACATATGAGCAAAGATTAGATCACGATGATCAAAACAATAGTGGGGATACACAGAAGTATCAAGAACTAATATGCAGTTTACTGTATGTAATGACCTGCATACAATCAAATTTAAGTAAGGTATGTGTTACGGGCGCTCTACAGATAGTTACTGGATTACCTGGTTTTATTGTACCGTATACTCTGTTTCGGTAGTATTACTGTATAAACACATTACACGAACAGTCAGGACTATGTATTCGTGCATACTAACAAAGACCTCTCGGCCCTTGGCGTGTGCAGCCACTTAACCTCTTTCACCTCTGAAACAACCAAATAGCCGACCACAGCCTCAGGGTGGCCTCGTTCAGATAATAATTCACCGAACTGAAACTCCCGAAAGACTCCCGAACGAGGACCACCTACACTTGTGGCCCCAATTAGAACATTGGGTCTGCGGTTAACCGCAAGCTAAGTACCCCCCTTCATGGCGGTCTCTGTTCGGCTCACGAAGGGCTGGGACAACCATCCACTGAGCGGTATTCGCACAACTGTTTATCCGTTACACGCTCCAGGAGTTTTAGGGCCAGGTCCCTCTCTCTATTCACCCACCAGAAAACATGGCCGCCATTTCGTGTTCGGGACAAAAAGGCACGAAAGGACTTTGTATGGAAAAGACTGGCTATACCGTTCGTGAGGTCTGAGCGCTATTCGCCTATCTGCTGCGCTCAGATCTGGGCTATCCAACGAATGGTAGAATATAAAATGTGTCTATTAAAATGTTAGTTATGTATATTTATATTGTTTTACCTGTTACAATAACACATGGGATAGTAGGCGCTTGGAGATAATTAAATTGCCATAACCGTTAGAGTCATTATCTCCAAGCTGGGCAGTGACCATTTCAAACGATACACTATAATGCCATTGGTCAACTGTTTGTATTGTCCCTGTCCCTGGACCTGGGGCTTTGCATCAATAGCGATGTCTGTGTGCCATTAAAGCCAGTTAGTTTTGACCCTCAAATCGCAGCCTCGACTTGTTTTGTGGGAACAAGGGTATCCTAGCTGTATTATAGCTAGTGGGATTGCTTTATATTTGCAGGATTCTTGTGGTATGCTGAACGGAATGGCGCTTCCCTCTCTCCACACTCGGGAACCAGGACATCCAAGCAGTCCAGCCTTCAGCTAGCTTGGAGGTAACTGTAACAGTGTGCAATACCTATCACACACTATTACAACACTTGTCAGGACCAACAGAAGAACTTTTGGTCACAGCTGAACATGTGAGGAAACACTTGAAACATTCCAGTAACTGTGTAGTAAAGACTTGAAACTAGAAGCATCAAGTGATGCTAATTTAGATTCTGGTGTGAATGATAGAAGTAGCATAATCAGACATTGATTTAATCCTACAGAAAAGTCTCCACTGATTGCATGAAAGTTCAGAAACAGTCTACAGTAGTTCTGTCCTGCTGTGAAGATGAATATATGACTTTAGCTGCAACTACACAAGACAATGTGTACCTGGTGCAGTTGCTCAGGAGAATGGACTATCAATGTTAATATAAAATGTAGAAGCCTTTGGGGACAATCAGGAGGCAATGGATCTCTGAAAGAATATTTTTTTTACATCAAAGATGTAAGCATACTGATATAGAATACCACTTCATCCAATCAGTAATCAATGAAAGTGTCATGGTCCTTGATTGCTGACCGACCAACAGGATGATAGCACATATCATGAAGAAGCATGCAAGTTTAAGTTAGAAATGTTCTTGGGTTATTTGCTTGAGGTGTAATTTTCTCAAATAAAATTGGTTAACAAAAGCATAAGTGTATAATACCAAGGTGCCCTCAATGTGCTCTTTATGGTATAATAAAGTTGTTGACCTCCAACTTTCCCTGTTCAGTGTGGAGCAGCGAAGCACAAAACTTGTGTGTACACTTGCCTGGTTATCCTTTCCTCAACATGCAGATTGCAACAGGGACAGAACCCTAAAGTAGGGTCTGTCCAACCGAAAATTTAACTATTGCAAAGTCTGACTCTACACTGCAAGGATTAGTGTATTGGATCCGACTGCACAATGGAGATCTGGCTGCACACTATCAGAAAAAGCTCAGACACTGCTTTCTCAGTCCTCCCTCACCATGCCTCCTTCTTTTCAGTTTGTTCCCTTCTTTCATTGCCTAGGACAGTAAAATACTGGAGATGGAAGAGACAGGGCTCTAGACTGGGATTATAGGAGCCTACTAAAGGCGCTATCCTGATCAGTCCAATCAACAACACATCTGAGTCACAGTAAATCCTTTGACTACAGCTGGTATTATAAATATGTTCTATTGGCATCATGCCAGTCAGTTCATTTTGCTTTCATTCTGCAATGTTACAATTCTGAGGTACCAGTTGTAATGCATTGTGATTTTGTGTCTGGGTATGTTTAATTTAGTTTAGTTTAATCTTAGGCATGTGCAGCATATTGCATTAGGGTGTGCACCCTAAAGCACAAACACAAGCCGCGTGTATATGTATGTATGTGTGTAAGGGTGCTGTTTGTGTGCTGTGTGTGGGTGTTGTGTGTTTGTGAGGGTACTGTTAGTGTGCTGTGTGTGAGGGTGCTGTTTGTGTGTGAGGGTGCTGTTTGTGCTGTGTGTGAGGGTGCTGGAAGTGTGCTGTGTGTGTGTGTGTGTGTGTTTGTTAGGGCCCTGTTAGTGTGCTATGTGTGAGGGTGCCGTGTGTGTGTGAGGGTGCTGTTTGTGTTTGTTAGGGTCCTATTAGAGTGTTGTGTGTGTGTGTGAGGGTGCTGTTTGTGTGCTGTGTGTGGGTGTTGTGTGTTTGTGAGGGTGCTGTTAGTGTGCTGTGTGTGATGGTGCTGTTTGTGTGTTCTTGTGCTGTGTGTGTGAGAGTGCTGTGTGTGTGAGAGTGCTGTTAGTGTGCTGCGTGTGAGGTGCTCTGTGTTTGTAAGGGTGCTGTGTGTGTGTGTTTGTGAGGGTGCTGTTACTGTACTGTGTGTGTGTGAGAGTGCTGCATGTGTGTGGGTGCTGTATGTGTGTAGGTGCTGTGTGTGTGCTGTATGTGTGTGGGTGCTGTGTGTGTGAGGGTGTGTGTGTGTGGGTGCTGTATGTGTGTGGGTGCTGTGTGTGTGGGTTCTCTGTGTGTGTGGGTACTGTATGTGTGTGGGCACTGTGTGTGTGCTGTTTGTGTGCTGTGTGTGCTCCATGTTTGGGTGTTTGTGGGGGTGTTTGTGGGGGCAGATTAGTTAATATCCCCCCTCCCTTCTTACCTTATGTAGGGAGGTGGGACCGTGCTGCTGCCATCCCGGGTGGTCCAGTGGAGAGAGAACTCTAGCCTCCGAGGCTAGAGTTCACTCTCGCGAGATCTGAGCGTTACCGTGGCAACACTCAGATTTTGCGAGACGAACCCGGCTGCATCTTTGAACTCCCCACCGCCCCATGGAGGCTTAGAGCAGAGCTAGGCGCCCGGATAGCTCTGCATGAGCCAACAGGGGAGATCCTGAGATCTTCCCTGCTGGTCTCAATCCATAGGTGCCCCGTGCACATGACTATGAGTTTATTTATAATATAATCATATTAATTATATTTAGTTTTGTTTAGAGATTATGGTCCAGACTGTTATTCCCATTGGGCGGCCAGTGAAGGAAGGAGAGAAAAGACAGCGCTGATGGGCCATGAGACCAAATTCAGGGCTAAACCACTAGAAAAAAATTTAATTCCTGAAGGTAAAAAGCGCACAGGCCCTTCTGACTTCATAACTTATAAAGATGCAGTTGTTATGGTTTAAAAATGTCTTTTAATAACCTTCCCACCCAATGGTTTTAATCACAGTATAGAGATCCACCTCCGATTTTTTTTTTGTTAAATATAGTTAGTGTGTATCATAATGCTCTTTGTATGTTATCAACAAAATTAACACAACAAAGGAACATATTTAGTTTCACAACAGAGAAAGTTTATAAACCCAGATTAAATTAAATAATTATGTTGAGAATATCATTTTTTTATATGAATACGAAGGGGACATGAAAAATAAACATTGACTTTCAAAAGTGTTATTCCATCTGAAACATTTATGAAATCATACATATTAAATTTCTTACTCAAAGGGCGTGTGAGTGTTTAACAAAGTTATTCCCAAAATGACTGACTTAATTTTGAAAGTCTGTAGCCTTTTTACTTTTTGATGCTTTTTTAGGTTTGAAGAATGAAGGTGAACAGATTTTTGCACTATAAAAGTTTGTTTAAATAAATTCTATTATCTTTCTTTCCCAGGAGAATAATGAAGCTGCAGCAAAACACATACATAAAATATTTCAGGTTTGTTTAGTTTACACCAATTTCTTAAAATCTCACTAACCTCTCCTGCTCAACAACCCTAGACATTAAAGGGAGGGATGACCATTGTACAGGTTTACCAGACCTCTTATGACTTTGGACTTTTACCATATATAACAAATATAGGTATTGAAAAAAAAAACATAAAATTTTTTTTGTTTATATTAAAAATATATGCACTTAATTATGCATTTTTCAATTGGGGTGTCGATAAAATCAGCTTGTAAAAGTCACAGGTCTCTTGTCTGATGCTTTTGCAAAGCCCCCCCTTCTAACCAGGGGTCAAGTTATGGGGAAAATAGTGTGGGAATTCACCCAAGATCCACTCCCCCCCTCAAAAAAAAATAATTATACGCTCGTATGCATATATATTTCTCGCACCCTCCCCTGTCCCATAGTGTTCTTTCCCCCCTCCCCATAGTGTTCTTCCCTCCCCTGTCCCATAGTGTTCTTCCCCACTCCCCTGTCCTATAGTGTTCTTTCCCCCCTCCCCTGTCCCATAGTGTTCTTTCCCCTCCTGCCCCATAGTGTTCTCTCCCTCCTTCCCCTGTCCCACATTGTTCTTCCACCCCCATCTCATTGTGTTCCTTACCACCCCTGTCCCATAGTGTTCCTTACCACCCCCCCTCCCCTGTCCCTTAGTGTTCTTTCCTGCCTCCCCTGTCCCATCGTGTTCTTTCCCCACCTCCCCAGTCCCATAGTGTTCTTTCCCCCTCCCCTGTCCTATAGTGTTCTTGCCCCCCACCCGTCCCATAGTGTTCCTTACCATCACCCCCTCCGTCCCCTAGTGTTCTTAATTACCAGCCCCCATCCCATAATGGGCCAGATTAAGAGTGGGCCTGGTGCTGACAGTGATGATGGGCTTAATTACAGAATCTTATCTACCAAAAAGACTAAAACAGTCATACCTCTCAAGCGTCATGTATCTGATGGAGTTGGTGTTGGAGGGAAACTCAAAGGATGCAGCTATAAGAAAATACATACTCTATGCTAATCTCTTTATCTAATTTATGTTTTCATCTTTCAAGTAAATCCATACCCCCTAACAGCAATGTCAAGTGAAGCAGGAAATCAATGGGTGGGGTAAAAGGGTGGGCCACTGACGTGAATCACGTGACCAGAACTGCCAAAAGAGGCGAACATGCCCAAAAAGGGGGCATGTCTGTCCAAAGAATTGGAAGGCCAGCCTGGCATCACTGTCCCTATGTATCAAAGTGTCAGTGTCCCCATGTCGTCCAGTCCCCTAGTCTCCCAGTGTCTGTGTCCCCATTTCTCCCAGTGTCCCCATGTCTCAGTGTGTCCAGTGTCACTAGGATACTAGGGGACACTCAGAGACATGGGGACACTGATGATGGGGGACACAGAGACCCAGGGACACTGAGACACTTGTGGTCACTGAGACACTTGGGGACACTGAGACACTTAGGGACACTGAGAGACATGGGGCACTTGTGGATACAGACATGGGGACACTAGGAGACATGGAGACACTGGGAGACATGAGGACACTGAGACATTTGGGGACACTGGGAGAAATGGGGTCACAGACACAGAGACATGGGGACATAGACATTTTGGAAAACTAAGACACTATGGACACAGAGACATGGGAACACAGACACTGGGAGACTAGGGGACACTGGGAGACATGGGGACACAGACACTGGGAGACATGGGGGCACTTATGGACATAGACATGGGGACACTGAAACATTTGGGGACAATGGGAGACATGGGGACACTAAGGGCACAGAGACATGGGGACACTAAGGGCACAGAGACATGGGGAGACTAGGGGACACAGGGAGACTAGGGGACACTGAGACACTAGGGACACTGGCTGGGAGACATGGGGACACTGGGAGACATCGAGACACTGTGTCCCTAGTGTCTCTGTGTCCCAATGTGTCTCCCTATGTCTCACAGTGTCCACACATCTCCCAGTGTCCCCTAGTGTCTCAGCGTCCCCATGTCTCCCTGCTGCCTTCCTCCCATCGTTCACATACCTGAACTGTAGTCTGTCTCTGCAGGCTGGGAGCTGCTGTCTGGACTCTCTGTGCTGTGTAGCTGCTCACCCGCAGATCAGTGAGTAGAGAGAGGCAGGGAGATGCTGTAACTTCCTATCCCTGCCTCTCTCCATACACAGTGACCCCTACTGGCCGGTGCTGGTATTGCAGAGTAATCTCAGTTTATACTGAGAAAAAAAATTGCATTTCTATTGCTGGTATTACTGCAATACCGTCATGGCCAGGCAGCCTCAAACAAAATACCAGTCAGGTGGCAAACCTAAGAGTAGTGTGTAAAAAAATGGGCCTATTCCATGGCTCTGGGCCTGGAGCTGCAGCTCCATCAGCCCCTATGTTAATCCGGCGCTGGTCCCATAGTGTACTTTCCCCCCCTCCCCTGTCCCATACTGTTCTTCCATTCCCCCCTGTCCAACAGTGTTCCCCCCATCCCATAGTGATCTTCCCCCTGCCCTGTCCCTTAGTGCCCCTCTCTCCCCCGCCTTGGTCCCTGGTGTGTCTCTTAGTAGCGTGGTCGAGCGGAACAGACCGAGGTACAGGAGCTTCAGTTTCTCTCACTGAGCACTTCCTTTCAGTCTGGTCGGGTACAGGAAAAAGAAGTTCCTGTATCACGGACCGCGGTGCGCACTGCTCCGCTCGGTCACGCTACACGCTTGGACTACTAACGGGAATGGCGTTCCTGCTCTGGAAAAAGTGCAGGAACGCTATTCCTGCACGTTCCTGCAGGACTCGAGCCCTGCTTCTAACCCTGCCCAGACTTTCTGTGGCTGTCCAATCACAGACTTCCCAAGGCAGCTCAATGAGCAGTGTTTGCAAGGCAAGTGCTTTGAGCAATTACTGAGTTTAGCTTCTCTGGGCTAAGCAACTACTATGTAATGAGACCGGTTACCTGATTGACAGACATTGGGGTGTAACAATTTCTATTGATATTTGTAAAGGAAAGAACACATTCTTCACATATAAATCACTTCTGCAAACTGATGATAGTATATCTCACTTGCTCACAAGTGAATACTAGTCAAAGATGGTTATTATGTGTTTAAGTGTTTAAATGAATGTCACAATGTCTAATATGAGATTTCTTCACAATGAAAATTTTTATTTAGCCCAAATGCATTTAATAAGAAAAAAAAAACGTGTTTCATCCAAGAAGAATTTAATTTATTCCTCATTTGTTTTCAAAATACAGATGTTATTTTCAGTTTGGGGTTTTCTTTTGGACCACTGGCAAAATCTTTAATTGGTTTCCAATTCCAATTTCCTACAATAGTTGCATGTAAGATATGTCTCTAATTTGGTATTGGCATTACCATGTTAGGATACCAAATTAGGGAGGGAACCTGTGTAATAGGCTACAATATGGAAATACCACATATGTAAGCAAATTAGGGAGCTAACTACTAAACAGTAGAAAATTAAAAATAAAAACGATAGCTTACTGAATTTGTTACCTTATGTGGAATTGCCATATTAGAGGATAATGCCAAATTTAGAAGGGAACTGATTAGTACAGGGCTCTCAAACATAGGACACACAGAACCCCCTATTAGGCTCACAGAAATTAGTGGCTGAGATGTTCCAAGTGGCCACTGTGCTGGGAGGAAGTACAGAGAGAAGCACAGGGGAGCACGAGAGGAGGCAGCAATGGAGCACCAGTAGTTGGTTCCAGGGTCCCGCAACTAGTAGGAAGGGGTGATAGGCTGCTCTGTTTGTGGGCTGGTGTAAAGCCTGTCTATAGAATTGGGGGCTGGTGGGGGATTCAGTGAGATTCAGAGGGAGCATAGTCTATATATGTGGCTGCATGTAAACATGTGCAACAGTATTTGTCTATAAGTATAACAGTGTGTGTATTTGTGTAACAGTATGTGTATATATATGTTAATTGTTACTTATATATGTGTATCTATGTATATATCTACCACTTTGTGTGTGTCAGGGCATATGTTTACCTATGTCTGTATGTAACTGAGTGTGTGTTTGTATCTTTGCAAGATACGTATCTGTGTGTATGGCAGTGCATACTTAAAACACCAACAATGCACACGAACACAGCTCTGCATTTAAACACCAACATTGCTTACAAAGAAAATGCTGCATTCAAAGACGTAAACACAGCATTGCATTCAAATGCCATTTATACACGCAAACCCCTGCCTTCAATTTCACACAAAAACACAAACACACAACTGCATTCAAACACTGCACACATACAAATTTTTATTATTGCAAGAAAGTAATAAATTAAATTTATGACATTATGTGAAGTAGTTGCTTGTGCGCACTTTTTTTCTTATTTTCTACGTGTGTGTGTATACATTTTATGTATTTGGCCCTCTATACCTATGTCAGTGGACAGTTTGGTCCTCCAGAACAAATTAGTTTGACAACTGTAGTTTAGTACATAGCACCCTTGTTAGTATTACTATGCTAATAATATATGGCAATCCAACATAAGGATACCAAATTTAAAATTAGGGAGTTATTAATAGCTGAGCATAAGCAGCCAAAAGATAAAATATAGAAGCTGGAAGCTCTCTCTCTCCCTACATTGAGCAAAGTCTGGGCATGGCTTAGCTCTTTAGCTAAAAGATCATCTGATGCTTTCAGCTACTGAGCTAGCAATGCACAGTATAACTTTGCTCTGGAGAGCAAATAGAAGCTCTATGCCGTAGTTCTTCTTAGCAGATACTTACTTACCTACCACCAGTTCTCCTGAAGAGTACTGCTTATTTCTTCTAGTGTACTACTAATACTGCACACAAAGAAAGTGACTGGTGTCCTCCTATACCTTGTCAAACTGTTAGCGAATAATTTAGCAAATGCTTACATTAGTGAGGTGCAGGGGAATTCTTGTACTGGTAATGCTGTTAGAACCTTAAAATACTTACTTAAAGCAAAATACACCAACAATTCAGAAATATTTAAACGTTACATACAGTAGGGTAATCGGTTTAGTGTAGTCCAAAGCTGTTTGGCCAGTTCACTGGTCGTTCATTCTAATCTTTATCCATGTTTGAATCAAGTCTGACCGATGCCATCTCCATCAGTCTTCATATTCCTCTTCTGGTGTTTGGGAGGGTCAGTAAGTGTGATTTTGTGAACTTTGACTGTGTAACTGCGCACCTTTTGAAGTCTACAAAATCACATACTCACTTACCATCTAGATATGTGTATATTATTGTGTTTGTGTGTGTCTGTGTTTCAGTCCATGGAGAAGAATTTGAAAACCTTCAGATTTTGGAATGTGAAGCATACTTCCACACTCCAAACACAATGTCCTTGCAATTATCTGAAAAAAAAAGATATTTAAATAGTCTTTGGCATATGAAGCAGAGCCTTTGCACTCTTTCAGACTTTGTCATATGAAGCAGATTTCTAGAGTGCATAAACAGTGCATTTCACAATTAATGGGCTGTGCTGGAGAAAGTAGAAGACATTGCCACACTGCAGACACAGTCAGAATGGAGAAACAAACAACCACTTTTTAAGGAGAATTCTGATTTAATCATTGCCACACCACACATGCAGCAAGAAAGGGGGGGGGGGGACATGAAGCGGTAAAACAAGTTTCAATGAACCATAGACCCAGGTGCCTCTCTCCAAAGCACAGCTGCTCTACTCAACTGTAGTGTAGAACTACTGCAGTTGGAGCTGAGTGCCAGTTTCCTTTAATCCTAGGATCACATAAGCAAGTTAGCATTGGTTCGAGAGAATAATCTACTCATTTGTGCAGGCAACTTTTAGCTAATGGTTGAGCCTCTTGATCTCTTGCTGCTACATTAGGATATAGAGGGCCAAAATTAACAACCTCTTGGATTTAAAGGAACACACCCATATTGTTATCTAGGTAAGTAAACACAGGGATGACCTGTATCAGACTGGCAGCGCTCTGGCTCACTAACTTATCAGTGGCATCTCTGAATGGACTACTACTAGTTTAACGATCGCTGTTCAATTGTCTGTGGTCTAGTGAACACACTATACCAATATAGAGGTCTGGTGACAGTCTATGGAGTGCCCTCTGCTGCTCCAAAATCCTATCCAGCATCTCTAAAGTGGAGCTCCACTCTGTAATGACATTATAGATAGCGTGTGGGACAACCTGCCCAGCAATACTCTTACAATGTTCAAGTAGGTTGTCACTTTATTATTTTTGGAGATTGCTGACTTAACAACAAGGTGTTGGATTCTCGCTGCACAGTGCACACCAACAAAGGCACAATCTTGCAGAGTTTTCTCCATATTGAAATCTATGATAAGCACAAACTTCACTTAGTGCCTTAATTCTTTCCTAGACAAAATGACACCACCCTTTGAACTGCCTGCAGAATTTTATCTGAAGTGTGTTTTTGAACATGGCCCTGGATTGAAATTCCTCAAACTGTTCCAGGGTGGGCTGAAAAGCTTGAACTATCCTGGGTCATTGGCTGCCAATACCACTATCTCTAGGCTCTTCAACACCTCCCCTGTCCTGCCTAACAATGGTGGTAGTGGTGGGGATATAAGCCAGTGGTACTAATAGTACTGATGTAGAGAGGACCCACGTGCAACACATTTTTTGGCTCCAATCTAGCACAAGGGTGACCAAAAGGTAAATCCCCATCTACCAAACTCCCATGATGTTGTGCTATGACCGCTAGAGATTTACCATTTACCCATCCTTGCAGGATTGTATTTATGTGCAGTGTTTCTGCATTTGAATGTGAGCATGTTTTTATATAGAATATCTGTATTTGTATTTACTGTTGCCTTTGGAATGCTGTGTTGTACTTATGTGTAGTGTTTACGTTTGAATGCAGAGGTGTGTTTGTATGCAGTGTTGCCTTTTACATGCAGGTGTGCCTTTGTGTGTAGTGTTGGTGTTTAAGGAAAGCATCTGTTTAAGTTTGGGCAGGGTTACATTTGTAGTATGTTTATGGCATGTGGAGTTTAACTGGTTACTTGCAGTGGCGGAACTATCACCGGTGCAGCCATTGTGCATGCACCGAGGCCTTGGAGGCCCATTGGGTGCCCCATGCAATGGGTATTGATGCTAAACAGTGGCCGGGTCCCTGCAGTGTCAACAATGTCAGGAGGAAACCAGGAATCCCCCCCCCCCCACTTGCAGGTCTCATTGGGGCCCTGTCTGGTGCTGTGGAATTTTGGCTGCACAACTGGGCCGCTTTAATGTTTACAGACAATGCTGGGAGGAAGTGACTATCTTTCGCTTCCTCCCAGTCTACACACCACGCGGGGTGGGAGGCACAGAGGAGGCACTGAGTGTGAGGAGAGTCAGCCAGTCCCAGCAAGTCACCACCATGCAACCTATAGGTATGGAAGAATGGTGATTAACGATATGTAAAATTATAATTTGTGTGTGTGTGTGTGTGTATGTTCTGGTATGTGTGTATCTGTGTGTGTTTGTGTGCTAGTGCGTATCAGGTATGTTTGAATCTATGTGTTTGTACCAGTGTGTGTATGTGTGTATCTGTGTGTGCCAGTGTGTATTTGTGTGTGTGTGCAGGTATGTTTGTGTACCAGTGTGTGGATGTGTGTGTCAGTGTGTATCTGTTTGTTTACCATTGTGTGTATGTGTAGGTATGTGTGTGTCATTGTGTATCTGTGTGTACAAGTGTGTGTATGTATAGATATTTGTGTGTGTGTTTGTGTTTGTGTATGTATGTGTGTGTCATTGTGTATCTGTGTGTGCCCGTGTGTGTCATTGTGTATCTGTGTGTGCCAGTGTGTCTATGCATAGGTATTTGTGTGTTTGTGTGTGTATGTGTGTGAATGTCATGCGGTAACACTTCTGGGTTCGGCAATTCCGCGATGCAGAGCTGACCCCGCCCCCTCTGACGCGGCTCTGACTGTACTTAAGCAGTCCGCGCCAGAGAGAGGGCGCTTGGTGATTGTGTGACCTACTTCCTCCATACTCGCCGGCTCCCGAGGCTCTGACAATGTGGGACCGACTTCCTGGTATACACGCCGGCTCCAAAGACTCTGACAAGCCGTCCTAGCCTTTGAGCTAATGTATGGATGATACTGCATGCCATGGAGGATTACTGGAGAACTGATACTTGTTAATTATCAAGTGGACTATAACTTTGAACTCTCGGAGGACAACTCACCTTAACCTTAAGTATACCTTTCAGCTATTCTCTGCTATCTCATTTATTGATGAACTATTTACTGCTTGCTTAAAACTTTACTGCTTCAAGCTACTAATTATATGGAGGACAACTCCCATCAAGCTTAATCACTAGGAACTGTTTCTTGCTTTGCAAATACTTTGCTACCTGCTAAATATCATTATTGAAGATTATTCCTAGCAACCTAATGAATCTTATTTAATATATCTCTGAGGAAATACTTATTGATGAACTTTGTATTGTTTAATGACTTTCACTTATTCTTATTGGATTATTGCCTAAATGCAATTCATTACGTTTAACAATTATTAAAACTTCATTTGATTCTCAAAGTGCCAGCAAACCTCTCCTTTCTTAAAGCTACAGTATTGATACTTTAAAGATTCTCCGCTTCTTCACTATTGTAATTAGGGAGTTTTACAAGCTGCAGTTGAGTTCCAATCCAAATCACCCAAGTAGCATAACAGTGAATCAGTGTGTATATGCAGGTGTTTGCTGTATGAAGTATGAAACTTGCAGGGCTTTCTAAGGTTCTTCATTGCACTGCCTTCTGTAACTATACAATAATGCATAGATAAGTCTGTCAACAAGTGCAACCTACACGTACACAAGCAGAGACACAGACTAACAAAAAATTATTGAACGGGACGTGGCTTAGCGGCGAATGAGGGCAGTCGCCTGATCTCGGAGCTCTCCCACCGACGAGTGTACACAGCGTGAATATACAGCGTGCAAGTACCGGCAAGAGTGACAAAAAAGTGGGCATACCTCCCCCACACAATATCCACAAAGACTGCCAAAAAATGTAAACAAAAGACCCTCCAAATGCAGGTGATATCGTCGCCGAAGTGCGGAACGGAGGAACAAAATGGCGCCGACCAGCCTCAGTCCCCAGCCTCATGCTCGGAAGGAGGTGAGTCTACCCTCACTGCAGATGACATGCAAGCACCAGCCACAAACGCTTCACTGCATAACATGCTATCTGACTTAAAACATACTTTCAAAACAGACTTGAAACAAATTGCCACAGATATCAAGGCTGACATTCAAGCTTTAGGTGAAAGAACAGCACGACTGGAAGAGAGGGCAGAAGAAATTATAGACGCTCATAATGGCCTATCAGAGGCACACAAAGCCCTAATTCAGAGAGTGCAAAGCCGGGAAGCAAAAGTGGCAGACCACGAAGACAGGGACCGCCGCAACAATATTAGAATCCGGGGAATACCGGAGTCAGTCAGCTCCCTAGATCTGACCCAATATGTACAAGAAATATTTACAGCATACGTTCCAGCATTGAAGGAAACTGAGTTGCTGCTAGACCGAACACACCGCCTCCCAAAACCTAAGCACTTACCGACTACAGTGCCAAGAGACGTCATAACGCGAATACACTATTTCACAACAAAAGATCGCATAATGCAAGCGTCTAGACGCCAAGGTCAGCTCCCAGGTCAATTTTCCCAAATCAAGCTATTCATTGACCTTTCCTCTGCGACCATGATAAAAAGGCGCTCGTTTACCCACATCACAGCGGCATTGAGAGCGGCGGATGTACAGTATAAGTGGGGCTTCCCGACCAAATTACTAGTAAAACGCAACGGCGTAGACAACCCGATTCTCGATCCTGAATCTGGCAAAAGACAACTGTTGGAGTGGAACATTCGTATACCAAATGGCCCCTTACTAGCTACAGAGGGCAGATCTACAATCAAACTCCACAATGAATGGAAGAAACAACCACGTCCCACGACCACACAAGGACAAGTCTAGCGTGACCAGAACTCCCAACCGTGTGCTGACCACACGGTGCTCATACGGGACAGGTCGTATACAAAGACTATATTCGCACATGCTCCTTTCTTGCAAATTATCATGCCGGGCTAGAAGCCTACCTACATCCAGGGAGGGCGACACTAAGGCCATCCAGAATTGCTATGATAATTTTTGCTGTTAAATCCTTGCTACCGATTTCAATACCCACCCCCAACGTGGCTACCGATTCAGAGCCACAAGAGAATCCGTTAAGTTTGACACTGCACCGCAGAGGCGCAGTGAACGGAAAATTGTACATAGTTGACTATTGGTTTAGTTATTATATTGTTTTATCCCTTCTTTTTTTTATAAGGCAACCCCCACAGACGGTATGTCCCGCATCCTTATCACCATCTAGCACCACCATGTTTGCTATACAATTACCTCCCATTGGGGAACCTAATGTTAGATGGGCACCCCGCCTGCCCCCGAGTAGCCACAGACTATACCACATAACAGATGGTACTTAAAATATGCTCCCTAAATACTAAAGGGTTAAATTCCCCCCACAAGCGCCGCCTAGCCCTGCGCGAAGCAAAATCATTAGGTGCCCACGTAATGCTCTTCCAAGAAACGCACTTCAAATGGGGTAACAGACCGAAATTTAATTCCCCACAGTACCCCATAGATTACCACTCATGTTATTCCGCAAAAAAAAGAAGAGTGTCCATCCTTATTAGCAGAGATGTAGCTTTCTCCTTAATACGCAAAATAGGAGATAAAAAGGGAAGGTACCTTATATTGCAATGCTCCCTAAATAATAATGTCTATACCTTAATTAATGTATATGGGCCTAATGTTAACCAATGTAACTTTGTCGATGTACTGCTTGGTTTGATGTCTGCTCACGCACTTGGGGAAGTGATCATTGGGGGCGACACGAATTTCTTACTAGACAGTAACCTAGACTCATCAGGAGGTCCCCACTTGACCGCACAAACACTAAAGAGCAGGTCCAAACTAACCACACTAATATGCAACAAACTAACACCGCACAATCTCGTAGACCCGTGGCGAGTTACTCATGCCACAGAGAGGGACTACACATGCCACACAGCAGCGCATAACACCTATTCGAGAATAGATAGGTTTTTGATCCGCACATCCTCCATCATAAAGATTGAGCGCACAGACTCACATGGTCAGACCATGCCTCTATCACACTACAACTCAGGGGACAATTCCCCAACTCAGGAAGAAGCAGTTGGAGACTCAATGAACAATTGCTTTCCGACCCTGCCATAGTTAACCAAATAGAACAAGATCTACAGCTTTATTTTAAAGAAAACAAAACCCCAGACTCACCTCTACCCCAAATATGGATGGCGCACAAAGCCTTCATAAGAGGTTGCTTCATCAAGCACGTCAGCTACGCAAAGAAAAAGCGACTAGAATCATACACAGCCATACTTTCCGAATTAACCTCTCTAACCCACACTAACAAACACACCTAGCAGGAATCGACCTCCCTACCTTATCTAAGACAGAGGCGGAACAGCTTAACAAACCCTTCACGACGAAGAGATCGCCTCGGTGATCTCCACGCTCCCACTACACAAATCACCGGGACCTGATGGCCTGCCTAATAAATATTACCGCACCTTCCCGGAGAGAGATATCTTCCCCTACTTACAACTAAAAAACACAATAAACACACACGTCACGGGCACACCACACACTGTGCCTACATCTGCGGTAGCGGCAAGACTAATACCCCACAGATGCTGGACAGCCCCGATGAAACCCAAAGCCCTCTCACTTTGCTATAAAGCATGGCTAGACCTAGCACCACAAAAACCGATGACATGTAAACAGCACTGGGAGACGGAGAGGGGGACAGTCATGACAGATGAAAGGTGGATGCTGGCCCTAAATGGGATCAAAAAGTGGACCAAGTGCTACTCACATATTGAAGCGCATCGCAAACTACTCTATAGGTGGTACATGACACCCATTAGACTACACAGAATGTACCCAGACGTATCCACCAAGTGTTGGAGATGCGGTGTGGAGGAGGGAACCCTGCCACACATATGGTGGCAATGTGGGGGGATACAACCTCTCTGGGGAGATGTTCAGATCCTACTGAATGATCTCGGAATTAGGGACTTCCCCATGAACATAACAACCTGCCTACTCTTGCTGTTCCCCGAAACGACACAACAAAACCACATACAATTGATAGGGATAGTTTTAATGGCCACTAGAAACCTGATAGCACTAAACTGGAAAACACCTAGCTGCCCAGCCATCCACCAATTGGCAGACAAAATACAACAATTCTATATATATGAGAAAATGTCCACTGACACTGCCAAGGCCACGGAAAGGTTCCGAGACATTTGGAAGGTCTGGGAGACATGGTATGAGGGACAGAAACACCATAGAGGGTGAGAGGGGTGGAGGGGACCCAGAAGAGTCAGGAGTAGCCCATGGGATCATGGACAGTGACTTATGTGAGCTGACATGACCAAAGTACGCAGAAAATGCTAGATCCAAATTATTATGATTTGCCTGCATGTTTGTTTGTGTATATACCTTTGTTGAGTTTATTTGAATTGTAATATCAACCTAATTGAAGGGAACACTGTAAACTAGCTACGGCGAAATGTTCAATAGTACACGGAAGCAGATGATATTACTGTGCAACTTTAGAGTATGATTATATTATCCTGTAACCCACTGACTACTCGTTGTATACACTATGAAACAACTATGTACTGGATCTTTACTTTTGAAAAACCTTCAATAAAAAAAAAATATAAAAAAAAAATATATATATATATTTTTTTTTTTTTAAAAGCACAAATACTATTCAAAGCCTGTTCAAAACAGCAAGGTATTACTATTGAAACCTACAATACAGATCTAATTTTATGATTTTTAAGAGATGGTATTTGTGACACTATTTTATTAAAGGGATACTATAGTTCTTACCCAGTTCCAGCACTGATCTCCCTCGGTACTAGGTTGGCATTCCGTCTCCTCTGATGTCACCAGATGTAATAAATAACATTGCATGGTAAAGTGGACAGGGACATTACACCCAGGCCACATCAATGAGATGAATTGGTCTGGGTGCCTATAGTGTCCCTTTAATAAAGCATGAATAGGACTTTGAAAGGGGGGAAAAAAATGCTTAATGTTCTAAATGCAACACCAGTGTTGGTGTTGCAAATCGAGACAAAAATAAAAAAAAAATTAAAGAATTACGTATGTAAATGACAGAATGACCTTCCACACACGCAGCAAGGTTAATGCTGCCATTTCCTAGTGGATTCTGATCTTAGCACAGCTTCCATTTGACAATTCAATAACTACTTTTGAGCTCTTCCAAAACATAAATAAAAGAAAATCATAAAATAAGAAATAACTAAAAAGCAAGAACCTGCTACTTTCACTAGTTTCTGTTCTGAGGAAACCAAATTAAAATAAACCAATTCACCAAATTAATCTCATAACAGTCCTCTTAACCGCTGATTGTAAATCTTGCCTTTAAATGAATACGGTAGTGTCAGGAATACAAACATGTATTTCTGACACTATAGGTCTAAATAGCTATTTCCCAGTTTACCTCCCTATAAAAAGGTGATTTTCCTGCCACGCTCCGCCACCTTGACTGAGATCATCAAACTCGATGATCTCAGCCAATCCAATGCTTTCCCAAAGGAAGTGACTGCCACTAGAGATGTCACTAAGCAATAATGTTTACATTAAAATGCCTGCAAGGACATACTATACACACCAGCTATAGATTTTCTTGGCACTTTAAATTTGTCATTCTCTTTCAATTCACTTTGAATTCCTGAATATTGCCACTCTAGTGAACAACCCTATTAAAACTTATTAAACTAAGTTTGGCTCCTCGCTTTTGACCTTGCATATTTGTCAAGCCCTGCTATAATCTAATAACAAAAAAACTGTGTGTCTTCCCGCTTCGTATGTTTCAATTGCAGGCAAGCAAATACAGAGATAGTCATTACTGCTTGTACTTTCGTAAACTCTGATAATGGTAAAATTATGTATAATTATTTTTAGATGTTTTCAAAAAAGTTTGTTTTTGTAAACACTATTGCAAAGAACTAATGATTATGATTTTTAAAGATGAAACATTATTTAAAATGTATATATATATATATATATATTGCTATATAAAAAGAGAAAATGCTAATGTTTAATCACTGTTTCTCTAGACATTTGAAAATAGCCAATACAGCCTCTTCTTTGTTAGAAAGGTGATGCAGTAATAACAGAACAATTGATATTGTGAAGACACACGAAGATCCCTGTGAAATTACTCCTATTCAGTTCAGCAACTGCCTAATTAATGTAGCGGCTTAATTGGAAAATGGTTTACCTCTTCAGTAAAATCATTAACATGCAATTAGAACATAAATAAATGCGTTCTATAAACATTGTTTCTTAGAGAAGTGGTAAAGGTTTGTCCCTGCATACCAACAAATTAATACTAAGAAAACTCATTGTCTAAATGGATGTAAACAGACAAAACAATTAGTTTCAGAAATTAATTAACTTTTATTCAAAACATCATAGCATCTAAACCACTAAAAATTTAAGAGGTCCATTAAATATATTATAGTCATGCAGTAACATGTAATCAGCTCTTTATTTGGAATAATCAAAGAAAATACCAAATTGAATACATTTCTTTTTTACTGATATGTATGTATTTGTGTATAGCCTAAAATAAGGAGCATTACTATATCTGTGTAATGTGTTTATAAGACTGTCAGTATACTGGAATTACAGTTTTAAGGGCTGTTCCGTTAGACACATTTTCATAAATGCAACTAATATAAGGGTCATAGGGATCAGAAGTGAAAAAAAACACTTCTGATCCCTATCCCTTGTAAGTAAAACATGTATATTTATATTTGTTCATTACTGTTTAATATGTCCAGATTAGTTCTGTTGTACGAATTTTGTTTGTAGGGTATTTCAGGTAGGAAGAATTTTATTTAGGGAAAGGATTCGGAAAAATTTGTTTGATGAATCAAAAGGTTAGGAAATGTACCTATTGGCTACACAATAGAAGGCATTTTTGCAGTGCAATATCTAAGTTTTCAAAATTATATTATTATGTCTGATTCTGTATTATGAAAATAAATATTAAGTGAGATAACTGTTTTATAATGATCAATTGTTTTTTTTTTTCCTTTTGTCATCTTGTATTTATAAAGCAGGAGTCATTTTAAGTTGAAAAAAAGGTAATTTTTCAAATGATAAAATAAAAATAAGTGGACTATTAATGATCCACTCACCCCTTCTGGATGTATGAGAATAGCAAAGCTTTACCACACATCTAGAGCTTGGTTAGGGTTGCCCAGGGCCCTAGGTAGAATATCAGGTTGGGGGCCCCTAAGGCCCTGAGATATGTGTTTGTGAAGGACTTGGAGATCTGAATGGAAAGGCATGTGCTTGTGCTAGTTGAGTGTTGCGTGTGATGACTGAATTTTGTGTGTCGAATAGTCAGTGTTGTGTGTGCATGGTTTGGTAAATAAAACTGTGTATGTATACACTTCTTTGTGTTTGAGTATTACATATCACAGGACAGCACTTGCAAATATGGATTTTAAATTCCTAATTCTCCTTATTTTTCCTCCAATGCTTTTCTTTTCCTCCCCTTCTGCATTCATCTCTTCTTTTATCTATTCCCATTTCTACTTTAATACACAAGTTTGTTCAAACTTCTTCTTTTAAAGATCCCTATAATAATGGAAAATCATTATCAATAAGTTAGTTTCTTTTTTTTTTTGGTGTAAGTTTATTGTTTTGGAATTGCAAAGTACACAGATAAAACAATGAATATAATTATTGTGAAATACACAGATATAAAACAAAAAATAACTGGAGAAATCATAAAACAAGTTACAGGATGTGAATGTCATGTATGTAGGTCAGAGTTACATCAGAGATGATATCCAGTCTGCAGTATGCTCATATTGCTGTACCTAAGTTTGTGTGGTGTGAATCTGTGTGAGTGGAGCAAGTGCTCCTGGATCATGAGGATAGTATATATGGTATAATCTTACATCCTGTTGTCTTGTGCAGTGTGGCTCAGGCTGTAAACTTAGCATTTCCTGATGGTGCCTTCCCTGTGTTTTCCTTGTGATCTGCCCCTCCACAGAGGCCTAACTCACAGACCGCATAAAAAGTTCAGCCATGCTACACAAATAAGGATTTTTAAACAGGGCCCCTGCACTCAGCTGACCCATTCATTTAAAGATAATGGCTTGGAGAGGTATTTAAACTCCCCTATCAATTTTTGGACAGTTAAATCATAGGCAGACCACCAAAAATCTCGGCTGTTAGTCAATGGCCCTAAATGGACACTTATGCCTCCATATGGTTAATCCGGCTTTGCAAACATTCGGCCATTAGCACAAATGACTGTCCTTCACTGTGGAAAAAAAAGTGCCCCTGTTAGATTTTCCTTGCATTTACCTAGTCTCCTTTAGGGTTATTATTTAAAATTTAAATGTAAAAATGTTCTTTTTAAGACAGAGCACTTGAGAAATTACATCAAGGTGGGCTATTTAAAGCCACCCAGTCAGTGCTTCACTGCACTGTTATTATGATGCACATGTTACCGATAACTCTCATGTTCTCTGTATGCATAACATTGCTTTGTTTCAGTGGTCAGACGTTCTCACCTTTAAATCAATGATCTTGTTTATGACCTTGCATTTCCTTATTGACACTGCCATTTCAATTTGTGACTTTGCTCTGGCTATTCATCCCTTGCTGTCCTAGTATCTGGCTTGGTTTATGCTTACCTGACCACAGACCTGGATTACTCTAAGGCTAAGTTGCATGGACATTCTTGCTTAACTGGCTGCCTCCTTTTCCTGAGTTTTTGGGATTATCCACCTGTTCGGATGCTTCAGTGGTGGTAATGGATAATTTTGATACAGGAGAAGTCATTATAAGTTGCATTTTCAGTTGAGTTTGGTGAAATCACTCAAAGCATTCATTGTGTTGAGCTATTTCAATTGCTTTTTTTTTATTTGTTCATTGCAAACAGCTGAAAGTCTGTAAAGTTTGAAAAAAGGGCCAGGTTTTTTTTTTTTACCTTTTCAAATAATGTTTATTAAATTTTATATAACAAGTAATAATAATACAAACATTGTATTAGGGGTAGGAAAGGAAGGGGAACTTGGAAATGGGAAGGGGGTATCCATCCATCATTGAAATAGGCATAACAATGTATATGGCAAAAATTTTGTACATCAATGCACTTTAACAATAAATATATCAAAGACCAGAAACTTTTTAGATTTTTTCCTCCCATTTATCCCAATTCTATTTTAATATTGGGAAACCATGCATATTAGCTCTATGCAATAATTCGTGTGCCTTGTTTTCTAGAATTACATTGAAAACTTCTCTGAGAGATGGCACATTTTGGAACTTCCAATGTCTAGGTAAACAGGATGTAGCAGCGATCAGAATGTGGCCTATGATTATTTTATCTGATCTATTAACAGACTCCAGGAGTTTTTTAAATAAGGCTAGTTCCGAAGTTAAAATGCTAATGGTTCTGTCCACTTTAATAATTAGATCATGAATCGTTTTCCAATAATTAGTTAATTTGGGGCAGAACCACTAGATATGGGCCATATTGCCCACACCCCCACAGTCTCTCCAACACCGGTCAGAATACATATTGTTCATGTTGTGCAATTTAGATGGAGCCAGGTACCAGCGATATAAAATTTTATAATGATTTTCAAAATGGTCGGTGCAATGCGAAATACCTTTTAAAGCTTTAAAAAAACCGAACCATTCTTCTAGGTCGTACTGGGCACCCAACTCCATCTCCCATGACAACATATGTTTCAATTTAACTAAAGACTTGGCATTATAAAACTAATAACTTAAGGATATCATACCTTTACTAGTGGGGCTGTACAAAAAAAACTCTCTAATGGAGATATCTCAAGTGATTTATAGTTTTTATCTGTTTCAGCTACCTGGTATAATTCTTTCAATTTGTCAATGATTAGCATACATTCCAGTTCACATACATTTGTTAATCCATACTTAAGCTTAAATTTTTCCAAAGAAAGAATAGCATTGCCATAAAAAAAATTATCCAGATTAGTTATAGAGCAATCCTTCAACATTTCTATTTTTAAGGATGGTATATAATCTTTCAATAACTCAATAGGCATTGCTCTATATAAACTGGGAGAATGGTCATTTTTAAAAATAATGTCCCAGGCTTTGAGCGTAGTCTAGGTAGATAAAAATAATTTTGTAATTCCAGGTATTACTATCAGAAATGGCCACATATTGCAATTGGTCTGAAACATAAGATCGAAACCAGGTTAGCGGACGATCACGAGTGCCTGAGTTTTTACATTTTTGCAAAAAAATGCCATGGTCTACTGTGTCAGAGGCCTTGGTAAAATCAAGGAAAATGGTTCCACTTAACTCTCATTGTTCCATGCCAATTTGGATGTCATTGCAAACTTTTAAGAGATCAGTCAAAGTTGAGTGATTTGGACAAAAGCCTGATTGATCAGGGGTCAGATAATTTGAACGTTGATAATATTCACATAGTTGCGTGTGGATGCATTTTTCCAAGATTTTTTATCAGTAGAGGGATTGGCTCTGTTTTTCAGCTCTATTCACATTCATGTTTTGGCCCTCATTCAGCAATATTAAGTTTCATTAATCACATTTCAGCCATTCAGCCAGCACGTAGCCTGCACAAACAGTACTGTCAAGCCTAAATTCAGCATTAACGCATTTATGCAAACTGTATTCAGCCCTCATTTGGCCACTGTAATATCAATGTTAACTTTTGTGCAGGCCAACATTTGGCCATATTATGAACAGACAAGGTTTTTGTCTCCAGATTGTCTTTAGTATCCTACATGGGTCTGCCTTCTGTTTACTTAATGTACATATTTTGGCCTGCATTGTATAGCAACAAATATAGTTAGGTATTTTAGCCAGTTGGTCACAAGTTCTGTTGACCCTAGTAGAAGTATAGATCAGCGTGTTGCAATGGATGTGATCTATTTGGATTTTGCAAGGCATTTGATACAGTTCCACACAATAGATTAGTGTTCAAACTCAAGGAAATCGGTCTAGATGAAAATGTTTGTTCTTGGGTAGAACATTGGCTTAAAAATAGAGTACAAAGAGTTGTCATTAATGGTAAATTTTCAAGCTGGACAGAGGTGGCAAGTGGTGTCCCTCATGGTTCTGTTCTGGGACCCCTTCTATTTAACATGTTTATAAATTATCTTGAAAAAAGCATTGAAAGCCATGTTTCAATGTTTGCAGACGACTCAAAACTCTGTAAAGTAATACAAGATATTACTTTGCTGCAGAGGGATTTAGACTGGGGAACTAGGCACTCAAATGGCAGATGAAATTTAATGTTGAAAAATGCAAAGTTATGCACTTTGGCATAAAGAATGCACAAGCAACATATACCCTTAATGGAAGCGAATTAGGGATAACAGCAATACAAAAAGGACTTGGGAATTGTTATAGACAACAAACTATGCAACAATTATTATTATTATTATTGCCATTTATATGGCTCCAACAGATTCCGTAGCACTTTACAATATTATGAGATGTGCAATGTCAATCAGCAGTGCATGAAAATATCATTTTGCCTCTTAATAAATCACTGGTAAGACCAATTATTGAATATGCTATGCAATTTTGGGCACCTGTTCTAAAGAAGGATATTATGGTATTAGAAAAAGTGCAGAGGCGGGCTACAAAATTAATACAAGGAATGGAACATATCAGCTATGAAGAAAGGTTAACAAATTTTAACCTTTTTAGTTTAGAAAAAGGGAGAGGGGAATAAAATCCACTACACAGACACATATCACAAACACATCCACTGCATCCACTATATAAAACATACACACTGCATGCACACCACACAGGGTATCCACTATACAAACACATACACTGTATCCACTATACACACACTCTCTGCATCCACTATACATACTCATGGGGGAAGTGTTTTGAGATGATACAGTCTAAATTAACATTTTTTTAACATTCAATTTGAAATATTTAGGCAAATATAGCTCATTTGGAAAAATGATTGTAGCCAGCTATAGTCATAACCTGGCTATAGCCTATATTTTAGAGTTTGCAGTTTGGTTTTCAGTTTACTACAATTCAGAGTTTAATGAATGAACCAGAAGTTTCCAACAGAATATACGAAAATGCCAGCTTAAGGTGACACATAAGTGTAATTACTATACTATATAAATGTTGCTATTGTTTTCCTATAAAAAGTAAGCATAAATCCTTTTTTCTCTACTAACATAAGCATTATACATGAGAACATTATTTCAATATGTTAATTACATTGTAGTTTAGTGTGCTGTGTTTCATTTTAATGGCGTTGTGTTTTCATATAGTTTATATTTATTTTCCTTAATGTCTGCTAGTATTTTTAAAGTTATGTTAACAGCACTGATTATAAAAATGCACTCTTTCACACTCCCACTTTGTTTACTTTGTTTATTATCTAATTATTGTCATTTACATTATCAAACACCAAAAGCATTTAATAAATTTAAGAATAAACCATATAGTTTTTTAAGATTTTTATTTTTTCACACAGAAATAATTTTTCCATAACTTGTTGCTTGTGAAATGTATATTATATAAAAGTAAAGGGGGTTAATCACTTGCCCTCATGCACACACAAACACATACATCTTAAATGTAAGTTGTGGCATTGCTTGCTGCCCTGGAACAGGATCCTGGGTACAGCTTCAAGTGATTAAGCTCTCCTGCAGAGAGTATAGCTAATTCACCCAAACACTAGCCCAGACTGAATGAAGGGTTTAAAGGGACTGGTTTATTATGGCCAAGTTGCCTGCCTTTATACACAACACCCAGCAGGGGGTCTCCAGACAATACAATGCAAACCCCTCCCACAGATCTCTGTGCCTGGGAGATAATTGAGAGGCAACTCAAAACTATAAAATATAAAAATACTCCAAAACAGCATAAAAATATACAATAACCCCACAAGTAATACATTCCCAAATAGCCCTGTTCTAAGCAACCATGTTCTCCAAATAGCGCTCAGATCCATATAGTGTAGGGAAAATTCCACCGTGTTAAAGTTCTGACAGGCTGCACACGTGGTCCTATGCTCAAAATAGTTCCAGGGCGTTTGGTGCTTTTGCCGGTCAACATTCGGGAGCTCCTTCATCTGAAAAATGGGGTGATGGGGTGCTTCACCTAGCTCTTAGGTAGTGTTTGTGCCCCTTAGTCTCAGGCACCTTCCCTCCAAAAAGCGCTCTCCTGGTGGGTTGTAAAGTCATCCAAAACCCCATACCAGGAACCGCACGGTCACCTCATGCCGAAAACAGTTCCATAACATTCGTAGCTAAGTACTGAGGTGACCAGGGACCCACAAAGTCCTCGTGCCAAATTTAGTTCCATAACATTCGCGGCTAAGTACAGCTGAGGACAATTCATGGGTTTCTTCATTCAACGGCCGCCAGGGAGCAAATGTTTGGTTCCATTTGAATGAAGGGAAAGTGAAGAAACTGGCATCCAGGGAAAGCTGCTAATGGCGGCTGGGCAGAGTTAATCCCAGTCTTTTGTATATGGCCCATAATCCTTGGGCAGGAGGCTAGCTAGCAGGCTCCTCCAGTAGCTTGTGGCATAGGCACGTTTGCCACAGTAAGAATTTTGCAGTACATTGATTGGTCTATTTACTCACCCTTTTGGTTCATCTGAATTGCTTTTCCCAAACCGATTGCACGGTTGAAATTCATCTGAAACGATACACAACATGGACACATTTCAGAGCACCCACATAATTTTTTGGGAGGGATGAATCGATTCAAACACTTTTTTTTTAAGTTTAGTGCTGGGCAGTGGGGCTAAACTACATCCCTTCTTTGTTGCTTAAATAGTGTGGCTAGGCAAGATTGTATTGAATACCTGGCAATACAATTGAAGTTATGTTGTTGTTTTTTTAATTAAATTTCATTTAATAATATTAATGAATACTGTTAACTTTTTTTGTACCAATTAAAATGAAATATCAAATGTTCAATTTCTTTGTTAGTCCATAGTGCATCTGTTGCTGTTGATGGATCACTTACAGGAAAATTATTTTGCAATGATGAGCCTACCACAGCTACGGTTTCACACAATTTTAAAGTGTGGGATCAGTTACAAATTGAGAAAGGTCATCTTACTAATGTGTCATTTATTTTACATTTATACAATGCAATACAAAGAGGCAATCAATACTTCCTGCTGGCATATGCTCTCTCACCTCAGGACAAAGCAATACATGTTTTACGCTAGCCCGTAACAGCATCTCTCACAAATAATGATGTGTTAATTCCACTATACATACTATGCCGAACAATAAAATGTTTTAGCATTTAGCGATCTGTTATTGACATTAAGAAATTAATGAGAAATACTGATTGTTAAGAGGTTGCACAGACTGATATGCTTAGGAGAGTAAATTGTATTATTGCATTTTGCAATATTACTGTCTATTAATATATAACCTCAGTTTTAATCAATAAATGTCAGTTATTGTGAAGACATATTGGCAATATTTTTGGGGAAATATTTTAGCATATCTTAGGAGTGAGAGCAATGTCTGCCACTGTACTCCAAATAGGCGATGATGAATATATAATAAATAAAACTGACATTTTTCATATATATCCAATATATTTTACAATGGAATGGCAAGGCATTATATAAAAATGGAGATGTTTAACGGGTACAGTGTTCTGTCACTCTCCCAGTATAAATTAAGAAGACAGGAGATTCCAAGAAAAGTAGAACAAACTTAGTAGATCAAACATAGCTGAGCAATAAACATGGCATCCTTTGAAGTCCAAATTAAACTGAAAAAAAGAGAGAAAGCTGTGTGAAAGTAAACTGCAATCGCAAAATTTCATGGTTAATCAACAATAATCAATATTAAATATATTATAGCCTAAAGGTAAGAGAGATGATAATGCATATGAGATACCAATAAATGCAGAAGCAACAATCTAATCAAATTTAAATTATTTGTTTACCAAGGCTATATTATTCCTGCAATTTAAAGCAGAACAGGATGCTTCAGATTTGCATTTTTAAACCCTGAAACAAAAGTGAAAGAGTGCAAACGAGGCCAGAAGTAGAACATCCGGAAAGTCAATTCTAAGGGCCAATCCGCCGCCATAAGGATCGTGGACAAAGAGCCACCCATATACAAGGCTGCCGATGCTGCGATGCCACAAACCGAGTGAGCACTGAAGGAACCATACACACCAACCAAGGTAAGAATCCATTTAATCCAACATGTCACGGTGGGGGTGGATACAGCCTGGAAAGGATGCACATAAAATATCTGGAGTTGGTCTGGAGAGCAATGTAAATATATAATTGACAAAATATAGCGGCAGAAGCAGTGAGCTACACAAATATGTAGTCTCTCGGGAAAATAAGGATACAAAACTGAAGAGGAGTTAGACTTACTTAGTCCTATGAGATATTGTAAAAGTAACATTATCAGGTGAAAAAGTTAAGAAGTCAACATCAAAATACTGAATGTCTTACACGCAATGAAATGATACCAAGCAGAGTAGAAGGGTAAATTTTGCTGATAACTGGAATAAGGACCATGGTCTGGCCAGTAGTCCTACAGAAAGTTAAGAACCATTAAAACATCGCAAAAGGAGGGGTAATGAGATAATGGAGGTCACATAAGGTGGATTTTACAAAGTACTTGACAAACCAAGGGAGTCCTAAAGAGGAACATGTGCTGCTGATATAAAAGCTAAAAAGGTTAAGATGGCCACCACAGAGGCTGTAAAGGAATCCAGATGTCTCTTCAAACACCAGCTATGCCAGGTTCCTCAGGTGTACAGGTAAGACTTCTCCCAGAGTAAGTCCTGAGCCATTGGTAATAGGCCTGGCACATCTCATGATCCCCAGAAATGGTCCAGGTCATCAGGGAGACGGTCTTGTAAGATCAGCAGCTCTGGATTCCCCTCCAAGTCCTGCACAAGGAACTGCAAATGAGGAAGAAGGAAAGAGGCTTTGGAATAAAATTCTAGAAACAGTGGGAATTAATGTGGTGTTATTAGCAGGATCATCACTCCCTGTCACTTCAGGAGATGAAGGGTAAGAACAATATGGAGAATGTAGGGCAAGCATACGCCCCAATGGGGGCCCAGACTCCAGAAACACAACCACCACCAGGATGAGATGATCCAGAACCTAACAAAAGAAATTAGAAGACAAGTTTTTTCTTGGTTCCTTGGAGGATATGGTATATGCTATGTTTCTCTAACATCTCCCAGATGAAGGAAAGGAGATATATTCCACTGGACTGCCACAGCTAGATGGATGGATGTTCCATACACCACAAGAAAAAATTCAAAATGATATATGCTTTACACGCTCATGTAATTGATGTGACTAAGTAACCACTTCATAAGCATATTGGGTGGAAAGTAGCGGCAGAACAACCGCTAGTGTGGCTGCACTGGGATCCGCACGCTGAGGGGGCCGACTGGGTGGCCATTTCTTCCCACCGATAACAGAACACTGTGCAGGAAAAGCTCAGACTGGGAGAGACTCAGACTCCCAACTGCCTCAGGCAGCTGAATGGATGCCAGAGAAGCCCTCTTGAACCTAAAGGTAGGAAACAGAAGGGTACATTTTGCATGTGTGTCTGTATGTATATTTGTGTATTTCGATGGGGGGGGGGGCTAAAATATTCTTGCAGCAGGGCCCTGTCTTCTTTAGTTCTGCCACTGGTGGGAACTTTTTACAACCTTATTATTTTATTGCTATGCTTTTGTATCTATACTTTCTGCATTTATGCAGATACTTATTTTTAATTGATTCACTTTACTTCACTTGAGATTACTTTACTATAACTGTCATTTTGTATTTGCTCACAAACTATAATTGCAAGTTTAATTTCTATCACTGATTTTTATGGCTACAGATGGCTGGAAGTCTAGTGCAAATTGAGATTATGCTAAGTGATTATAGCCACTATTATGATAGTGTTGCTTTGACAAGAGGATATGCATAGTGATGACATTGGCCTTTACTAAAGTGATGTGCCCACTTTATTTATTCATTTATTTATAAAATATTTTACCAGGAAAGATACATTGAGATTTTTTCTCATTTTCAAGTATGTCCAGGGTCCACAAAACATTGCATTGATACAATAGGGTACAATAAAATAAAAAAAACAATATTAATACACAACATAGACAAAATTTTACATTGAACAGGTTGGAAATATATAATCAACCATGACATGTGCATTCTGTTTTGACGTATGTAGAGAGTGATCTCTTAAAGTACTTTAGGCTTGGGGAAGATTGGAAAGTGTGGGGGAGATCGTTCCATAATAGCAGTGCTCTGTAGGAAAAGGAGGATCGGGCTGCTTTCTTTTTGTATTGAGGTAGACTAAATAAAGTGCTGGTATTGGATCGAGGTTAACAGAAGGTGGGAACAGAAGGTGGGAACAGCCGGGGAGAGCATTCTGCTCAGGTAGGGAGGGAGCTTCCCAGGAAAGCTCTATGTTGTTCCCCTGAATGCATTGATTGTGAATATGTAATTTTATGTGAATGTGATGTATGGTTTTAGAGTTATGAAAGTTGGGTAGAAAGTATGTTTTAACTGTATGTGTAATTGAGTTTCCTCTCAGGATAAGGGGAGGGAATATGTGGGATGTAACTGATATGTGATTGGTTGTTTTATACCTCCCTGTGGGCGGTCCTGTATGTGAAAGGCTGTAATAAAAACCAGGCTAGGTGTGCCAACACAAGAGTTCCTGTTTTAACCCTCAAAGTGAAGTGTTGTCTCATTATTGGGGGAAGGATTTATTGTATGCTGTTCCAGTTTGACTGCTAGCAGAGTAAACCTATTCGTATGGTTCCTATTCAACTGTCTACAGCATTCATATGCTTGAGAGGATTCATATGCTTCTCTGGTTCGGTGGTTGTGGTGTCTGCTGCAGTGCTTGGAGTCCTCAGGAAGCGCTAGGAGCATCCTTTAATGGAGGTACCCAGTCGGGGTGCCAGGTGATCCGTTACATTGGTGGCAAGCGGTGGGATGGCATCCTAGTGTGAGGTAAAGCAGCTCAGAGACACAGTTTGTTTGGAGTTACAAAGTGAGGGCAACGCTAGTATCCATACAGCGCCCCTATCTACAAAAGAACTAACTTCAGCAGAGCAAGCATGGCGTATGACTACACTCAGGAGGAGTTTGACAGAGAGGTTAATGAGGTGCTGTCTAACTTTGGACCCAACCCCCCAGAGAGAGCCGTGCAGCTCGCCAGGAAACTAGTAGGAGAATACCTGCAATCTCTAGTAGATTTGGCCAAAAAGGAGTCCCAGGGAGCCAAAGGTGTCGTCCTTCCTCCCCAGCAGCAGTGTGTACCCCAGGGAGCAGAAGGTGTTGTCCTTCCTCCCCAGCAGCAGGGTGGGTCCCAGGGAGCCAAAGGTGTCGTCCTTCCTCCCCAGCGGCAGTGTGTGTCCCAGGGAGCTGAAGGTGCCGTCCTTCTTCCCCAGCGGCAGTTTGTATCCCAGGGAGCTGAAGGTGTCGTCCTTCCTCCCCAGCGGCAGTGTGTACCCCAGGGAGCAGAAGGTGCTGTCCTTCCTCCCCAGCGGCAGTGTGTATCCCAGGGAGCTGAAGGTGTCGTCCTTCCTCCCCAGCGGCAGTGTGTACCCCAGGGAGCTGAAGGTGTCGTCCTTCCTCCCCAGCGGCAGTGTGTACCCCAGGGAGCTGAAGGTGCCGTCCTTCCTCCCCAGCGGCAGTGTGTACCCCAGGGAGCTGAAGGTGCCGTCCTTCCTCCCCAGCGGCAGTGTGTACCCCAGGAAGCAGAGACCGTCTGTCTCGCACCCCAGCCGCAGGACAAAATATTGAAAGGGGAGACAGTTGGTCCCCCTCTCCACCAGCAAAGAGAGTGTCAGGGAGAGGAGCAGGTTACCCCCTCTCCCCAGCAGCAGTCTACAGTTCAGGGAGAGGAGCTTGTTACACCCTCTCTCCAGCGGCAGCCTAACCCACCAAGGGGAGATGTTAAGCCCCACAACTATGCAGATGGGACCGTAGTCTCTGCACTTGCAGCACCAGGGGTAGGGACGGTCGGTCCTGTCCACCAGCCACAGAGCAGTGTATCCAGAGGGGAGACAGTCGGTCTCCCCCTCCCACAACCAGGCTCCAACCAGGCTACTTCAGTAGTAGCGCTGGCACCCGGGCAGAGTACCGCTGGTCTCTGCCCACTCAACAACCCACCAAGGCAGTCTACCAGCCCCCCGCACAGCCGTGGTGAGGCACCTGGACATGGACAAGTTGCTATTTTATCCAGGTGTAGTAACCAGTTATTGTGGGTGGGCTGTATTGCTGTTTGTGCTTCGTGGGTGCGTTGCTGGACTAAACAGGGCACTGACTGGCAGGAGGTCAGATATCCTGTTAGTCTGGATGGTAAAGGGGAGAAATGTGGCGAAACCGGCCTCGCCACGTGTCCTTGGAGGGGGCTGTTTGCCCGCCTCTTGCCTTTGGACTATGGACCAGACTTTATGTGAATGTGTTAACCCAGATAGCTATGCCATGGAGCCCATTCGTGTAGTTAAAGACTTCGGCTCCATGGCAATTGAACTGTGTGAATAGGATCTGAGTGCTCTTCGGTAGTTTTGTGCGCTCAGATCCCAGCTATCTGGGAATATGTGAAATGTCTGTGTGTTATGTGTAAAAGGTGACTTTATGTATTTTAAAGTGTTTTATGTCTTTTTGCAACCATGTGCTCAATGGAGTCTGCCTCTATCCCTGGATAATTGAATTACTTTCCCCCATTGTCTCCAGGATAGAGGGCTCTGTAAAACCTGTTTGAGCCAGATAGCCATGTGCCAGCCAGGGCCCAAAAGATACTTTTACTAACTTTTGAACCCCTGGTCTGATTCATGCCATTTTTTAATATGTTGTTCCCCTGAATGGATTGATTGTGAATATGTAATTTTATGTGAATGTGATGTATGGTTTTAGAGTTATGAAAGTTGGGTAGAAAGTATGTTTTAACTGTATGTGTAATTGAGCTTCCTCTCAGGATAAGGGGAGGGAATATGTGGGATGTAACTGATATGTGATTGGTTGTTTTATACCTCCCTGTGGGCGGTCCTGTATGTGAAAGGCTGTAATAAAAACCAGGCTGAGTGTGCCAGCACAAGAGTTCCTGTTTTAACCCTCAAAGTGAAGTGTTGTCTCATTATTGGGGGAATGATTTATTGTATGCTGTTCCAGTTTGACTGCTAGGAGAGTAAACCTATTCGTATGGTTCCTATTAAACTGTCTACAGCATTCATATGCTTGAGAGGATTCATATGCTTCTCCGGTTCGGTGGTTGTGGTGTCTGCTGCAGTGCTTGGAGTCCTCAGGAAGCACTAGGAGCATGCTTTAACGGAGGTACCCAGTCGGGGTGCCAGGTGATACGTTACATCAGTGTTTAGGAAGAGTTTGTTTTTTGCGATCCACTTTTCTACCTCTGTAAACTGGTCTTGGAGGACAGCCTCAAGCTGCGGTAGATTGGATTTGCTTGCATAGATTACTGTGTCATCTGCGTGCATTTGTACATTTGAAGATTTGCAGACATTAGGCAGATCATTTATAAAATATGTGAATAGTAGGGGGCCGAGAATGGAACCTTGGGGAACACCACACGTGACTGGGAGAGGGAGGGAGTCACTGTCAGAAATGGACACATGTTGTCAGCGGTCTGATACATATGATCGAAACCAGGCTAGTGGACAATCACCAATAGAATGTCATGGTCTACTGTGTCAAAGGCCTTTGCAAAATCAAAGAAAATAGCTCCAGTTAGGTCTCCTTGTTCCTTCCCAGTTTGGATGTCATTGAAAACTTTTAAGAGGGCAGTTGTAGTGGAGTGATTCAGGCTAAAAACCCGATTGGGTCAGATACTATGATTGTTGGTAATACTCACATAGTTGCATATAGATGCATTTTTCTAAGATTTCTGACAATACTGGGAGCAATGATATTGGGCAATAGTTAGAAAACAAAGTAGTGTCACCACTTTTATGGATAGGCACTACTCTTGCAGTCTTCCAAAGTTTGGGTATGTACTCAGACACCAAAGATTCGTTAATTAGGGTTAACGACAGGTTAAGCAATTGCCGGCGCACTGAACTTTAACAGCTTGGAGGGATTTAATCAGATCCAGACTGTTTTTTAATTTTTAGATTATTAAGGTGTTTCTTAATGACACTAATAGGTACAGGTCTAAAAATGAACTTGTCTATATTGGGTCTTTGCAAATTTAGTGGGGCCTGATCCACATTTGTAGTTTCAGGATGCATGTCATTTATTAACTTGGCAATCAGGGTAGTGGAGCATCCAACAAAATATTTGTTAAAGGCATTTGCTACATCTAAGGGAAGTTGCAGGGTTTGGTTATCCACTTTGACAGTGGTGGGTTGGGAGTGGATAGGGGGAGTTTGTAATTTATTTATGACTTTGCAAAACTTTCTAGGGTTTGATAGGTTATTGTTCAGATTTTCACAGAAATATTGGGCTTTGGCAAATTTTGTTTGTTTTGTGCATACATTGTCTATATGCACAGTGATTGTTCATAGAGCCAGTATCCTTGAACCTTGACCACAATGAATCCCGAAACTGGTACATTTGGATGAGGTCAGCTGTGATCCAGTTCATATGTGCCCCTTTTACTCTCACCTTACACAGCGGGGCATGCAAATTCCAAACTTGTAGGAGTTCAGACTGAAAGAATTCAACTGCACAGTCTAGATCTGGGATAATGTTTAATCTGTGCCATGAGAGGTTCTTGATGTCATTAAGAAAGGATTCATTTTTTTGAAGGACCTTGTGATTTTAACCTTGGGAGAGGATTTAGTAGCCTTTAGTTTGCGCACGCAGTACACTAAACAGTGATCACTGAAACAGTTAGGGAGAACACCTGCCTCCTGGATTCTATCAGGAGAAGTGGAGAGAATCCAATCAAGCAGGGTATGGTTATGGCTTTTAATGTTTATGCGAGTTCGGGAGGAGATTAATTGCGTTAGCTGCAAAGTCTTAAACAGCGAGCAAGAACTATTATTTTTAGGATTCAGCCAATCAATATTAAAATCTCCAAAGACCAACCATTTACTTTTTGGGTTTTCAGCTATGGTTTCACTAAGGAGATGGGCTATGTAACGGACCGTTTTACACACAAGGGGTAAAAACCATTTAGGCTATCGTCCCCCTTTCCAGAGATGCAGGCACAGCTATTGTAAAACACCAAACTCACGAACCGCCAATAAGGGAATGCTGTAAACTCCCGAACGGCATCCAACATAGCACTCCAAACACACGAATTGGAACCATACGAATCACTGCTAGCAGACGAATAGGAAAAGCATCCAAACGGCTTACACTCCTAGCAATCAGTCTCTATCAGCATTCAGTAAATCCCCCCAAAGACGAGACAAGGCTCCGTGTTGGGGGTCAAGCAGTGGTCAGACAGAGCTGTGGATGTATTGTGCTTATGTACACATTCTTACAAATTAGTACCACCCACAGGGTTTTGGAAAACAACCAATAAACACATCCAATACACTCAGACACTCCCACACAAATTCCTCCCCTCTGCATGTGATTCAATTACCTTACACAATGGGTAATGTAATTTAGCACAAGCAGATAAATACAATTTTTCCACATTATTCATAACTTGAAAAGTATGCATCACATACACATTTTCAGAATCAGCATACTCCAAATACAAACATACGTCAAAATAATACAAATTGGTCCAGTGGTTCAAAAGATAGATCGTAGTCCTTTGTGACCACAGGAAGCATGACTTTTCTGCCCAAAACCAGTTCCACAGAGTCTTCTATCCTGGAGATAATTAGAAGTAATCCAATTATCTCCAAAGACAGAGGCAAAACTCCATTGAACACATGGCAGCAAAAATACAGTAAAATACAATAAAATACACAAGGTTACATTTATGACATAAAATACAGACATGCAACATATGCCCAGATAGCTTAGGTCTGAGCGCACATTATTACTGAATGGCGCTCAGAGCACACACATACAGTTCAATTGCCATGGAGCCAAAGTCTTTCCCATAGTCTTTCATTATACGAATGGGCTCCATGGCATTGCTATCTGGGGTATCACTGCTCAAACAAGGCAAGCACCAAATGACCCGGCTTTCTTGTCTTTGCAGGGGAAAATCAAGCCTTTTAACATGGGGCCATAATCCAAAGTCAACAGGCGAGCAACCAGGCTTCTCCAATGCAATGTGGCGAGATTGCTCTCGTCACAGGCTATGTCAGATAGGGAATGCACTGAGGAGGTAGGTGGGCGGTAGATTCCTGCATGAATGATTGATTTACTGCACAGGATCTCAGTTTTGCCAGAAAGGAAATCAAAGGTGGCAAGAGGGCTAAAGTTTTGTAAGGGGGTAAATTTTATGGAATTGTGAACATAAATAACAATGCCTCCTCCTCTCTTTGCTCTGTCATTTCTAAAACATTAATAACCCTTTATAGCAATGGCAGAGTCTGGTATTTTAGTTGTTAACCATGATACTGAGAGCACAATGATTTTTGGTTTGTAATGGGAACACCCGGCTTGCAGTGCATCCAGTTTAAGGAGTAAGCTACGGATGTTGCAGTGCACAAAAGAGAGGCCTTTTTGAGTGGGGAGATTAGAATTAGAATTAGCTGGTGGACCAGGGTAAGACTCCACATCATTTGCAAGGGCAAGTAACACAAGGAATAGGAATTTGGACATTGTTTTTGTTTGGCCATATATTGAATGGGATACTTTATAATTTTGTGAGGTGGGGGTAGGTGGGCTATTTTTTATAACTCTGTCTACACCAGCACTCAGGAGATAAGTTACAGCAACAGAGCAGGCCATGGTGTATTATAATTTGTTTTCCAGTTTGAGGTGTGTGCTTTTGGCGGGAGTGATGTGAACAAAAGTGGAGTGAGAAAAGGGTTATTGAGAATAACAGTATATTCATATTTGGATTCAGGTTAGTCGTATGAGGTGTGTAGATGAAAATGAAACACAAATAGTGAAAAACTAAATTTAAAAATTAAATCAAAGTATAGAATATTGGTGTGTGATATGTAGCCATTTGTAGGGAGAGAGGGGATCCTATAGGGTTAAGAGATTTGAAAGATGTGCTGATCGGTATTTCCACCTGTCATTTCAGGTGAATGAAAGTTGTGTGGGAGACTATTTATAAATGAGAAAATGAGCATGGGGTGGGTGGGCGAGGGGTAGGGTGGGAGGTGAAAGAGTCTTCCAGAAGGCTACCTGTTGCAAATGGCAGTGGAACAGCTGATTGAGCTGTGGTTGCTTTGCTGGGCAGGATACATTTTAAGATCAGACTGTGGGAGAGAGATATCTTAGAGTCAGATGGGCTAAGGGATGGGAAAGATGCATCTATGGACATTTGATTTAAGGGTCATCTAAGGAAAAACAAAGGGTAAGAGTTAAAATTACAGAAATAAGACAGAGGTATTAATGTAGGGAAATAAAACCATTAAACAAATAACAAAGAAATATATATGGGCTTGAGCTGGTTAAACTAACTTTTAACATAATGGACAAGACAAAGGTGATAAAATAAGCAATGTGCCAGGGATATGCAAAGTATGATTAGCACAGGCTGTAATTACAAAGACATGGAAATAAATACATTGAAAATAATAAAATAAAATAATAATCACTAAATATAAAAACACACACAACAAAAATAACATAGTTTGTAAAAAATATAATGAAATGTTGCAATCATGTTATAAAGAAAACTCATAATGCAAAACTGTTGGGTAAAGGAGACATTTTATGCATATTGTAAGGCAGACTGAAATAGCTATGTACATATTTCATGATGGAGAGAAAAGGGCAACTAATTAAATAATTCTGACAAAGCTAACTTTGTCTGTGTAAGCTATGTAAACGATACCATATAGAGTATGATTATATATGTTTCTTAGCTTATATAGAAGAACAGTGTATGAGAACGAGTGATTTGAGAACTGAGAAGAACACATCTGTCTGCTCCACAAGAAATGTATCGTGTTCAAGAACTGTCTATGTTGATGGAAGTATTTTGTTTGTTTGTTCTTTTTTATTTGGCACTATAGGCTGAACTTGGCCCCTGATACTTTTATTTAAGTAATCTTTAAACAGCTTTTGATGTTTTCATGTTTTAATACTAAATGAGAGTCCCCAGCAGCCTATCACCTCTCTGCTGTTTTGGCTAATGAGGATGTGTTAGCCTGAGCAGCAGTGGGTAGCTGTGATTGACTGAGAGTGTCAGCTGATAGCTTTTAGCCTATCAAAACCCGAACCGACAGCATGAATGGGTATGAATACAATGAAGTGTGTGATATCTTCTTTAGCCACCCCCCCCAGATGGGGCCAGACTGTGTGTGGCCAGGGACCATTATTTAGTATTAACCTGTTCTAAAGTGTTTTACCACTGGATGGTCAGACAGTGCCAGGGAACTCCAGGCACTATAACAAATTTAAAGAGATAAAATGGTTATAGTGGCTACAGTGTCCCTTTAAAGAGTATTTAATGTGTCTGTCTGTTCCAAAACCAACATCAGTTTAATAACATTAGACTTGACCCTCTTCCACCTAGGCCCTCTTTAATTCAAACAAATTTGCTAGAGACACTTATTATTCATCATCTATTACCCGTTCTGCAAGTGTCCATTAATTGGAACTTTATAGGTCATGAATACAATTCAAATAGTTTCCACTTCATTTAAAAGATGGAATTCCTTACCTGGCACTGTCAACTCCTGTCTGCTCCATCCTTCCTACCATGAATTGCCGCTCACAGTATGCCTTCCATGGAACCCTTTACCTTCTGTATCTGGTAAGCACACGTTCTGCTAGATTCTAAGCTTGCAAGAGATGGGCCCGCTATTGTTCCTTATCAGTATGTATCTATGTGCATGTTATGTTGACTTTTATATAATTGATAATTGTCAACTTGTCAACCACCCTGTTTTACTGTACAGCACTGGGGTATTTCCTGTACAAAGATGGAATTATATGACTTGTTGCAGGAAAACGCAGAGCAATGTTGGGCATTTAAGTTATAGATAAAGAAATCAACTGGCAACTAAGAGACGTAAAAGACTACTATTTTTTGTTTTTACTATTTTTTTTCAGATGTTTTTTTTCAGATGTATTTCTCTGCTTGATAATGCTACTTACCCTACAATTTTCAATTTAAATGTGTAATATTTCATTTTCTCAATGTAGATCTCGCCAACGTTCAGCTAACTTTCTTACCAAACTTCATTAATAACTCTGCTTTCTTTTGGAATTTGAATGTAATTTACTTCTCATACTTTTTCTAAAGGAATCCACCCAGAGGAAATGAACCTTGGTTAATAAAAACTACTTTTCACTCACTATTTATACATTTTCTAGCAATTTTCCAAGCAAATTATGTAGATCTTACTTATGCTCTGTGAACAAACTCAAAGAAGATTTCATGTAACAGATTCACCTTAAATGTCAATGCTCCAGATTGTGTAGGATAAAATGAATGATAAATTGTCGGGTGATGAAAAGGAAAAATAAAGAGTGAGAGGTTCTTGATGAATTATATTTAATTCATAATACGTTTCCTACAATTTACACATTATGTTAAAGAACTTTGAATGTTATAATGTTCTGGGTTTCAATCCTTCATAGAAATCACTAGTAGAAAGTATATATTGCAATGCCTTAATACACATTAATTATTCGTTTTTTTTTCTTCATTAGAGCACATGTACTGTACCTTGTGCACCCTCTCCAACATATCATCTCATATTCAGCAGAGAAGTGGAATTAGAAGCTTTGAAGTACCACTTAAAGAGGTGGATGGGTAATGAGACTAATAACCAGATCAAAACAGTTGAGGCAATTTGGTTCTTGTATACCGTCAAAGAAAACTGTAGCTGAGAGCCATCTAATTAAACTAATGATTGCAACACCCATATATTTTATTACAATTCGGGACCTCTAAGGAAACTATTATGTTAAGCAACTGTATATATTTTTTGTCTTCTGTCTAGCAAATGGAAATTGCTAATACATATCAAATATATGGGGAGTGATGGTCCTGAATATGATGAAGGTTACCTGTCTGTTCAGCTTCAGCTAATTAAGTAATGGCACTGATAAAGCAAAAGACAGTGACTAAGGGGACATGAGCATCAGTATGACATTGCAGAGAAGATTTTTTTCCCATGGATTTGAAAATGGAAAGCAGACATGAGGCAGGAAGCTGTGCGGAATAAAACAACTTGGAGCACTGGATAACGTGGGGGTAGGGTGGGAGAAATTGTTAAAGGAATTGAGATACTGATCATCTAAATTATGTGGCAGGAAATGAATTCCTTGCAGCATCTCTCGGGCATAAGATCAGCTTTCTTATCCTTTCTTTCACAGAGAAGAATCAGACTGAGCTGATAATTTTAACTTCAACAATATACACATTCTTTTTATATCTATGCAAATAGTACTGTAGTAGTGATGTTCAAATATTACTTCATATGAGATGAAAGATAAGTATATGTATCGTTTCATCATGCAAAAAGTGCTATTTTCCTAATTTGTAAAGGGTGGCATACTCACATGGGCATAATGCAAAGTATCTGCACTTTACCAATTGTATTAGACAATATATTTGCACCATGACCAATAGACTTTTAATTTGCAGTTGGCATCCAATTTCTTTTTCCTTCCTAAAGGACAATATACTCATTCTTATACTGTGGTCTGTAGATCTGTTGTAATATGAATGCTCATGTAACATAAAATGTAAAAAGTAAACTTTCCCCTAGTGTCTGCCTTTTTTAATATGTCTGCTGAAAGTGGATCAATTTTCATTTAAATTACAGCAATGGGTTAGGGTGCAAGATCTGGCATGAATTAAATTGAAAGGCAAGAATAAAAAATAGATTGTAATTACTCTGCTGTTATAAATCAGAATACAATATATTCAAAAAAATAATTTTCCTTTTATACTAAAAAAATACAGAATGAAAGAAAATGTTGGTGATCGCTATTATTAGAAGTGATGGGGCTTAATATTTTTAAGAGCTTACCCCTTTGTGATGGATTTTTTCAGGTCACTATAAATAAATGAGGTAGAGGCAAACTGTCTGCCTACACAAATTTCAATATGGACAAAAAAAGTCTCCACAGTGCAGTAATATCCCCACACTGTAGTTCCAACAGTGTATAATAGCCAAACAGGAAAAAAACGTAGTTTTACTTTTTCCTTCTGAAATAAAAGGTGTAGCACCATGGGGTGCACTGCAAATTCAAGTTGCGCAAGACTCATATCTTTTTCCTGTTTGGATGCTTTACAGGGTGTGGCACCACCCCTTACTCTATATAGTGCCACACCCATGGCTGTCACAAATCCAATCTTGCTAAGAATGATTATTATTATTATTATTGGTATTTGTATAGCAACTTGTTTCAAAGCGCTTTACAATATTATGAAAGGGGGAGCATTTAATAATAAATGAGACAATTACAAAATGATATAGGAACAATAGGTAGATGAGGACCATGCTCATACGAGTTTACAGCCTAGAGGAGGTGGGCTTTAAAAACACAATAGGGCAGGAAGGCGGACAGCAAATAAACAAGGTGGAAATCAGCAGAACTGGAGGTGAGAGTGGAAGGTGGCTCTAGAAGAAAGCAAGAGACAGATATGTAACATAGAAATTACTTCTATGTTATAGGCATTTCTGAAGAGATGGGTTTTGAGGGACTTCTTGATTGAAGACTAGGGGAGAGTCTGATGGGGTTGGGCAGGCTGTTCCAAAGGAAAGGATCCGACTGTGAAAAGTCCTGCAAGCGCAAGTTAGCAGTAATGGTAAGAGCAGCGGACAGGAGAAAGTCACTGGCAGAGCGCAGTGACCGAGAAGGGGCATGATGTCAAGATTGATGAATAACTCAGGACTTGATGCCTCAGTTGTTATCCATAATAGAATAGTGAAGTGGAGATTACCAAGGCAGGAAAATATGGGGAAAGCTGTCCATGGGATTTCTAAGCCCAACATGTACAGCCAGCCTCCATTAAGAACATAACATGATGCAATAGCAGTGATCCTGGTGTATGTTTGCTATCACTGGAAAGCCTCATAATGAGCATGAGCATTAATAACCCAAATTGGTCACGATTGAAATAGAACCATTGTCACTACCCATCACAGGCTGGTGATAACTTGTTAATGGACATCCTATTATTTATCCAGTGTGTGAGTGCTAAGCATGAGCTTTAAGAGTTTTAGATCTTTGAAAGTATGCCCAATAATCTGTTATGGTCAACCTCAACATCTGCCTTTACTGTGTTGACTGTACTGGGAACTATTTCCTATACTGCTTTCAGTGATGAAAAATTACAAATATCTTTTATGAGATCTAGTATATCTCTTTTACTGTCTGGAGGCTTACTGTAACTGTAGTAGATGGTCTAGAGTAAAGGGTCTCCCCACAAAGTGTTCTCGTTCCACGGTTTCCACCATAGCATATTTTGAAGAAAAAGATTGTGTCTCAAGCACTGCTGCCAAAAGGAATCCTCTCTACGCATTGTTGGCGAACCTGCAGTCGCATTGCTACTTTCGCTGCCATTTAGTCATTAATCAGTATGTATGCTCTTTTTCAGGAGATGTGTAGGAAGGCTCTGTGGGACTCACACAAGGCAGGTGTATCTAGGGCTGCATCATAAATAAAGGGATTTAAGTTTAACTTTTAAATGGCAGAGAACTGAGCAGTACGACTGCAAGGACAGTACCTTTAAGCTTCAGCTGCTGTAAAAAATATTCACAATATATATATTCCCTCCACAGAATGTTCTTCATTTTTATGTTATTTGCATCGTGTCTGTAATTGATATCTGTAATGGATACCTCTGCCGACGGATGCTTGTAGCGCTTCTCAAGGACCATAAGCACCGCACCAGACACCATAAGCACCGCAGACTCCACGAACCGCCGTAGCTTGGTTGGGATCTCGCTGTCTCCTCCCACCCTATTCCTCCAACCTCTGGATCCAGGAGCGTGTGGGAATCCAGAGAGTATAGAGAGTATAGCTGGGTCTCTCCTCCAAGACAGTATAGCTGGGTCTCTCCTCCAGGAGAGTATAGCTGGGTCTCTTCTCCAGGAGAGTATAGCTGTATAGATGAAGAGAGAGAGCTCTTACAAGAGCTAGCAGGGAAGCTAAGAGCATAGCAATCCATGTAGTGATTGTAGCTGTTCCCCCCAAACACGAGACGAGGCTGCGAGTTGAGGGTCAAGTAGAACTGGTTTAATGAATACAAAGGCATTTTTTTCCACACAAGGTTACCACCCGCATGGACCTTGTTGAGCATAGGACATAAAGTCACAACAGCCAATCAACACAGTATTGTACAGTTAAACACTCCCAGCTAATGTACATAAACCCTCCCCTCTGCCTGTGATACAATTACCAAACACAATGGATTAACTCAATTACCACAGGCAGAAAATATCCAGTTTTACCCAAAGTCCAGAAACACCCCAAAACAACAACATATCCCTGGATAGCCCTGGTCTGGGTGAACAACATATCCAAAAAATCTCCTAGATCAGAGCAGGGGTTCAAAAGTTTTATGGAAGTCACATTTGACCGACCGTAAGCATAGCTTTCATGCCCAAAACAGTTCCACAGATTTAGGCTGTGTGGCTGGTCTATCTTCTCCTCTATCCTGGAGATAATTGGCTTAAGTGGCTGTGGTAACCTAATTATCTCCAGTAACAGGAAATATCTCTAAGTCAAAAACTGTTACAAAAACCACATAAAAATACATAACTCTTATAATACAATGTTTAACCTATATGTCCCATATATACCCAGATAGCTTGGATATGAGTGCTCATTATGTCTGAAAAGCGCTCAGATCTCACAAATACAGTTGGATCGCCATGGGGTTAAACAATAGCAAGGGCTGATGAGAGATTGAGGAGGAACAAAGCAGCCAGTTTCAACTGGTCTGGCAGTGTCCCTGGGACAATGCCCTGCTGGAGAAACAATAGGACTGGAAAAAAGGGGGAGGGGAAGAGGCACATTTTCCCATGGATTTAAAGGGGCAGAAAAAGTGTTTTAAAATCCAATAAGCACAAATAGACTTTTTAAATGGCAATACACCCCAGGAGCCATAGTCACAGGGCAAGAGGCTGGCAAGCAGGCCCCTCCAAAAGTCAGTGGCAAAGTGTAGTTCATCACAATATCATTATATCTGTCCAAAAAGTCCAAGAAGAAATGCTAAAATAGGAATGCATAGTTCCCAACATTTGGAAAAAAATTCCAGGGACCCTTTGCAGCACGGCTATTAATTACTACCTTGAAAATTTACGACACCTACTGCCAAAAATTTCCGCCCACTATGCCCAACTCACATAATTAATCTCCGCCTACTTCACATAGTGCAGATTACAGGATCTACTCAATAAAGAGAAAATTACAGGGAACTGAGATGGTAATTTCAAACTTAAAGCCAAATTAGTAGAGTTGGAAAAATTCTCCCATTCAGCTGCACTATTTCGACCTAAAGTTTGAAATCCCACCACAATTCCCTCTCACAATACAGAGAACAGCACTATACAGGAAGCACTGACTGTCCCTGGATATCATACATGGACCTGTACTATACAGAAAACACCACTATACAGGGAGCACTGACTGTATCAGGATACTATGCACAAAGACCTGTATTATCGATAAATTATCGATAAAATTAAGTTTATCTTTATTGGTACCTGTAACAAATGCAATATATAATTGCAAACAATACATTCACACAGACTTCTGAATACAGTCACTGACTGCTGAACACATTCATACACCGACTGCTAAATACACGCACACACAGACTGCTGAGTACACGCACACACACACTGCTGAGTACACACAAACACACACACTGGTGAGTACACACACACACACCCTGCTGAATGCACACAGGCTGCTAAACACACACACATATACAGAGTGCATAGACACAGTACACTGAATACACACACACAGACTGCTGAATACATACAGACTGCTAAATACATACAGACTGCTAAATACACACAAACAGACTGCTGAATACACACAGATTGCAGTGAGGGGTGCAGTGTATGTGTTTTTGTTTAGGGGTGTTGTGTGTGAACGGTGCGGTGTGTGTGAGATGTGCCGTTTGTGTTAGAGGTGCAGTTTGTATGTGTGTGTTTGAGGGGTGCAGTGTGTGTGTGTGTGTGTGTGTGTGTGTTTGAGGGGTGCAGTGTGTGTGTGTGTGTGTGAGAGGTGCAGTGAGTGAAGAGTGCTGTGTGTGTGTGTGTGAGGGGTGAAGTTTGTGATGGGTGCTCTGTGCGTGTGTGTGTAAGTGGGGTGCCGAGTGTGTGTGAGGGGTGCTGTGTATGTGTGTCAGGGGTGCTGTGTGTGTCAAGGGTGCTTTGTGTGTGAGGGGTGCTGTGTGTTTGTGAGAGAGGTGCTTTGTGTATGAGGGCTGCTGTGTGTGCGTGAGGGGTGCTGTGTGCGTGAGGGGTGCTGTGTGTGTGATGGATACTGTGTGTGTATGAGGCATGCAGTGTGTGTGTGTGTGTGTGTGAAGGTGACGTGTGTGTATGCTGGGGTGCTTTGTGTCAAGGGTGCTGTGTGTGTGTGTGTGGGGGTGCTGGGCCCTGGTGGTCTGATGGTGGTGAGTTGTCACAAGGATATTATACACACAGACCTGTACTATACAGAGAGCAGCACTATGTAGGGAGCACTTACTGACCCAGGATATTATACACAGAGCAGCACTATGCAGGGGGTACTGACTCTCCCCAGATATTATACAAACAGACCTATACTATACAGAGAGCAGCACTATACAGGGAGCAGCACTGACTGTCCCATAATTTTATACACACAGACCTGTATTATATAGAAAGCAGCACTATACAGGGAGCACTGACTGTCCCAGGATATTATACATACAGACCTGTACTATACAGAGAGCAGCACTATGCAGGCAGCACTGACTCTCCCAGGATAATTTACACACATAGACCTCAATAAAGAGAGAATTACAGGGAATTGAGATGGTAATTTCAAACTTAAGGCCAAGTTGGAAAAATTCTCCCATTCAGCTGCACTATTTCTACCTAAAGATTGAATTCCCATCACAATTCTCTCTCACAATACAGAGAACAGCACTATACAGGAAGCACTGACTGTCCCAGGATATCATACACAGACGTATATTATTCAGAAAGCACCACTATACAGGCAGTACTGACTGTACCAGGATACTATGCACATAGACCTGTATTATCGATAAAATTAAGTTTATCTTTATTGGTACTTCCAACAAATGCAATATATATATATATATATATATATATATATATATATATATACATTCAATACATACACACAGACTGCTGAATACAGTCGCTGACTGCTGAACACATTCACACACAGACTGTTAAATACATGCACACACGGACTGCTAAATACACGCACACAAAGACTGCTAAATACACGCACACACAGACTGCTGAGTACACACACACAGACTGCTGAGTACATACACACACACACACACACACTGCTAAGTACACACAGACAGACTGCTGAATACACACACACAGACTACTGAATACACACACATACTGCTGAATACACACACAGACTGCAGAGAGGGGTGCAGTGTTAAGGGGTACTGTGATTGTAAGGGTGTTGTGTGTGAGCTGTGCAGTATGTGTGAGAGGTGCAGTGTGTGTGAGATGTGTAATTTGTTTGAGAGATGCAGTGTGTATGTGTGTGTGAGGGGTGCAGTGTGTGTGTGTGTGTGAGAGAGGTGCAGTGAGTGAAGAGTGCTGTGTGTGTGTGTGTGTGTGAGGGGTGCAATTTGTTATGGATGCTGTGTGTGTTTGTGTGTGTGTAAGTTGGGTGCCAATTATGTGTGTGAGGGGCACTGAGTGTGTGTGAGGATGCTGAGTGTGTGTGAGGGGTGCTGTGTATGTGTGTCAGTGGTGCTGTGTGTGTCAAGTGTGCTGTGTGTGTGTGTGAGTTGCAGTGTGTGAGAGAGAGGTGCTTTGTATGTGAGGGGTGCTGTGTGTGCATGAGGGGTGCAGTGTGTGTGTGTGTGTGAAGTTGGCGTGTGCTGGGTGCTTTGTGTCAAGGGTGCTGTGCATGTGTGAGGGGTACTGTGCCCTGGTGATCTGGTGGTGGTGAGTTGTCACAAGCTCACTGACATACACACACACACACATACACACACAAGCTCACTACAGACAATCTCACTGACACACACGCAATCTCACTGACACACACAAGCTTTCTCACTAGCAGGCACATACACACACACACACTCAAACACACACAAGGCTGATTATATCAAGCCTACCTGGCACTGGAGGCTGTTGCTGGGAGCCAGCAGCAAGCAGTCTCCTGCTTAATGTGGGGGCGGTTCTTGATGGCAGAGGTGGATCTTGCATTCATGGGTGGAGCTTACAATGTGGGGACAGAGCCTGTGTCCACAAGGCAAAGCAGGAACCTGTGTGCAGGGGAAGCTGCTGGGAATTTGGAAGGGAGACTGTTAGTGCTCCTTCTGGCCCCCAGCATCTTTCTGCAGCTCCCAGCACCTCTCTATAGCCTCCAGCATCTCCCAGCACCTCTCTGCTGAATTCCCTTTTCCGAGGGAAAATAATAAAACCACATGGCCCTGCAAGTTGCCGGGACTGTCCCGGGAGAGTGAATTGCCCGGGACAGACCCCAGCTTGCCGGGACTGTCCTGGCAAAAACAGGACATTTGGCAACTATGGAATATGTGGTAGATATGTCCTTATGTTTTGACTTTTCTATACTCTTCGGTGCACCCCTATGTTGAATTCATTTAAAATTATTATTTCACTTACTGTAAAGGTAAAATTACATTTTCTCAAATTTCAATGGATGAATGTGTATTGTTTAATTAGTTCTTTTATTTTCAATAGTTCTTTTTACATGTCACTTGAGAGTTATTTGTGATAACTCTACATTTATTTTTGTTTAATTATTTTTTTTGTAATAACATAAAACCTTTAAGAAAATGTTTTTTTTTTTTGGTAAACAGGAGAAAATAGGAGACAGTTACTGCTGTACCAAATGTCAGAAAATACATTTCAATGCATCATGCCTTTTTTAAAATACTCAACCCATGTCTTTGGCATTTCTTTAGAGTGTAAGCTATGAAGTTATTTTCGGACACAAAACATATATCTATCAACTGTTTGTATTGTGTGTGCACAATTATATAGTCATTGACCTGCATTACCATGTCTAATTATGGGCCTTACATTGAGCCATGTTTTTCAATTATCCTTACAGTAAATTAAACATTATTTTATCCAGGTTATAAATCTGAGATACACCTGCTATCTTCCATTATCAACCAATAAAAATCAATATAGGGGACCATACTTATTAATAATAAAAAGGAGGCAAATATATTATATATATATATATATAACAATTTCAAATTCTTGCTGAGATTATGCATACCAGAATGCTGAAAAGCCAATTCAACGTCCACTAATGCATCAAATATATCATTCCAAATAAAGATAGCTGGGCTTGTAGGGAAGCTTGCCAAAGCAATGACATGCGCATAGTCATCTTTTTGGCATATGCCTTACATTACCTAACTTACCCACCTTCCCAGAAAGACACGGACACTAAATTAAAGTGGGTAAATGTCACGGCTTTAATAATCAAAAGGTATATACATATTTTCATAAAGGGTCATTGTCAGACCAAACTCTGTACATACGCCATTAACTACATCACCAACCATGATACCCCCTGACAATTACCCATAATATAACTTAACATCCATAATCAATAACAGTATTAAATTGCATAATACAACACTGCCACAACAGGCAACGTAATAGAACAGGTTTAACATTGTAGGGGCATACCGAGACACTCCTACACCACCAGGTTGAGACCCACCGACGGGCTCTAACCTACCAAATACAAAATCCAACCAAGTGAATATTGGTACAGAACCTCTAAGCTTCCTGCTACCATTCCTACCTACCCACATTATGTCTACATCCCTCGCCACGGCTCAGAGCTTGAAGCCTCAAGCTATCTGAGCACCCCACCCACACATTAACAATACTCGCTGTAAGCCTTCCTGGAAACCCATGTTGAGGAAATCATTACCAACATCAGAAAGGTGCACCCCATCCCACCTGTAATATCCAGGAATTATCAATTCCACGTCCACATGCCTAACTACCACACCCCCAGTAAGCGTTATAAACATTGACACCAGTTTATCAACCTTACCTGTCATTCTGGCTACTGCCCTTGTATCCCTGGCATGTCTCAAATGTAACCTTGTAAATTGTAGAAAGTAATCCAGGCACTCCAACGAATTCCAAAATAGGCAATTTTATTGGAACCAAGAGTTACACAGCAATGTTTCAACCCCTCAGGGTCTTTATCAAGCTTTATATTTGGTCCATATTGGTACTGGGACCTGTCCAGTGGAGCACCCTGGATTTCTAGATGAAGGGTTGAGTGCACTTCCATTATTCCTTTTATCTATCAAATGTAACCTTGGTACCATCTCTTACCAAATAATACCAGACACCACAACCTTTCCACATCCACTTTACACTTTGTACCTGCACCCTCTGTGACAACTGCCCTAAATCATTCCCCCCCTTTGTGTATCAATAACAAATCAGGTGATTGCCCCAAACCCAAACTCCCAAAAAATCTCACCACACACTTCCATCCAACTGAAACCCCTAGAACCAAACCAAGATAACTGAACCAGGTGCCATGGAAAACCCAGATGTCTTTCTTGTTGTCAAACTGCATCTCTCTGGCACGCTCAATGGATGTATGAGTGGCCCACCAACCAGGCGACCCAACCTACAAGAAAAGTATATAATACCAACTACAAAACAGAGGAACCTACTGCCCTTTTAAACCAAACGGTCCGGCCTAATATATGACCTGAACTGCACAGACTCCCACCGACCGATTCTTTTCACTAATTCGTCTCCCAAACCAAGTTGGCCTGCCTCCTTTGCAGCCCCAGTCCTAAACGATTGCATCCTGAACTGCATAGGATCTAAACCCAAGCGGCCCAAGTTCAGCCGAAAAACCCAGAGAAATTGGTATCGCGACAGGTACAATCCATCAAAAAGGAACCCTGCACCTTGGGGCGAACCTCCACATAGGTAGCGGCACACCAAACCGTACATAACAGTGAACCTGGCAACGAACAAAGTTCCACCATATAGCCTTTTCCAAAGACATCTGTTTTCGACCTTTGTAGCCGAATGGCCACCTGGCCATGACCCAATTCCACATCCTCCAACTAAATCCCCCACCCCACCTGCTCGATTACTACTGACCAATTCACTTACCCTAAAGGCCCCCCAAAAAAGCCCAGATGAATGCAAGTGTGAACGTGCCTCGTGGTGAGAAAAACAACCTCGTCCCACACCCTCCATACCTTGACAAACGCCATCCTAGGTGCCAAGGAACCATACGCCCAAGCAGGAGGTCCTGAACAGCTGCTCGTTGTCCAAGCAGATCTGCCTGCTCCAGGGGCCACCGTGCAGAATCTCTCCCACTGCGAACGAGACAATGCATTGACAACAATATTTAGCATCCTAGGCACATGACAATATTATATTGCATACTCAGGAGTACAAATCACCGCAACAAGCGAATCACAGGAACCGAGGACGCAGATAACTGATTCACTGCCCCCACCACTGACATACTGTCCGTGAAGAAAATAACTTTTTTGTTAACCACTTTGTAAACCACTAAGGGAAAAAGTTCCAGAAATGTGCGGATGATAGGATCTGATTTCCACCATTCCGGCAACGGTTCCACGCAACAACCCTATGCTCCCGAAGCATCCGTAAGTAGTTCAAATTCCAATAGTTCCAAAAAAAAGACCAAGCCGTTGAAATCTCTAAGGAAAACATCCCAAACCTCAAGATCCGCCCTCATATTTGCCGTAATTCGGACAAAGCGGTGCGGAGAACTGATCCCACAAGAAGCCTTCACGAGAAATCTGCTAAAAACCTGTCCCACTGGTACAACCCGACAAGCAAAATTCAGACGACCTAACAAGGATTGCAGCCGCCTGTACTTCACGAACCGCCCTCCGCAGCGCTGTCAGCTTGTCAGCCGGTAGCCGACATTCCCCTGCCACCGAATCTATCTCCAGACCGAAAAAACTGAGACATGTAGCTGGTCCCACCATTTTATCTGCCACCGACGGGCTCTAACCTACCAAATACAAAATCCAACCAAGTGAATATTGGTACAGAACCTCTACAAACTTGTGCCACCCCTTACCCTCGAAGTAACAGCCCAGAAGATGGTGACAATCTGGATGGATTGGTAACAGCCTCCACGTCAGCTTTCACCAGCAAAGCCCCTGGCCCGTGTCCCTAACCAACTCAACCACTTGGTCGAATGATGCATAGGACACTGAGCATAATGCGGCATCGATGACATTATTGACTGACAACCCCTTCGGATACGAAAGGTGATGGGTAAGCTGGAACTTACCGGGCTCCTTTTTTGGCATTGGGTATGGGGGCCTATTCAAAGGGGCCGTCCATCCTCCCCAAGTGGACCTCTTTACCCAACTTGTCCCTCACAACATCTGGAAATTCCGCTACTGATTTCAAGTTATGGAAGGACGGAATACAAGCATGATCCCAAAATGGAATGAAAAACCCATACAAAAACCCTTCCCTTAGCAAGGTAGCATCCGCCTGATTAGTGTAGCGGTTTAGCCAGGGCAGTATCGCGCCGACCTTCACCGGCGTTAACGCCAGTGGAAGCAGCTGGCCTTGCGGAAACACCACCCTCAGCTACCGCCTCTCCGCATTTAAAACATAGGCTGAGACCGTGGGTGCCATCGCAGCTGGGAACACTCATGTTTGAAGCAACAGGTGGATCCTCACTTACATTGTCCTTTGTTGAATGACCATCAAAGACCCTTTTTGAGCATGCCCGCACCAGCCCCAGACTGAAAGGGTGAAGCCAACTTCTGGGCCATCATCAATTTAATCCATAATGGCAGGTCTATCTGGTCCCACCAGGTAAACCGCCAAACGCTGACGAAATGGTTCGTCATAGCGCCACCAAGCCAAACCCCCATACGTATGGTACGTCTCCCAGATCCCATCCAAGTAATAGAAGAATTGAGAACACTTTTCAGGGTGTGTCTCACCCAGAACACTGGCCAGTATGCAAAAAGCATGTAACCAGTTCCCGAGCGACTTCGGTATCTTATGGTATCTCTGCCGTCTTTCTTCCTCCTTTTTTTTAGCATCTTTCTTGTCTTCCTCCTTCATATCTAGGTATTCCTCTAGCAGTAAAAGCAAGAAAATGTCTAAGAACTCGCCCTTCCATATCCTTTCCTTCAATTCCGGGTTCAAGTGACAGCCCAGGGGGCCGGCAAAGGAAACATGCATGTTTTGCTGCATCTGGAATCCTACCTACTAATTCCTGGCGCTCCCCTCCAAACTCTGTACTCGCAGACGCAGCTGCCATGACACTTGTGCTATTACCAACCAACTGCGTCCCATGCGGCCCCCGGACCCCTTGCTCTTGCCTCCCACACTTGCCCAAAGCCATTCGATTGACCCGGCCCTGTGCTCAAATTATTAAGGAAAACCCGAAGCCCCTGTAAAAGGTCCCCAGAAGAAGGAGAAGCCGCTGTGACACTTGTGCTATTACCAACCAACTGCGCATCACCCGGCCCCTGCACCCCCTGCGCTTGGCTCCCACACTTGCCCAACGCCCTTCGATAAACCCTACCATGCGCTCCAATTATCAAGGAAAACCTGAAGCCCCTGTAAAAAGTTCCCAGAAGAAGGAGCAATAAGTGACTCACCAGTCGACCCCCAGGAGGTAACACTTATGGGGCTGAACTCCATTCTCTGCCGTCCAAAGACCCAGGAGCCCGCTCTGACATTCTGGGACCTGCATCCTGGACCCAAGCCCGGTCCGTGAGCAAATATTCCAAGACCCTGGAAGGAGAAGACAGACTTGGTAGGCCGTCCAACATTTCCCTGATCTGCCTGCCTTCTGCCCGGCTCTGACCACCCGAACCATATCTGCTGTCCTGACCCTTACGGCCGTTGTGCCTACAATCCTGACGCTGACGGCCGTCCCGTCTGTCATCCTGGTCTCTGCGGCCGTCATATTGCGCAAGCGAAGAAGGAGAAGTAGAGGAGGAGGGAAAGAGAAAGAAACAAGAGAGGATGAAGAGAAAGTAGATGATAAATTTATTCCTATTTTAAACCTTTCTGATAAAATTTTGACAGATACACATATGTTTGTTTTGCAGAAAGGTTTTAAATTTGCACCAAGTTGTGAGGCTAATAAATTTGATAGTTTTTTAGATTTAAATAGATTTTTATGTAAATTATGTTTAAAACATTTTTTTAAAGATTTTATACCTAGAGAGGAAAAAATTGCTAATTTTTATAAACATACAGATCTAAAACAAAAATCCTCTTTTTATCCATTAAACAAAAAATCTGAAGCAATGAAGGTTTTTGAAAAATAGGACTTTTAAGGAAAATGTTTTCGTCTGAACCAGGAAGTCCTCAAGAACTACAAGGAAACATGACCGCTGACCCGGAAGTGCCCTTTGACGTATGACGTAACCGGAAACCGGAAATCAGCTAACCGGGAATAACGACTGGAAACCGGAAGTGAACCGGCGAAGAAACTACAGCGCGCCTTTTTTGAAGATATTTAAACTAAAAGTTTGTTAAGAGATGTAGCACTTTGATAAAGACCATTATCGGGCGAAACACGTTAGTGCAATACATTTGGAGATTCCATTTTATGCTTTTTATGCTTTTTTGTTCCTGTATCTCTTTACCTGGTATTTATCAAGGAGAAATTTTCCAAGTGATTATCTTGACCTGTTTTCCAGCATTTTGGTCTCCAGAATATCTTACAAGGCGCTTGTAGTCTGAGCCACTCTTAAAGGCTCAGCACCACGTGAGTGGGCTATTTTATGTTTTAGTAAATTTGTTTATCATATGCAGGCTATACTATGATGTGTATTTTATATTTTTAGGACATTTATTTGAAAAATCCAAGATTAATGGTAACATTGCATGCTTTAATCTTGTATGCTTTTACACTTGGTGTATATAATTTGCTCTCACCACGCTTTTTTTTTTATTCTGTTACTTATTCTTTGTGAGATTTGGAGTGACTCACACTTGGTGATTTTGAGCATTCAATATTTTGCTTTTCTTTTATTGTGTTTTATACGCAAGCGATCTTGTACCTCTCCCGTCAGGGGAACTACCGCTATCGGACCTGGAAACACTCCCCTCATCCCTGTGAGCATGACACGAAGGGGATGGCTGATAACCCCTTAGCCGCTCCCTCCCAAGTCCTCGCTGCGCAAGCTGAATGTTGATCGCTGGTGGGGACGCTAGCCCCTCCTAGTCCTGCTCCTCCCCGATCTGCCAGTCTCCCCGATGGACGTAACACTAGAGGACCTGGCATCGCAGTCCTGGGTGCAGCACGATTCGCTGTCCCAGTGAGCTCACCAGCATTAGAACCTCCTGGGGCCCCACTGCTGCCGTCCCTGACCCGTATATCCAACCCAGCAGGGTGCATGCGCTGCTTTAGGGGCCGTCGCAGCCACTCCCCCGGCTCACCCATGAAATCAGCATGCTGTTCCTGGGCCTGTTCCCTGCACGTAGGCCCTCTCCTGCAGAAGCACCTTCCCTCTCAGAAGGGGACCCATCACACTTAGCCTGCTTGACTCCCCCCGAGCCGTGCTGCTCCTGTGGCAACCTCCTAACATGCTGACCAGGGGGTAAGATCCCTACCAATGCTGGGCCGCCCAAGTTAAGAGAAGGGGGACCCTCCCGGAGCCCAGAGCCCCCCTGTTTGGGCCGTCCCAACCCTCTTGGGGCCGACTCACCGGGTGCTGAAGTCTTCCCACTGCTGAAAGTCCAGGCCTGGCAGAACTCCACCGACTCCTGGAGCCCGCCATGGGTGCCGCATCACTAGTCCTGTCGTCCGCCAGGAGGCACGGCTTGGGAGTCGCAGCAGTCCTGCCATCTGCCATACAGCGTGGCGTCACTCCGGAACCGCTGGCGTCTGCGCCAGCCCTCTGAGCACTGAGATGCTGTGCAGCCACGCCAGCTTGCCTACCCTGATCACCGGAACAGGACCTCTCCTTCCCGGCCACCTCCGCTTTAGACTGCGGCCTGGCCAACAGGCTTCTCCTCCTCCTGTGCCGAGGAATGGAACTGGGGCTTAAGCGCTGGGGCAGCCAAGTTTGCCTCGTGGGCCAGCGCTCTGGCACTCCTGAAGGCCCTAGTACTGGAACAGCAGCTCCCAGGCATTACTGTAGCCAAGACATCCCTCTCTCCTGCTCAGCAGACCTGACCTTCTACATCAGAGACTCCATATTGGGATCCATCTGAAAAAGAAAAGAGACACCAAACAAACTTGCCAGAATCCTTGGCTGCTGCAGGGGGAGCTCTGTATACTGTATGATTATGGTACAGCAGCTCCCAGGCATTCCTGCAACCAAGACATCCCTCTCTCCTGCACAGCAGACCTGACCCTCTCCATCAGAGACTCCATAGTGGGATCCATCTGCAAAAGAAAATGAGAGACACCAAACAAACTTGCTGCACACAACAACAAGTAAGTCAGGATTAGTTAAAATGGCTTCTACACAAAATGTATGTTATTAATACTCCTATAGGCCCTGCCCCCTTGACCTGTCAACCCACTTGAACCTTTACCCATTGTATGCCTGATTCCTAGCTATGTCAGGGCCCATTCCACTTAGTTTCACTGCCCCATAGGCTACAGTGTTCCCCAAACAACAGGAAAACAACTTTATTGGCACATACAGAAAAGGTATAATACAGAGCAAGATAGAGAAATCCCAAAAAATCACACATTTAGACATGACGGTCCTTAGCCATAGGATGTGATACTTTCTCTCTCATAATACCATCTCTCTGTTAGGTTCTTTGTCTCTAGATAAAAAGTCTGCATCTGACATCAATATACCACCGTAGATAATGAACTGTGACATTATTAAAACCTGTTATGTGCAAAAAATTTAGTCTGTTATAATTATGCCTGTGAGCAAATATAAAAAAAAAGTAAAAGAGAAAATTATACTTTAGAGTGTGTTGGTAATAGAGGAATTATCAAAGGAAGTACAATGTAATAGAAAGCAGCAAGTACAGGAAGGAAATAACTACTTATAACAAACATTAATTTTAGAGCACAGTATTAATCTCCCTTAAAAGACACATGTTTAGAAACTCATAGATAAAATTCTAGCTGTGTTTATATTTACTGCTATTAAATCTCATATAAAATCTAAACACTTCTTGCAATTCTCCATAGACACGTTTCTTTAAAAAAAAGAAAATCAGTTTAACATTAGTGTATACCATTTATTTAGTTATGCATTACAACGTGGAACAAGAGATCACACAATTAACAGGCCACTGCGTGCTTATTTGAATATAAAATCTCTTATTGACCTTTTCTGTATTATTTTTTTTGCAAATCAGTTTATTGATTTTTCAAAGCATGAAAAGATGATTTAAAGATCAGTATAAAGAGACACGCATGTCTCTAACATTTGATTAGCCTTCAGTATTAGGGTAACATTGTCACATGAGTGATATAAGCATATATATAACATCTGCTATAACTATGGGGCTGAGTGTCCCTTGTGGGGCTGACTGAGGCTCTTGATACCTGAGCCACTATCCCCTTGGTCAGACTCCTAACGAACTTAGAGTTGTTTTGTTTACATCGTGTGGAGCCTTTTCATTTCGCGTGAGATTGTGGATATGCCTGAGGTAGTAATTGGGTATGCCTAATGAAATATGTTTATGAAGCTCTATCTCACTTCTACACATTGGGTTGTGCACTCTAACTTCGTCACGTCACCCCACACAGACTCATCTGTGGGATGCAACGGCCCATAATCACAATATCCCTCTGTGATTGTCGATCACCAAACCCCATAGAAATGAGGACATATGTATATTGAGTGGCGCCGTCTCAGAGATGAAGAGCGAGAAGTGTGCTTGTAAAGAAGAGAAGAGGATAGGAGAGAGGGAGAGAAAGGGAGAGAGATATAAAGAAAAAAAAAGGAGCGAGAGAGGGTGGGAGATAGGCGGGGTTAGTATTGGTTGTGTATGCAGCCCATTATAGGTGCATATTTGGTTGGAGAATGAGTATGCCTGAATAAGTACCTGTATGGGCCATGTTAGCCTTGCACTGTCTTTGGGTCATACTTTTCTGTATTTCTATCACATTCTTCTGCAAATAGGTTTTGCTTTCAGGGAAATAAGAAAATTGAAAATGCCCACCTGTCTCCCAGGGCTCACAGCTACCAAGACAAGCTACAGCCTTAAGCAGAGCTTGGGTCCCCAGGACTCACACCTACCAAGACAAGCTACAGCCTTAAGCAGAGCCTGTGTCCCAAACAGAACATTAGCTTCCAGGACTCACAGCTACCAAGACAAGCTACAGCCTTAAGCAGAGGTAGTTCTTTTGGATGGCTGCCTGCCCACCCCAAGGAACTCACTACATTTATAGATATCACAAATTACCTGACTTTCAAAACACACTAATTATGTCTCTCAAACCCTCATCACCTGCTCAACTATCACACTCCCTACCTGCAACAACTGACCCCTCTCATCTCTTATGTGACTTTAAGATCCCACCTCATCTAATTTTGCATAACTAAAAATCTTAATTTTCCTTCTTTATAATATAAAATCCTTTATTCTCCTTAGAGAGTGCTCTCCCTTCTATTCTTTACTTTCACGCCACCTCTCTAATTTATTTATCCCTCTGCTCACCCGTCCCTGTGGACACCATTTTCATTGCTCCCACTATATCCCTCCCCTCTCAATTCATCCCATGCACTCTACTAATACTTTTCTAGCCTATCTCTACCAACCCTTTCTAAAACCTCTATACAAACCCTCTCACAAAACCTTTAAATCCTACTCCCACCTTCTCTTACTTTCTATCCTTTTGCTCCTAGCAGCTGGTGATGTCTCTCCAAATCCAAGATTCAATTGTCTTTCTTCCATCTCTGACGAGATGTCCTCCCACTTTTTGAAACTCAATCTCTCTAAAACTGAACTTCTTGACTTTCCTCCTTCTAATACTGATCATCCTCCTTCACTCTACCTTCAGGTTAGTGGTACCCACATCAGTCCATCCTTGCAAGCGCACTGTCTTCGTGTTATACTTGATTCTGGCCTTACATTTGAGCCTCGCATCCAGTCTGTTACCAAATCCTGTAGTGTCCACCTTAAAAACATAGCTTGCATACACCTCTTTCTTACGCAAGATGCTACTAAGGAGCTTATCCATGCTCTAGTAATCTCATGCATGGATTATTGTAACTCTCTCCTAATAGGTCTTCCCACAAGGCGAAACAGTCTGTAATGAATGTTGCCGCCAGACTGATTTTCCTCTCCCATCGCTCCTCTCACACCTCTCCTACCTGTCAGTTCTTACGTTGGCTCCCTGTATCCTATAGGAGTCAATTCAAGGTATTAATCCCATTCAAGGTACTATAAAGCACTGACCAATTCTAGCCCCTCCTATATCTCTTCACTAATCCACAGGTATGCCCCTCTCGGTCTCTCAGCTCTGCCCATGACCTTTTCCTGTCCGCTGCTCGCACCCGTATGGCCAACTCACGCTTGCAGGACTTCTTGCGGGTATCCTCTTTGCTTTGGAATAGCTTGCCTACGGCCATCCAGTTCTCCCCTAGTCTGTTTGATTGCTACCTCCTGTTCTGTTGTGTTTTACGCCCCACCTCCTATAGACTGTAAGCTCGTTTGAGCAGGGCCCTCTTCAACCTATTCCTCTTCCTGTACGTTTTTGTAATTGTCTCATTTATTGTTAAATCTCCCCCTTTGATAATATTGTAAAGTGCTACGGAATATGCTGGCGTTATATAGATACCAGTAATAATAATAATTAGTGAATCCAAGTAAAGCATATTCAGATGAAAAACAAGACTTCTGCTCAGATGGTTTATATCATCTAAGAGGGCAATTTTGGAAAGAGATAGCATGACTGATATCCATCTTGTCTTGACTTGTATATATGAATAAGTGCTGCCTGGGATCATTGGAGCCACTTGGACCTCTTCAAGTCCCTCTATCTATGTCACAGTTGCTAGTGTGGTCCAAACATATACATAAAAAAGGAAAGTAAATAAAAGGACAGAGCGTAAATCGGACCTTAGAATGGCCGGACTAATACGCTAGAGATAGAGAATGGTCAAAAGGAAAGCCGAGGTCAAGGAAGCCAGAAATACTCAGATACCATTTAAACAAGCCAAGTCAGGGGAACCAGAATTCGGAATAACCAGGGAAAAGCCAAGATCAGGATACCAGGAAGTCAGATTCACAAAGATAAATGCACTCTCGGGAACGAGGAACAGGAAACCACAACAGGGCAAGGAACTGGAGTGAATTAGGGATTTAAATATCCCTCTCTGGGCTCTGATTGGTCAATCGTATAAATTTTAGTGGCGGAGCTCGTGGTGTGCGCGACCATGTGATCAACGCCATCTTTGATTTGGGTGCAACGCCCAGAAGACGTGGAGGAGCGGTTCCCGGCTTGCAATATTGGCAAGGTCGTGCCGGTCAAGAAGGGCTGCGCCATGCGGCAGGCCGGGAGCCGTAACAATCTATTCTGTCTGTATGTACATATTTGTGAACAAGCGATAAAGATTACCCTTCTCTACATGCATTGCACAATGTATATTGTTGCAGCAGCATCTTTGCCACTGTCTGAATGCTTGTGAAGAGTACCCATCCCCACTCATCGTTGGTGTCCTCATTTGCTTCTTGTCTTCCTTACCAGAACTTAGAAGAGGATTTTTATGCTTACTTGATAGACTGTAGAGAAAATTGCTCAATTACTTCTGACATTATGACTAATAGATTGCTATGAGGGAGAAGCAGAATCAGCAAGTATATTTGTTGCAAGAGCTTTATTTCCTGAAGAGAAATGCCGAAAGCATTGATCACTTCCCCTTTATTTTAATGCTTCTATTTTACTCCACGATGTACTTTAGTCCAAGCAACTCTTACTTACCTCTGTTGCTATGTTTCCCTTATTCAGTCTTGCCCTCTCTTGTAAATGTCATCTATGTCCTTCGATCTTTTGATAATGTTGTCTCGCCAAACATTTTTCTCTCTCTCTAATACTTTTTAATGTGCTGTGCTTATTCCTGATGATATTGAAAAAAAATCTTATACATGTACTGCTTCTTGTTTTCTTTTTAGGAGTGTGCACTTATAACCTATACACATCCAAAAAAAACAAAACACAAATACAATCGTACGAGCACTAAAACCTTACAAAGCAAAACTGTTTGTTGCTACCATTACACGCAACCTTTCAGTGCTGCAATATAGAGTGTAGGTCTCTACAGAAACACTAAAAACACAAAAAAATATGGATAGGATTACCCGAGAACCCCTAAAAATCAGGGAACATCCAATAAATGGACATCCCTATATCCTCAATCCATGTGGGGTTGCACAGTCTTTAAAACCATGTCACCCAACAAGCATATTCAATGACCAGGGCATGCTTAGTTCCCTGTCTTTAAGTACAAAGTGCTGATCTGTACTGCCCTTACAGAGAAAGAGAACAAGAATCACTCAAATAAAACTGGGATCTATCCAATCTTTAATTATCTTTAAGTGTCATAGGGGTACATGTTAGATACAGTTCACCATTTCAGCTTATTGATAATTAACCCCTTAGTGACCAACTCATTTTTCAATTGTCTTACCGTTAAGGACCAGTGCTCTTTTTACATTTCTGCTGTGTTTGTGTTTAGCTATAGTTTTCCTCTTACTCATTTACTGTACCCATACATATTATATACAGTTTTTCTAACCATTAAGTGGTCTTTCTAAAGATACCATTATTTTCATCATATCATATCATTTACTATAAAAAAAATTAGATGAGAAAAATGTTCAACTTTTTTTTCAAAATTAATGAAAGTTACATTGTAACACGAATATCTGTCAGGAATCCCTGAATAACCCTTCACATGTGTATACTTTTAAAAGAAGACAACCTAAGGACCTAACTTGGGGTATTTCGACTCTTTTCGTGCAACCATTTTACCACCAATCTATGCCAAATTTAAAAAAAAATAATAATAATTGGTGATTGTTTTGACACACATTTAAGAATACATGTACTGAGAACTTTAAAGGAGCACTATATTGCCAAGAAAACAAACTAGTCCCCCCACTAGGTCCCTCTCACCCGATGGGCTGAATGGGTTAAAACTCGTTCCGCCACTTACCTTCTCCAGCGCCGGGCTCCCTCTGTGCTGGGGAACTCTCCACCCCCCTGCCGACCTCAGATCCGAATGCACATGCGCGGCAAGAGTCGCGTGCGCATTCAAACAACCCATAGGAAAGCATTACTCACAGTGAGAATCGCGAAAGCACATCTAGTGGCTGTCAGTGAGACAGCCATTAGAGGCTGAATTAACCCTCAGTGAAAGATAGCAATTTCTCTGAAACTGCTATGTTTTCAGCTGCAGGGTTAAAACTAGAGGGACCTGGCACCCAGACCACTTCATTGAGCTGAAGTGGTCTGGGTGCCTATAGTGGTCCTTTAAGGGGGTTACTGCCAAATGACACCCCAATATGTGTTCAGCAACATCTCCTGAGTACAGTGATACCACCCATGTATAAGTGTGTTAGGTTCTCTGGGGGCTAAAATATCATATTTGGAGGGTGCGCATTCCAGTTTTCCAACTTAAAAATGTTCACAGCTGGTCATCATGCACCCATGTCCTATTTGGAAAATTTTTGAAGCCTGCCAATGTAATTTACCCCTATCAAACCATATATTTTTGAAATGTAAACATGCTAGGGTATTCCAAATGGTGGTATTTTAACACTTTCCATGCACTAATTCTGCCACCAGTCTTTGTCAAACTTTTAGGTAGTCATTTTTGTGTTATTTTTTCTCACATTGTACTTTAGGCATGGATTCTCAGTTCCTGTTATGTGTTATGGACAGAGAACACCACGATATGTGTTCCGCAACATATCCTGAGTACAACAGTACCCCCAATGTACAGATTTTATGTGTTTTTGCAAACTTACAGGGGTCAAATGTAGAGCTTTCCTCTTTTCCATGTTTGTACCTTGAAATTTGCTAGATTGGTTTGCTTGGCCTATGTTGCCTTTGAGACTTTATAGCAGCCCAGGAATGAAAATTAACCCCATCATGGCATACGTTTTGAAAAAGTAGACAACCCAGGGTATTCAAAATGGGGTATGTCCTGTCTTTTTTAGTTGCCACTTAGCCACAAACGCTTGCCAAAGTTAGTATTCATATTTGTTAGTAGCATTTTTAAACACAAAAACTGCACTTTTACTGGTGCGTTTATCGTCATGATATGTTTTACGGTTTTAAAAACTCATATTTGTGTTGAGCGAAATTTCCCGAGTATAACAATAGTTACAGGGCCAAGATAGGGTTTGCCCAATTCAGTTTGCCAGATTGGTTTGCGGGGTCTGTGTTGCCTTTTGAGACCATATGGTAGCCCTGGAATGTGAATTAACCTCATCATGGCACACCATTTTCAAATGTAGACAACCCAGGGTATTCAAAATGGGGTATTTTCAGTCTTTTGTAGTAGCCACTTTGTCACAAACGCTGGCCAAAGTTAGTTTTTATTAGTTTTTTTGCATTTTTTAAATCATCGCCGTGATAAGTTTTACTTTTTAAAACACTCATATTTGTGTTCAGCGAAGTCTCCCAAGTATAACAATAACCACCATGTAAAGGTTTTATGGTGTGTTGGAAAGTTACGGGGTTAAATATACGGCTTGCCATTTAAATTCTCTGGACTGTCTGCCTGGGTTCCATTCGCATCTGAGGCTAATTTCAGTCATCGCACAGTATTCGATATGCCTACAATAAATTTGAATCTTGTGAGTGCAATTTAAAGCGCACTATTTAAAGGTGTACTCATTTTATTACTCTATGACGTTTTATTTCTCCCACTGTAGATATTTTTGTGTATTTATACTTTTGAGGACCTGGAGGAGTCCTGTCATATTCCTCTACAGTTTGAGTAGACTGTTATTTTAGGTAAACCTGATTTGTGGGGGATTTCTACACTTTGTATTAATTACACTTTCTGTATCAAGGTGAAAGTTTTTTTGTATTACATAAAATTAATTTTACACCTGAATATACTTTATGTCTGCATAGCGAGTTGTTGTCCTACCTCCTCTGTTGACCCATAGCTGCATATACAGACAAACACTGCTCTGTGTATAACACAAGTACACAATACAGAGATGCCTGTAATACAGAGATGCCTATATACATTCGAAGCAGTAACAAAATGGCATTGCAAGCTTGTGCAAAACTAATCAGGAGGATTAGGCCATCCATCACAGTAATCATTTTGGGTGATATTCATTATTCTCCTGTCTAGTAAAGAAATTAAATGTTTTTTTTCTGCTCTCCCTATGCATGTCTTCTTTGTGTCTAGGCATTAGCCCACCTTTGTGGCAGCAACCATTTCTCCTGAACTGCCCCTGTTTGGAAAGCCTTAAATGGCTTCCCCATGTCTAGCACAGACCTCCTGATGAACAGTGACATCATACATCCCTTCAACCCTCAATCCCAATGAAGTAGCCAGTTTGTGTGTAGGGGGTGGAGCACAAGTGCGCTGTAGAGATTTGAAGCTAAGCAAAACAACAGTCAGTTGGTGTATCCTCTTGCCAACAGACACCGGCACATGCTGATAGTCTGTCCGACAGGAGGAAGGGTATGACTTTGATTGTGGCTCATTGCAAATTCTACAGGTTGGCTACCAATTTTACTAGCACAATTTTTAGATAGAATCAGAATAGGAATGAAGTTATGCAAAGTGAAAAGAACCACAAAAGGTACCCTTTAAATCAGGGGTAGTTAATATGGTCCCTACCACCCACTAGTGGGCGGTTTGGGATTTCAGGTGGGCGGTGGTGGGTTCTGCAGAGAACGTCCAGTGGGCCTTGATGGCCATGGACCATAGCCGGCAGAGATCCTTTCATCCAACCCATGCAGAGCCAGCCTTACTGTTAGTCCAGGGCTGTATTTGCCACAGGGCTAACAAGGCATTTGCCTTGGGTTGCACTTTCCGGGGGGCGGCAAAAAACGCCACCCCCAAATGCCCAGGCAAATGTCTTCTTAGCCTCGTTTCAAGGAGGCCCAAGAGCTGACCGGCTGGTCACCTTTGGGCTCCCGCAGGGCGGATGGCCAATTTTGTGCAAGGTGGGTGGCGAGGGAGCACTGATCTGTGAGCTCTTCTTGCTCAGCTCCCTCGTGCGCCCTGCAGTGATGCTGGGAGCCGGAATATGACATCACTCCGACTCGTTGCATTACTGTGCGGCAAGCAAGGGAGCTGAGCAAGAAGAGCACAGTGAGTGTGTCAGTGAGTGTGTGCATGTCTGTCAGTGAGTGTCTGTCAGTCAGTGTCTGTGAGTCTGTCTGTCAGATTGTGTCAAATCAGTGAGTATACGTCTGAAGTCAAAGTGTGTAAGTCTTTAAAAAAAATAGATGTGGCTTTGACAGGAAGGGGTGGGGCAAATTTAAATTAGGGAGTGCCCAAGTTTTGTGATGCCTAGGGCAGCACAGATTCAAAATACACCACTCTGTAAGCCATCTCGGGTTGGTGAGGAGATCAAAGATCTCCCTCACCGGCCCACTGGCACTTAGAGGGATGGAAGGGCCTGGGAGGCCTGGGAGGCTCTGTGTTCCTCCCGCAGGCTGGCTGGAGCGTTGCTGCGCGTTACCATGCCAACACCCTGATACAGTGCTGTGCTCACAGGAGAGTAAGTCTGCAGCCTGAGTAGCTGCAGGCTAAAGTGAACATGCCATCACTGGACCACCAGGGTTTGCAGCATTATGTCCCCCTCTCTGGTAAAAGGTAAGAAGGGAGGGAAAGACATTAAGATTAGAGTTGAGCGGATACCTGGATGTTCTGGTTCGCCGAGTTCGGCCGAACTTCATCAAAAGTTCGAGTTCGGGCCCGAACTTGACCCCGAACCTGAACCCCATTGAAGTCAATGGGGACCCGAACTTTTGGGCACTAAAATGCCTCTAAAAAAGACCTGGAAAGGGCTAGAGGGCCGCAAAAGGGAGTAAAATGGGAGTAAGAGTAGGACAAGTGCCCTGCAAACAAATGTGGATAGGGAAATAACTTAAAATAACATAAAATACATAAAAATTTAAAATAATAATCTTGAACTAGGAGGAGGAGGTGGATGTGGAGTAGGAGGTTGAGGAGGCGGTGACTGTGCCAGTAGAGGAGGAGGTAGCCAACACTTTTTTTTAATTTTTTATTGGGGTAGCCCTCAAAATATTGGGACATATAAAAAAAGAAACATTTGTGGCCTGCAGTGCATTTATTGCAGTCCAATAACGCCATCAGGTTTTTAAAACTGTCCGTCTCTACCAGACGGAATGACAGCATTTCAAAGGCCAGGAATTTTGAAATGTTGGCATTCAGGGCCAGGGATCGCGGGTGGGTAGGGGGGTACTTCCTCTTTCTCTACAGTGTTTGGGAGATGGACAGCTGAACGCTTCCATGGGACAGTGTGGAGATGCTTGGGGACGGTGGCAGACGTGATGGCATTGCTGCAACATCCTCTGTTTGCTGGGTGGAGGAAGAGGTGGAGGAAGAGGCCGAGACAGCAGCAGAAGAGGAAGCAGGAGGAGCCTGAGACCTTTCTTGGTTTTTGAGGTGCTTACTCCACTCCAGCTCGTGCTTTGCATGTAGATGCCTGGTCATGCAGGTTGTGCTAAGGTTTAGAATGTTTATGCCTCGCTTCAGGCTCTGATTGCACATCGTGCAAACCACTTGGGTCTTGTCATCAGCACATTGTGTGAAGAACTGCCACGCCAGGGAACTCCTTGGAGCTGGCTTTGGTGTGCTCGGTCCCTGGGTGCAGTAGGCAGTAGCAGGCGTACTGTCTAGGGGATGGCCGCTCCGCTTTTGCACCCTGCTCCCTCTTATGCTGTGGTGGTGCCTCTGTGTGACCACCGCCTCTTCCTCCAAACTGCACACGTCACTCGCATGACCTTCATTCCATGTGGGGTCTAGGACCTCATCATCCTCCAGATCATCTTACACCCACTCCTCAACCCAGCCCTCCTTGCCGGTCTGCACACTGCAGAAAGCCACAGCAGTTGGCACCTGTGTTTTTCCAGCATGTAAAGTTCACTAAGAATAACTTACTGAAATGGCAAACACTATAATTGGCACAGCTTGTAGATTAGTGATAAAGATTATGGTCCCAGGTGTGTCCTGGGGCCCTCCCAGTGTAAGTAGTCAGCTTGCGATTTGACAACTTACCTGGGTTCCACTGGGTGTTGGTAGCACCTTCCTGTGCTGGCAGGTCCTGAACAGGAGCCTCAGGCACCTGGGGGCCTGCTGGTAACTTCCTCCCATGGAATTTGTCAAGCTGGAGTGGTAATGCTGCGTGGAGTGTTAAAGATTCAACGTGCAAGTAATAATTTTTCATTTACAGTATAATGGCAACCTATGTAAAACTTGTGTGGTATACTTTAATAACTCATTATTCTTTTGCAGGCCAACTGAACATCCAGAATGACAAACATACTTCAGAGTTGGGTTTTTCATTTTTTTAAGCTTGTTTTTTGATATTTATACACTTTTTAAAATATTTTTTTATTCACATGTTTAAAATCACTGAAAAATTTAAATTGTAAAGTCTGCAAAGGACATATGGAAATTGTTTTAGAATTGTATCCAGGCAACAGTTTTCCCTATAAACTGACCTCTCAGTTTGACTTGTGAGGGTATTACCCCAGAATTACAATATTGTTTAAGTACCTCTTAGCTATTGATAACTGGTTTAAATATAGCAGCTTGTTATCTGGTAGTTTCTAGTGTAGAAAATATCAATCTGTTTCCTCTCACTTAGATCTGTTTAAAGGGACACTATAGTCACCTGAACAACTTTAGCTTAATGAAGCAGTTTTGGTGTATAGAACATGCCCCTGCAGCCTCACTGCTCAATCATCTGCTATTTAGAAGTTAAATCCCTTTGTTTATGAACCCTAGTCATACCTCCCTGCATGTGACTTGCACAGCCTTCCATAAACACTTCCTGTAAAGAGAGCCCTATTTAGGCTTTCTTTATTGCAAGTTCTGTTTAATTAAGATTTTCTTATCCCCTGCTATGTTAATAGCTTGCTAGACCCTGCAAGAGCCTCCTGTACATGATTAAAGTTCAATTTAGAGATTGAGATACAATTATTTAAGGTAAATTACATCTGTTTGAAAGTGAAACCAGTTTTTTTTCCATGCAGGCTCTGTCAATCATAGCCAGGGGAGGTGTGGCTAGGGCTGCATAAACAGAAACAAAGTGATTTAACTCCTAAATGACAGTGAATTGAGCAGTGAAATTGCAGGGGAATGATCTGTACACTGAAACTGCTTTCTTTAGCTAAAATAATTTAGGTGACTATAGTGTTCCTTTAACAAGTGTTGTAGGTGTGAAACAATATTACAAGTGATCGATGTAGTAAATTCGAATCAAAGTTCCATTTGCAAAAAATAATTCTCGCCCATCATCTGTGGGTTATTGCATTTTTAAGATGTAGACTTATTGTATCACACTAGCCATGAACAGGTAGATTGTCTGGCACGTTGTTTTGGTGTTTGGTTTTTAACTTTGTAGTTGTGTCTTTACACAATATAGAAATGTATATTAATGCTCCTGTATATGAAGCGATCACAATAACACTTATTTTTCACTTTAAAAAAAAAAAAAAAATCAGGCTAAACAAAAATTGGTAATTAACAATATGACATCTGAAAAGCACATGAAAGGATGCTGAATGATTTTAAAAAAAAAAAGAACACACTACATGAAGGTCCTGTTCACTAGAGTGTGTAGTCATGAATGTAACCAGTAAAACTTTGTTTTTACAGCCACTGGTTGGCCCATACATATTTTAAAACATGTTTAATTTTGTTACAGCACTTGTAGTCTTGTTTTTAACTTGTCAATAATACATATTTTTGAATGACAGTGTGTTTTTTCATTGATTATTGAATTTTAACAGTCTAATGATAATTAACATGTCAACAGGCAAACGTAACCCGAATGATTTATCTCAGTCTTGCCTTCTATACTACCTGCACCATAGGCAACATTTATTTGCCTTTAGACTTTCTTGAGAAGCGATAACCAGATATGAAGTGCACACCCCAAATGTACTATTTAGCACAAAAAAAAAATGGAATTTTTAAAACTGCAATGTAACCACAGTATTTGACGGTTCTATTTGACTCTCAGATATGAAGTGCACACACCAAATGTACTTTTTAGCAACAAAAAAAATGTGAATTTTTAAAACTGCGATGTATTTAAAAATGCCTAGATGTTGACACTGAGCTCACAGCAGTATTTAAAAATGCCTAGATGTTGCCCACTGCGCTCACAGCAGTATTTAAAAATGCCTACATGTTGCCCACTGAGCTACCAGAACAGGAGTAAAGTAATGTGCCTGGCACATTAACAAACAGACTGACTGATTATTTCTCTGTGGCACTGGGCTCAGGGCAGGGTACAATCATGTAGGATAGCACCCGCAAAAATAATCACTGTAGTTTGCAGATTCAACACCAGAATTCTTTCCTAATCTGTCCCTCACAGCTGCAGCATCCTCTCCCTACACTTTAACTAGGCTTACAAAGTTGGATTACACGAGCCTTATATAGAGGCTGGGTCACATGCTGCACTGGCCAATCACAGCCATGCCATTAGTAGGCATGGCTGTGATGGCTTCTAAGGGCACACGAGTCAAACGCTTGTTGATTGGCTGCCCTGCAGCTTTTCAAAACGCACCATTAAATCGCTGAACACCGAACTCGAACCCGAACATTCACTGAAATGTCCGTGTTCGGGTCCAGGGTCCAAAAATCGTAATGTTAGGGTACGCTCGTTACAGTTCGGGTTCGCTCATCTCTAATTAAGATAGATTTTCACATCTCACCCACCTATACACAGCATAGACCCTATGCACCCTTCACACACACACACACACACACACACACACTGTCCCCCTCCACTTACATGCACTGATCCCCTCCACACACACTGCCCCCCTACACACACACACACACACACACACACACACACACAGCACCTCACAGACACTTAAAGATACATTTAAGTAATTTTTTATTTATTTTTTAAACCCTCCTTTCAAAAAATTTAAATAAATAAAAATATTGCACTTGCGCTATAAAATTAGTTACTGCGGCACTGGTGGGTGGTAAAGAAATGTTACCATCAACAAAGATACAAAAGTGGGCGGTAGGAATTAAAAGGTTGACTACCCTTGCTTTAAATAGTATATTTTCATGTATTGATTTTATTACCTTTATTCTTATTTTAATTGTTTGTTTTAGTTTGCATCTATTTCCGATTTTTATTTATTCATTAGGTGTGTTTAGCATCACATTTTCCAGCACTCTAGTACAGCAAATCTGAGAGAATTTTCATAGTAACATTTAAGATGAAGTTGGAAACATTTTTAATAGGGTGATGACAGCTTAATTAAAGACATTTTAAAAATCTAGCTTGAAAATCTAGTTTTGGTTCAAATTTGTCATTATCAAGTTAATGTATTAGCAGGGCACAATTTTGCATCAGCCTATATGCTTCAACTTACAACAGACTGATATAATGCAATCTTTTCTGAGGTGTCGTTGATGAAACAAGAACTGTCAGTTTTAATATTAGAACTGGTCTCTAATAAGCCAGCTATTAAACCATGTTAGGATCTGGGAAATCAGACACTAGCAGTTCAATCCCTGAAATCTAAGTCACAGAAAATGCCCATAAACAAATGTGATTGCCTATTACACCATTGGTAAGGGGTCATTTGTAGGTGAACACATAACTGACTAAATTAGAGACACTTTTAGTAACTAACTACTTCTCATGAAAAGTGTCCAATCACATAAAGGCAATACTAATTAACTTTGACACATTATTTTGGAAATATCTAAGGAAAATGTGATTTGGAAATAACATGAGTTTGTAATACTACAAATATAAATATATATTTTCTTAGTTTCTTACACAATGAATTGTATGTGAATTACTGGTTTTGACTGGGTTAAATTTTGGACGTAGCTTCATAAGCCATGGCCAGAAGCTATTTGTACTTGTTATAGAGTCTAAAAAGCTTTAGTTATAACGTATTTGAATCCCTGGATCTAGCTCTGCAGCTTTAAATCCTTAAGGACAAGTACCCAGGGGCAGACTGAGCGGTAGGGCACTTCAGACACAGTCCGAGGGCCCGGCCGAGTAAGAGGCCCCGCTGCCCGCTCTGTGTGTCTGGCACTTTCACACTACTAAATTGACACCGGCCACTCGAGTCCAAAGCCCAATGAGGCAGTGATTACAAGAAGCGGAGGTGAGGCCCGGCAGAGGTGATGATGAATGCCTAGTGAGCAGAGGCACGCAACATCACGTCACGTACTTACATTGATGTCCGCCTCCGGCACGGGCCACTCCGATTAAAAGAAAAAAAAAAAGTTTATTAGCATATCCGGTCCCTATGTATTGCTGCTGTGCTGGGTGGAAGCTTCACTGACCCTGATTACCAACTTGCTGCCGGGACAGAGAGGAGGGAAACCAAGAGACAGCACCAGAGGAAAGAGAGCCTAACTACCATCACATTCAGCCAGATGCCACTGGACACCAGGTATGAAAGCAGGAGGGATGGTTAAAACTATGTAATGTTATCTGTGTGTCTATGTGTTAGGCTGTGTATGTGTGTTAGTGTGTGTCTGTGTATATGTGTGTCTGTATCTATATATGTTTGTGTGTGTCTGTGTATCTGTATGTGTATCTTTATCTGTGTGTGTCTGTGTATCTGTGTGTGTGTATCTATCTGTATGTGTTAGTGTGTGCCTGTGAATTTGTATGTGTCAGTACCTGTTTGTCTGTGTATCCGGATGTATGTATGTGCGCGTGTGTGTGTGTGTATATATATATAAATATATATATATATTATTAAATTATTTACATCTCAGAATTCAAACTCCAAAACTTCACACAAATATATTCAAACATTCAAACTATAACACTACATACAGACACACCCCTACATTCAAAAACAAATACTATACATGAGTAAACCACTGCTTTCAAATGATAACAGTACATAACAACACATTACACAGAAATATACCCCTACATTCACACACATACTGCATTCAAAACATGCTTACATATAAACATACAAACACTGCTCAGTGCTAAGTACAACCCTGCAAGGATGGGCATATGGTAGATCCCCAGCTGGGAGTTGTCTACCTTTCTTTCAATCCTTGCGAAAGGGGGTTAAACAAAATTCTTGGACCAGGGCCCTATCTATTTTAGCTCCACCACTGAGCGTAATGCAGATTATCAACTTAAAAAATGGTACACATAGATACACACATTCATATAGCAACACTGGGGAATAGTAAATCAGAGGCCAACTTAAATAGACACTATATTCACCAGAACAACTACAGCTTAATATAGTTGTTTTGGCATGTATAGTATGTCTCTGCAAGCTTTTAATGTAAACACTGTCTTTCCAGAGAAAAGGCAGTGTTTACATTACTGCTTAGTAATCCCTCTAGTTGTAGTCACTCAGATGGCCACTAGAGGACTTCCTAGGTCAGTGCTGTACAGTGTGCAGCACCTACGTTCAGCATACCCATGCTCTGCATGGAGATGCTAAATGCTCTCCTTAGAGATAAATTGCTTCAGTGCATCTCTATGAGGAGATGCTTACTGATGCAGCACATCATTTTACTGCGTATGCGCAATAGCCTCCCAATGGTTTCTTATGTAAAGCACTGGATCATTAAATCGATTCTTCCCCCACTACATCCCCTATATCACTACTACAGCCCCTACTACTTCACTACAGCTCCTGTTCCCCATTAGAGTCCTGATCCCCCACTACATCTCTTATCCCCCCACTACATCCCCTATCCCCCATGACAGCCCATAACCACCCAAGCCCCACACTACAGTCTCTATCCCCAATTATAACCCCACTACAGCTCCTATTCCCCCATTAAAGCCCTTATTTGTAACACAAGAATGAACATGTGGACGGTGCGTGTATGTGGAGCGCGATGTATATTTGTGTAGCTTGTAAGTTGGTGGATACAAGTGGATCCCATGATCTTCTATTGCCCAGGGGCCCCATGAGTTGTCAGTGCTCCCCTATTGGTACCTAGATGCGTCCTACAAAATTTTCTTTAAGAAAGCAAATCTATTACTTACCTGATCGCCGCCGTTCCCTGCCGGCGATATGTGTTACTCTTGGTCTGGGCGGAGTGCCGGACAGCCCAGACAGTCCCCCCTTGGCAAATTAGGCCCCCGCGGGCCATGTGAGCGTCCATAGTGCTGCCTGCAGGGGGACTGCCTGGGCTGTCAGGCAGACTCCCTGCATCTGTAAAATAAAATAAAAATAATGTTAATAAAAAAAATAATTATATATATATATATATATCTAAATATATATAAATATATATATATATATATATATATATAATGTCATACGAAGTGTATTTTTATATTAATAGTGTAACGGATCTCCTGGAACCCTGTCTGGGTACCTTCCATTGACGGATGCTCCTAGGGCTTCCCGAGGGCTCCAAGCACTTCACTAGACACCATAACCACCGCAGACCCCACGAACCGCCGCAGCTTGGTTGGGGTCTCGCCATCTTCCACCCACTCTGGACCCAAGACCAGGATCCAGCTTCCAGTAGGTAGACCTCTCTTAAATCCAGAGAGCAGGAACAGGAACAAGCTCTTACAAGAGCTTTGTGATTATACTCTGGGGAGTATAGTGATTATAGCAATCCCCAGAGTGTAGGTAGTTCTCCAATCCCCCAAACATGAGCTAAGACTTCATGAAGGGTAGAACAAGTCTGAAGCTTTATTGGTACAGGTTGGCTTATATACAATTCCTCAGGCCATAGGCACACCCCCTGGACCTAATGGAACACCGCATTACAAACTGTACAGACCAATAAGAACAGTATACCAATGTCCGACACTCCCACACACATTAAACAATCCCTCCCCTCTGCCATTGATATAATTAAGGTAGTTAATGCATAAACCTAATTATCCACAGGCAGAAAAAACACACATTTATACAAAGTCTAGAAAACACCCCAAAACATAACATATCCCCATGTACAGGTTTTATTGTGTTTTTGAAAGTTACAGGGTCAAATATGAGGCTTGATTTTCCATTTTTTCACATTGAAATTGGCCAGATTGGTTATGTTGCTTTTCAGGGCGTATGGTAGCCCAGGAATGAGAATAACCCCTATGATGGCATAACATTTGCAAAAGAAGTCAACTCAAGGTATTGCAAATGGGGTATGTGCAGTCTTTTTTAGTAGCCACTTAGTCACAAACACTGGCCAAAGTTAGCATTCATAATTGTTTTTTGCATTTTTAACACACAAACAAATATAAATGCTACCTTTGGCCAGTGTTTGTGACATAGTGGCTACTAAAAAAGACTGCACATACCCCATATTGAATAACCTGGGTTGTCTGTTTTAAAAAAATATGTACATGTGAGGTGTGATTCGGATATCTATGACAGATAACAGTGTTATAATGTCACTATTGATACATTTTAAAAATAATTATTTTCAAACAGCAATGTCCTACTTATACTTATAGCCTTATAACTTGCAAAAAAAAAAAGCTAACAACATGTTAACATTGGGTATTTCTAAACTGAGGGCAAAATTTAGAAACTATTTAGCATGGGTGTTTTTTGGCAGTTGTAAGTGTGTAACAGATTTTGGGGATCAAAGTTAGAGAAAGTGTGTTTTTTATTTTTTTCATCATATTTTATAAAAAATTATATAGTAAATTATATGATATGATGAAAATAATGGTATCTTTAGAAATGCCATTCAATGGCGAGAAAAACTGTATATAATATGTGTGGGTACAGTTAATGAGTAAGAGGAAAATTACAGCTAAACACAAACACTGCAGAAATATAAAAACAGCACTGGTCCTTAAAGGGACACTGTAGACACCCAGACCACTGCCCATTGGAGTGGTCTGGGTGCCAACTCCCACTACTCTTAACCCTGCAAGTGTAATTATTGCAGTTTTTTTATAAACTGCAATAATTACCTTGCAGGGTTAACTCCACCTCAAGTGGCTGTCTACTAGACAGCCACTAGAGGGCACTTCTGTGTTCCTAGTGCTAGAGTGTCGCTGGACGTCCTCACGCTGTGTGAGGACCTCCAGTGTTGCTCAATTCCCCATAGGAAAGCATTGAAAAGCACTGCGCATTAGGTTTCCTCAGCCGGCGGGCGGGATCAGTCTCGCCCACCGGCTGACGGAATCACTGGGAGGAGCGGCGGCGACCCAAAACCACCGCCGAGGGACATCGGCGGGGTCTCAGGTAAGTGACCTGAAGGGGTTTTCACCCCTTCAGCAACATGGGATGGGGGTGGGAGGGAGAGGGGACCTGCAGTGCCAGGTAAAAAGGATTGTTTTCCTGGCACTGGAGTTTCCCTTTAACGATAAGAAAATTGATCACTAAGTCACTTAGTCACTGGTCACTAAGTGGTTAAAAACCATGTGCAGCTATTCACTGAACAAGTATAAAAGGTATTGAAAGGCTGTTTGTATTAGGGATTGAACAATCCAATTATGTTGCTGGTCTGTGCCCCAAATTGACCATTGTTAGACCTATTTAAAGGTGTTACCGGTGTTTGTTAAATGACTGGAAACTGGAACAAATAAACTTGTGTTCATTGTTGAACTCATTTAGTTTTCAAGAATTCAGTCTGTAAGTAACATTTACAGCTATGAATATGCAATTTTTTATTGTAAATCTAAAATATAGATGTGACCTTCACATTTATGAGTCAATAAGTGAAAAAGGGTTGAGCATACACAATAGTCTACCTGAAATTATCATATTGTTGCTGTTTTCTGCTAACATTTTCTTCCTGAAAACAGCTTCAAGGCAACAAGTTGGAGCCCCTGACTAAATGAATTCTGCACAAAACAAGACTTCCTCATGACTTTTGAGAAGGTAGCTACTGTATACGACTAGAACATACACCTCTGGACAATTTGACTGCTCCCATTGCTTACTGGAGAATCTAAGACATGTCAAGCTTTTTTTTTCTCATTTAAGGAGCCCTGAACTATCAGCTACTTGAGGCAATCATCCTTGACCACCTGTGGCTGACCTCTGGGAACCGCTGTCTTTTGCAAGTATTTAATGTAAAAACGATGCATGGTATTACTGAAGGCTGTTGCTGAAATAGGTTTTGCGTAGCTCATTACTGGGTGAATAAAAGCCTATTTTCTTTGCAAAAAGACAGCCTGCAAGTCTCCATCTCTGCTGTGAACTTTTCACATGGGCATTTAGATAAAATAATGAATGTGTTTAGAATTGTCTGCACATATGTTGAAAATTTGAGTCAAGGGAAGAATAAAACACAATTTTCGGTTTAAATTGCTTTTATCAATATATAATGCATACATCCAAGGGGTTTTAAAACACTGTGCTTGTCTTGGATTTCTATATGTTATTGTTACAGCTTTGCTATGTTGACGGTTAGCTATGACTTTTGCCTCATAATTTTTCTCCACTGGGAAAGAAATATGACATTTCTTTGTCAATGAAAGCATTGAGAATGTGCCTACTGTTTAGTATCAGGAAGTCCATATGTTAAAATTGAAAGTATGAGCTGAATTTCTCAGACACACTCAGGATGTGAGTTACATTCCACTGAAATACAGACGTGAGACATTTTATCTGAATTGCTAACTGCTTATTGAAATTTCTATCTGTCTTAATACTATTAAGTACGGATTGTGTGCTTTTGGGTATGTTGTCAGGCAAAACTGGGGATTTACATAACCCAGAAAGTACACCTCATCTGCAGATACATCTTGGCTTCTTGTAAAATTTATAATTCACTTAATGCCATTTGAAGTTTCATTTTGTAAGGTGCTTTTTATGATTCAAAAGTTGGCAGGATGCTAAACCAATTTGCATTCTTTCCACCAAAATAACTTAATGTGGCCTTGTAGACCAGAAGAATGGATTAGAATGTCATTGGTCAAGGACAAGATTTCATGGATACATTAAAAGACAGTCATATTTTCAGAATATTTTTCCTAATGTAGCAGATTTATAGAAGCATTTGGCTGGAATGTGAGCATATAAAGATAAATTTGTGAAAACTGTGCATTTATTATGCTAAGGAATAATGTCTAATGGCAAGTAAGATCCACTTACATCCTTACTTTGCTGCCATGGTGCCACTTTGGACACCCACACAGAAAGACACGTGCACACACAAACAAACTGATTTACACACACATATATACACTTTGATACATGTACATATATGCACTCAGTACATGCATATACATACACACTCTGATATACCCACATTCACACACAAACACATTGATCTACAGAGACACAAAATGACACAGACACACATACATTAACAGATACAATCACACAATCACATTGTGTGCCAGGCAGTGTGTATTGTTACCTGTGTTTGCATGTCTGACACTGTGTAGTGTGCATGTGCATGAGAGTGTGTTTCTGGTATTGAGTATTCTTGTTGATTTGTGAGAGTATATCTGTGTGTATATGTGTGTGACTCTGTCTGCAATGAAAATCTGTGTCGGTGTGTGTCTGTGTATCTCTGTGTCTGGGAGCACATGTATCTCAATGTCGGGAAGTGCATGTGTGGAGTGAGCTTCTTGCGGTTTGTTGTGTGTATGGGGGAGCTGCTTGTGATCTTACTGTGTGCATAGTCTTTACGGTGTTCTGTGTGAGGGAGGTTTGTGTGAGTATGAGGGTTACTGTCTGCAGGGCTGCCATCAGCTCATACATGAGTGCTGAGGTAAAGGGGTTAAAATGTAATATCAAAAAGTGGAAGGAGAATGGTTTGGTAAAATTAGCCGATATCGTAAACCCGGATTTGCAAATAAAATCGTTTCAACAAATTCTTATAGAAACAAAAGGTCTCGATAAAGAACAATTCACATATATTAGAATTAAGCATTTTATTCAGTCTAACCCAATATATAACACCTCAGTTATAGAGAATATCCTTAAGATAGAACATAAGAATAATATGGTCTCAAAAATAAATATGTTTCTATATAGCAGGTATAATAAGGATAAAATGAAATCTATACTGAAGTGGGAAAATTATATTGGAAGTGAGTTTTCATTAGATCAATGGAAGGAATAATTTGATGTGCTTAAAAAAGCGATACATTGTATAAGTTTATATGAACTACAGATTAAATTGGTTCATAGGTGGTATATGGTCCCAGCGAGAGTTGCAAGATTCCACCCCGCTACAGACTCAGTCTGCTGGATATCTCTTAGACACGAGGGAACTCTGAAACATATTTGGTGGGATTGTTATATTCTTGACTCGTTAAAGCAAGCAACATCTACAAAAATCAAGAATATTTAAAAAAAAAAAAAAACATTGAACCTCTCTGCACAATTATTTTTGTTACATATGAATATTCCTACTAAAAGTAAACTTATAAAATATTTAATTATTCATATATTAATGGCGGTTAAAATTTGCATCGCCAGATATTGGAAAACAGTAAATATCTCCTCATGGAGAGAGGTGGAATTTCAAATAGGATATTAGCAATTAATGGAGAAACAGGTATATATAAATCTCAATATGACTAATATACACACCAAGATATGGGAACCCTGGACAACCGAGACATCCATTAACCAATAATGTAGAATAAAAAAATAAAACTGGTCCTTAAAGTTAGAAACTTTCATCAGATATTCTCTAATGGCTTTGGTGCACTGTTTGAATGAGTAGATTGTCTTGTATGTTTTATATGTTTAATTTTATAAGGCATGACTATGGGGGAACCAAGGTCTCAACATATTTGCTGATATAGATTACGATGGTACATTCAGTTGGATATTGATACCCAATAGCCGGTCTTACGTCTTAATTTTTTTTTTTTTCTTAGAGACTCCATTATATATAACATATGATGAATTGGTATTTATTTTATTATTAAGAGACATTGGCACAAACTTATGGGATAAATACCTTTTTGATGTTGAAAAAAAAAAATTATTATTTTTTTTTTTTAAATGTAAGCTCGTCTGCCACATTAAGGCAAAAACCTCATAGGTTAGGTTTTGCCTTGCTGTGGCAGTTGAGCTCACACTTTAATGGCAATTGGAGTTATACTAAAATATTTTCAGTTATTTTAATGTGCTTAGGGATTTGGGGATAGTGTGCAAATAACTTTTGGTTTTGGGCTATAGTCATCGCTGCCCAGGAACAGATGCAGGGCTTACATTTCTGTGTCTTTAAGTTGCATTCGGGAGTGAACAGGTGTCATCATGGGCTCTCTGACAGGACTGTGGCTACATAGCCCATAAGCAGCAAACTGGGATTGTACCCAAAGACCTGCGAATGTACTTGAATCACAAACCAACTGAAGCACGCAGGGTCTGTCTGTCTGTCTATCTATCTATCCACATATCTTTTCATTCTCTTCCTGTATTTCCATCTACTGGCTACTTTTTTCATTTCATCTGTGAACCATCCCTTTTGTTTAATCTGATTAGGCTCCTGAATTTGGTTTCTGGTACTGAAATACTGTCGAGCCGAACCAACATTTAATTGAAATTAGTGCACCCTGAAATTTTTTTTTTTTAGCAGATTGAAATGTTCTAGCTGTGCACAAGTCTACTGAGTACCCTGTTATACCTCTGTCTAAAAGTCTACAAATGCTTGTGATAGCTGCTGAGATTTACCATTATTCATTTACTTGATGAATACATGTATGCAATACTCATGCCTTTGAAATTCATCATTTTGTGTTTACAACAGCGAAAATATCAACATGTTACTTCCTTTAGAAGCTGCTCTGTATAGTATATTCTGCATGATATTTCATTTTTACTTTAAAGTGTCAGTAATTCACATTCACCTCTTTTTTCACAAGGCAGAACTGTAAATGTGTTTTTTAATGGTTAAGGACAACCTTTTCAAAATTAATTAATGCCGGTGCATTAGTTCTGTAATGTGTGGGTGTTCTGTATTACTGTAGATAGTAATGGCATTCCGTCTTACAAAACCTGGTCACATCACTAATATAAACCTCTTCTAAGGCTAGCAATAGATTCAATTTATGTCTCCTGTTATCTGTGCTGGATTGTACAGTAGTTCAGTGTTGCATTATTTAGTATACCACTTTTTATTTATGAATGCAGGGAAACCCTTTCATTTTTTATTTTCTTCTCAAGCGCTCAATTCTTTATCATGCTGGAAAAAATTCACTCCTACTTTCTGTCCTACAATAACACTGCAGTTCTCCAAAAAAAAAAAAAAAATTCACATAATTTATACAAGGGTAGTTAAGATAAATAGATAGATCGATAGATGGTGTAACGGATCCCCTATACTCCGGCTAAGTATATCTGTTATAAATCTCCCGAGTCCCAAGAGCAGTAGTGATTATAGCCCAGGTTCCCCCAAGCCTAAGCCTAGACTTGATAAAGGGGTAAAACAAATCTGTTTAATCTGGCCAACTGGCCCACTTATATACAAAATCAGGAGGCTGGAGAACACGCCCAATTCAGATAAACATATTATCCTATTTGTTTAGATTTCCTTTTCACATAGGCTTCATGCAGGTCATTCCATTCCATGATAATTCAGTTAGTTTGTTATAAGTCATTTAGAGGTAACCATTCCTGCACAGATAAAGTTATATAACAAATACACTCATCAATAAGTTTAAACGTAAATACTCTAGGGAAATTAAATTATATTGCACAATTAGCATATTTTCCATGTCATAAGCTCAAAACTTTCTCTGTAACACTTTCTTATAGGTGTCATAAGACTGGCCTACTGTGGCTATTTCAGCTTTTTTACAAGTGTTCCCACCATTACCATACTAGCTAACTTAAAGGTATTTACTATCACGATATGCCATGAATGGAATTTGACATTCCAGTGGCACCGATAAGCCATTATAAAAAAACTTGTTGTTAGGCACGTTTCTCCTAACACCTATGCTATTATACGTCCATCAAATGTTGGGGTTGATGTGGGGCTTGCCTATTTTAAATTGACTCTTGTATGGTCCACGATACATCTACATTATTTCACATATCTGCAAGTATCACCTTCGGCCACATATAAGTCACATACGCTTTTAAGTTACCTTTTTTAAATCTCAGGTTCCTATTCTAGAATCGTACCCATTTAACCGACCATTAACAGTTAATTTCAATACATAATTAAACTTTCACACTAGTTAACTCACGGGTAGTCATACGCTTTGGCAATATATGGATTAAACATATTTTGTTTTGTTTGTTTTCGCACCCCCCCCCCCCCCTCAGTTAGGGAAAGAACTGTCTATTCTTCAGGTATTTTATAATCTCGGGGATCATTTGGTTACATACCTGCTAGTTATTGTCATAATAAATACTTATAGTTTGAATTTCCTTTCCCATAGATCTCTAGGACAAGGAGTCCTGAGTTTAAAAGAATATCGTATAAACCACCTTTCGGTAGGCAAATTATAGTTAGTAGCTACACTATCTATTACTTGAGTTACTACCTTCAGTAATTCTGGTATTTATTTGTAGGTATATATATATATACTGTTCGATCAACCATTTCAGCAACATACTAATTAAGAACAATTTACGTGATTTACCCACTTGCATTAATCATTACAAGAGTCAAGCCCCCGTTCAGGGATAGAGAACTGGCTTTAGGGTTTCAGATGCTAGCCTTGACCTGTGTATCTTATTACATACTAGTAAATCCTAGCCTCACCACGAAGGCATGTCCACCTGGTCCTACGACGTAGTTATTACCTCACATACCCTTCTTTAGGGTATTAGTCAAATTCACCTATCACGTCCAAACGTTTGATTCTTTTAGAAATCACTGAGAGGCCAACATCCTGCCACAACGTTTTTGGTGGCCACGTTCCTTCGGGCCAAATCACAGATAGAGCCTCTCTCTGCTGCTTGGCAACTAGCAGGGCCTCATCTATCCCTGGGGTAGTTTAATCTTTCAAATGGTCTAAATGAACATACAACAACAGGTAGGCCTATAAAAAAGTCTCACTTAAAACAACAGAATGAAAATAGATGAAGGTACATCCGGATAATAAAATATATTGAATATTGAAGTTAATAAAAAGTCATATAAAAGTCTCACTGATATATTTGGATAGGGTGGGGGTACAGTCCTCGGAAGTTGATCTGTCCGGGTTGATAAAATATCTGTATATGTGAAGACAAAAGGAAAACATGACAGACAGCCAATAGTGTAATATGGTTAAAACCCAATGGTAAAATAGATAAAAGGAAGAAAATACACTCACATTTGTGAGAGCTCTAACCAGCTCTGGGATGGAGGGCGTATAGCGGTATAATCCCCACTAAAGAATATACTGGAAAGGTGTGTCCGTCAGTCCGGCCTGGTTTGTTCAGTGCTCCAAGGTATATAAAAAACAGCAATAGTGCTCTAAATATATAAAAGATGAGTAATAAAATATGAATAAAATATACTCACTAGTATAGAGCAGGAAGTACTGCTCTATTAATACAGCGTTGGTGGAATTATCCCCAACTAGGATTTCTTGAATCAGGATACAATAAAAAAATGCCAGGAAGAATAAAAATAAACAGTGGATATAAAATCCAATAAAATGAAAATGGGTCCTTTAAAATGGTAACCAAACAACCTTTATTGTTAAAATACACAATTTAAAACCATTAATGCAAATCATCAATAAGGGGCGTTCCTTGTCCCTGACCATCATGAGATTGGTCCGAAGATTGACTTGGTTGGTTGCCTCATTTCAATTTTACCTCTGCTGTGAACATATTCCTGGTATATCATGCTTTCCTTTTCAGGTATTTTTCCAGCTGCACCCCACACCACACAGACTCTCTTCCAGAATTCCACTATTCCTTAGCATGTGCAGCACTGTCCAATAACACAAAGATAGCTTATGGAAGGGGCCCTTACAATTTATGATAGATTCACATTGGAATTTCACATACAACCGAAGTTCACCATCGAATCTATTGTGGCTTTTGCTTCTTTTTGCCACCTTCCCCTTAAATTAGCTCACAAAACAATCAAACTGTATCTCACCGGAATCCAACACCACATACTAACCACTGTTCCTATTTCCTATTCTACATTAAAACACTATTACGTAGATTAGGTTTTGACCCGGCCTCATTCTCCGGACATTCATTTAGGATAGGAGCAGCCTCCACCGCTTCCAGCACTAATACCCTAGCACATATTATCAAAAAATTGGGGAGATGGAAATCTTCGGTCTATTGTAGATATATTCTTCATCCAGAGCAGGAAATGAGGAAAGCATTTAAAAGTTTGGTTATGTAAATTGCTGCAATAAAGTGTGTTTTCCCTTTGGTACTTTTGCCCTCTTTTATTACAGGCCTACCCGTACGTTGGTTACGGCACACCCCAACCAACTTTGCATTAACATGAATCACGCATATTATGTTTCCGACCACAAATATATAAATATACACACATATATATATATATATATATATATATATATATATAAAAGTATATATATATACATATATTTATAATAGAATGCAGTCTATAAATTATAGAGATGATTCACTAGATCTAAAATTCTCTGTAAATTAGAAAACTGCCTCTAAATTAAATTGGAACACAAATTAGCAAGTATTGCCCTAAAATGTAATGATTTAACTCTAGAATCACACAGGATTAAAATTACAAATTATCAAGCATTTTTCAAATTTAGGTTGTCATGGAAGCAAGAATGCTTGAATGCAATCTTACTGTTTTGTAGTGGTTTAACCACAAAGTTGAGGCTCTAAAACCTGACATAACTGCCCCCTGAATTTCTCCCCTCTGCTTCCACAGTATGAGCAAAGTTTTGCCGGGCATCTGGTGACAGACTGAAAGCATTAGCTAATGTTCTAATCTCAGCACAGGTGACACACATGGATACTGGAATGGATACATTGCAAATGTTCTGATAGACCTTGTGTCGAGCCATGCTTGGCTCTACACAAGGTCAACTAGATTCTAAGAACTCAATAGGCAAGTGGAAGAAGCCAATCCCAGGGATATTACTCTAGAGCAGACTCGTACTGCTCGGTGTAGACGTTTGGGTGGTATAATACCCACCTATGGATTCTTTAGGCTCCTTGAGGATATAGGTCAGGTGCAAAAAATAAAATAAAATAATATAAAGAAAATAAAGAAAAAATGGCAATAAAGTGTCTTATGCCAAATTAAATTCTTTATTGCCATTTTTTTCTTTATTTTCTTTATTTTATTTTATTTCATTTTTTGCACCGGACCTATATCCACAAGGAGCCTAAAGAATCCATAGGTGGGGATTATACCACCCAAACGTCTACACCGAGCAGTACGAGTCTGCTCTAGAGAATGTAAGTTATTTACTTTATATTCTTACGTTCAATCATATACAGAGAGCACTATATTCTCATTCTCTCATTTTGGGTTGAATAATATCAATTTGAACACCGAATCTGGGCCAGAAATCCTCCAATCAAACATTATTTCTGCATATCCTTGAGTGGGGATCATTCCACTTCACGCACATAATATCAGAGCTATAATCTAGCTCTGAAAAGTGTGAGTACGGCTATTTTCACTATTCTAGAATTTCATTTTTCATTGATATACTGTACCATTGGAGTTCCTGTTTCTGTTTCCCTTTCATATATTCTCCACTGGATTCGAGCCTACCATTTTGAAGATTCTACACCGCCAGACGTCTCAAGACTCCTTGTCTTCCCAAAAGAACCTACTATTACGGACTCTTGATAAGTGTTTTGGACTTTTTCTTTTATATTTTATACTCTATATTATTTTATATTTTGCATATGTTTTATTATAATTCTTAGGCGCACTCTTATTCTTTTATTTGTTTTATCTTCTAATAACCGGGGGATTATAGGCAGGGGTCCTGCCTAGGGCAGCACAAAATCAGGATACACCACTGATTATAGGGGATTCCCCTCCGAGAAGTGCTGCCTTTTTTATCTATTTGTGTGGCAGTTGAGCGCTGATTTTTCTTCCTTCTTTTCGTACATTTTTCTACAGTTTGGAGTTTAGGGAATAAACTTGTGACATTGTATTGTTATGGGGTTCATTAATGTAATAGTCACTGTATGTGATGCAATAACTAAGGTCCACAACAATAAAACCTTCACAGCACATCATTTACCTATCTCTAATTTCTCCCTATAGGTTAACTTATTTTGCCCCTTGTATTGCCCCCCTTTCCCAAGTATTGTGCCTCTTAACAAACAACTATTTTACTCTCCTGTCCATATTTCCCCAAATTCAGTCCTCAAATCAAATCCTGACCTTAAACTTCCTTCATATTCTCCACCGTCTGTCCTTCTCTCTACATTCTCCAACACCTTCTGTCCTTCACTTTATATTCTCCCCCACCTACTATCCTTCTTTTCATAGTACCCTCCCACCCCCCACCTTCTGTCTGGAGCTGTGAGGAGGGGCTGAGATAGAACCTAAGGTCATGTCCCTACTGTCTATCACAGTCTCACTGCAATGAGAGGGAGCAGGGTCAATCTGGGAGGCCTTTTGATCTCCCTGCCAGCGAGTGAGTTAGGCTGCGTCTGCACCTTGGGTATAAAGTAGCACAGTAGAAATCTGACTGCTAACTATTTAATGATGCCAAGCCAGAAAAAAAAAATCTGAAAAATTTAATGACTTTTGCAAATCATGCATATTAAAAAGACTAGAACAGAACTAAAATATAAAAAAAACAATGTCAAAGCTACATTTTGGAGAATTTTGGATGAGCAACATATCATACTGAAAACACTTATACTCAAATAAGTTGTCACTATTTTAGTTTAGATTACATTATGTATCTTATTTATATTTCATATAATTTTATAGCAGACCATCAGAAGAACTTTCAGTGGTTCCATGCTTGTATAGTCTACTGAAAAACCACTGCTTGAGGTCTTTGCTAATCAATTAGTGTTAATTAGTTTAGCATGTTTTCTTTAAGGACTTTAAGTCTATGGATGTTGTAACGAAATCCCCTATTTACAGACTATACGAACAAGCCTGTTCGGTTATTTGGAGGATTACAGCGAGCTTTCGTGGAAATAACAATAAATGCGAATGAACTACCGAACCACCGACCTCCCACTGAGGTCGTGTGGCGCCTATTGACCACCCTGACTGTTGCGGTTAACCACAGACTAATTGGGGAATAGCTGGTGGTCCGCGTTCACCTACCGAACACGTGGCAATCGTCATTTTGTATTGTCGAACGCACAGTGGTAAATGGTGAGGATTCCCTGGAACTGATTTCGGCTACCTATTTTGTCGAACACCGCTGCTACCTACGCCCATCCTCGTTCATATGGTGGAAAAACACACGAATGAAGGGGTACTACTTCATTCGTGCGCTGAAAGTATGCGAAAGTGACCGACCCCAGATAGCTATAGTATGGAACATGCAGTCGGCTGCAAACACACGAACGGCCGGTGAAAGTCAAACTTCGATCGACGATTCTGAGAACTGTGTTCGTGGGATCTGAGCGCTATTCACCTAGAATATGCCCTCAGATCCAAGCTATCTGGGGATATGTGGAACTTAAAGTTTAAGTTGTGTAAAAAGAAAGTTATATATTTTTATTCTGTTTTGCTAAATAAGAAAAGCCATGTTTCTTTCTTCCTGGAGATAATTAAGGCTCTCTTTGCTACCTTAAGTTAATTATCTCCAGGGTGGAAAAGAGGGAATGATTTATGTAAAAGGGGAGTGCTTATGCTATAGCCACTGTGATTGGCTACTGTGTTACTTTTGTCTCAGTCTTCCATCTGGTCCCCTAGGGGAGTGTCCACCAGGTGGAAGACCTGCATAAATACCGGGCGGGTAGCCCACAGTAAATCAGATCGTTTTACCCCTTCATGAAGTCTCATGTTTGGGGGATTGGGAGTTATAATCACTTTGTTTCAGCTGGATTTCGGGAGAAGCTGCAAGGATCATCGCTGCACGAATGCAAGGATCCTTTACAGATGTAAATTTGTTTTCAAATACACCATGTGTCTGATAATAGAAGTATTGAGAATTATTTGGGTTTTAATGCTGAAACAACTGTTCCAGTGTGTCTGAGAGGTAGGCATGCTGTTGTACACTAGCCTATTTAGAAAGGCCCAAGCTCATGATATTAAAATCTATCCTGATCTTGATATAGATAGTGCAGACATACTTCTTTCTTTTTTGTCCAACCTTTTCCATGATAAATGAAAATCCATACATTGAATCATTATTAAGGCTTACAGAATATGCTGAATTTTTATACATAAAAGATTATGAAAAATGGAACATGTGCCTGACCTCACTACCATTAGAATGTATTTTATGCTATTGAGATAAAGAGAATAAAAAATCAGAACGTTTGCAATGCACACTCTTTAAAGGCAGACATCACTTAATGAGATGGAATACTCTTAATAATCTAAAAAATGATGGCATCTTTCAGGTCTCAGTTGGAGATTGACATTTAGAATACTTACATCTCTTAGCTGGCTAAAGGCACTATTATTTCAGGCTATTAAAGATCCAGTCAGAGACTAACATTTGAGAAATATATATGTCCTTGCTAGCTTAAGGCAATTCTACTATACACTTATGTGGCTAATTATGTGTAAAACATTTTTTTTAAACGGTACAATTATTACAACAAAAACAAAAATATTATAAATTAAATATTACGATTTTTCAAAAATGTATATTCATTAAAGCTTTGTAAACAATTTTCACATTACTCATGTAATACAACAGACAAAATATTACATCTTTTCCAAAATGCCTTTATTTTATTTATATAAAAAGATATTTTGTACACTCGTAGAGGAGTTCAATTTTACTCATGAACTGTTTTTCAAATTTTCACTTTTAGGCAAAAAATCTGTAGGCAAAACACTCAACATAAAATCCCTAAAGACATCTTACTTAGCTTCAGTGGTGCTGCTGAACTCAAAACTGGAATATTTCCAAAATCCTTTTATTTACACTTAAGTGTTGAGTAACGATTGCAGTGTTACAAATGTATGAAAAAAAAAGGTTTTCCTTTATCCTGTGGAGCTTATATCTAAACTTTAATTTAAAATTTAATTGATATTGATATACTCACTATTTCTTTCTTTCTTTCTATCTATTTGATGGATGGGATCACATCTAAAATGTACCAATATAGCTGCTTACCAGTTTTGATATGCTGTTCAGTATCAAAGATATTTAATTTCGGTGTAGATTTAAAAGGACAATGCACTGAATGATGTGTGAGCCAATTCATTTCGGGTTACATAAGGAGTAATCTGTCCCGTTAGAGGTTTCAGATGTGCTCTTGCTTTCATTAAACACATTTTAATATAGAGTGCAAAATATTTGGTAGCCAGTCTGCTTTTACATAAAGGTTACATAAAGGCTTGGAAGCAATTTCAAACATATATAATTTTAATGTTATTATAAGTCATCGACTGCAATTTAAATTTCTTTCACATAGATCACAAATATGGATGCATGTGAATAATTAAAAAAAAAAAATTGGAATTTGACAATTTTTATTGGTTTGCATAATGTGAGCGGTACAGAAGGGAGATGGAAAAAAAGGGGGAATTGATTCCATCATCCATCAGTACAAAATTTAGGCTCGTACAGAATAGGCAATGGATACAGATATACTATACATAAGGACATTGTCTCGTCATCAGGTTTCACAGTTCCTCCTGCACTATCTACAGGTTTATCGTATACGTGGCACAGACCTAAAGAAGGTATGTCTGCACCTTTCATATCTCTCGTTCCACTTTGACATTTAACTGTCATGACAGTTTATTTGGTACGCGATCTCCACGAGTCCCACGTACCCCATGTTTTAAGGGAAGTTTGATTGGGAGGGAATTGTGTTTTCAATCCCTGATCATAGAAGCTCTGTGTGTTCAGGTCAATGAGTCGGTGCCTGAGAAGCAGGAGGGACGTTTTCTTCCAGTTTTGAGTAATTAAGCTCTGTGCTGTCAGCACAAGGTGTAGTAGCATTTTTTGTTTGGCCCTAGGTGGTCCTACCGGTAGGTCAGTTAGTAACAGCAGTAATGGTGCTAGTGGGATGGAGCATCCAGTTTATGTCTGTGCTACGCTATGGACACCTGCCCAGAAGGTTTTAATGAGTGGGCAGGACCACCATATATGCAGGGCAGTGCCCTCCGCATCGTTGCATCTCCAGCATGTGGGGGAGGTGTTGGGGTAAAGTTTGTGCAGTCTACTCGGTACCATGTACCACCTGTATATTGTTTTATAATGTTCTTCTATATGGGTAGAGCATTTGATCAGCTGCCTAGGCAACTGAAAGATGCAGTTCAATTTTTTGTCTGGGAGGGAGCAGTCTAAATCAGATTCCCATTGCTGTGCTAGTTATGAAGCAGCAAATTGTATATGACGTGATATTAACCGGTAACTCGTGGAGATCAGTTTACATGTTTTAGGAATTGACCCAGTAATACATATTTGTTCCCATGCAGTGGGCGTTGAGGATGGTATGTCAGATACATATTTTTTGTGATAGTGTCTGGCCAAAAACAATTGCATTTGGACATACGAGTACTGGGATGCCCTAGGCAAGGAGTGTCGCTTCTCCAATACCTCGTAGCTCAGGGGTACCTCAGCCATATAAGTGCCCCAGGTGGGTGGCTCCCCTGGTGTGCCATGGGGTGGCATTTAATGTGGGGATACAATACATGAGAGACATGAGTGGTGCGGCTAGTGACAAGCCACATAGCCGGTGTGAGTGTTTATCCCAGAGCTTCAAGAGTAACCGGATTGTAAGAGGTACCAGGGGTGTTTGGGGCCTGGATTTTTTTGGTAACCATACCAGATTGGTCAGGGCATGTGGGGCCATAAGTGCACCCATTGGGGGGGGAGGAACGTATGGAGGAAGTGCAGGAGGGCTGTAGCTAGGACAGTTGCGCAGTAGTATGTGTGCATATTGGGCAGCACTGGGACACCACTGTGTGTTGGTGCGTTAAGTAAGGATTGTGCCACCCGAGGTCTGCCACCCCTCCACACAAATTGGTTTATGTTAGCTTGGACCACCTTGAAGAAGGTCTGAAGGTCTGGGAAAGTTCAAGTGGGAGGTTGTGAAATAAGTAGAGCAGTATGGGGAGGATTGACATTTTAATTGCTATAATCCGTTCCGTCCAGGACAGGAAAAGTGGGGACCATTTCTTTAGTAGTTTGCGGCAGCCACATAGTTTTCAGAGTATTGGTCTGTGTGGGCTTTTGTGTATGTGATCCTTAGGTACTTGAGTGTGTCCGTTCTCCATTCAAATGTGTAGGTTCCTTGGAGTTGTTGGACCAAGGTAGCAGGTAAGGATATGCATAGTGCCTGTGTTTTAGAAGCGTTGAGGGAGTAGTAAGACATTTTACGGTAGTCTGCAATAATCTACATGATTACAGGGAGTGTTGTATGTGGGTGTATTATGTACAGCAAGATATCATCTGCAAAAGCCACTACTTTGATCTTTTTACTCCCTGAACACCGCTATTCGTTCTATCAAGGGTTCCAGTGCCAGTACACTGTCTTGTCCCGTTGGCAATCTCAAACGGGGAGGAGAGAAACCCCGACTGGAGCACCCGCTCGGTGGGGCCGGAGTACAGTGTTAATATTTGTTGTATCACCAGGGGGTGGGGATACCGTACGTCCCTAAAATCCCCCTCAGGAAGGGCCAGCCAAGGCAGTCAAACGCTTTCTCTGCATCCAGTGCAAGTAGTAGACCGCCCTGCCTAGCCCCCCTAAGTTGTTGACGTACCACTTACAGTTTGCAAGCATTATCTAGTCCCTGTCTGCCCTTTACAAAGCCAGTATGTCTGCCTTTTACAAAGCTATTGCTGAGTGAGGGCAGAAATGGGGCTAGTCTGTCCACTAGGATTTTGGCATAGAGTTTTGCATCAGTGTTCAGTAGGGAGATGGGGCAGAAGTTTTTACAGTTGTCAGTCGTTTTTGTCGGGCTTCGGCAGGGTCACTATATTGGCCAGTAGCATCTCTGGCAGCAGGGCTCCCCTCTCCATCGCCTGTTGGAAGGTCCCCAGTAAGTGAGGAGCTAGTGTTGAGGCATATTTTTTATAGTATAATTTCGAGAGCCCATCTGCACCAGGAGTTGTGCCCCCGGGCAGGCGCTGTACGGTGAAGGTAAGTCGCCATTCCTAACCGCCTTAACGATCCACTCTTTCACGTGAAAGAAGTGTACTCTGGTGATGACATCTCGAGCAGTTGAGGCTGGGAGGTGTTGAGTCTTCCTGAGTCTATCGTTCTGTCCAGTACAACTTGATCTTGGTGTACTTCAGGTATGAGTTCCAGGAAGAAGGTCTGGAGGTAAGTGTGCAAGGCATCATTCATGACAGTTTCAGGGATACCTCTAATGCGTAAATTGTTTCTCCTGGACCTATCCTCCAGGTCAGCAATTTTTAGGTTCTGTTCTTTTATAGCATGGTGTAATTGCTGGATCTGGCCCGCCATGCTGTTATGCGCTGAGGCGTGCTTACTCATTGCACTTTCCATGTTGGACGTGCGTAGGCCCAAGTCCTTTAGTTCCCTCCTGAGCTCTCCCGCCAGCGATTTCATCTGGCCCATGATGGTCTCTTGTAGCTGCTTGGAAGGATTTCATTCCTGCTACAGGACTATCTTCCAGTATTGGGGTTGGAGAGGAGGGGGTAGAAGGTGAACCCTCCAGTGAGCCCGGGCCACTGCCATCTTGGATTTCCTTGTGGCCGTCGCGGGGTCTGTTACTCATGGCTTTAGCCGGAAAGAAGGAGGCTTTGTCCGATTTTGTCGGTTTCTGCGTAGGTTCCTGTGATCTTTCTGCCAGTTAGAATGCTTTGTAGCCCGGTTATTTTCCTTTTGCGCTTAAATCCCCGGAGCTCTAAGGATACCCGTCCATGCCCCCAATTTAAAAAAAAAAAAAATTGACAGCATAGTTTCCAGAATTTATCACAGTCATCAAGAAATTTGGTTTCATAAATTATGAAATTCTGGTTTCCAAATACATCTTCTGAACATTAGATAGATAGATTGACAGACAGACAGATAGATAGATAGATAGATAGATAGATAGATAGATAGATAGATAGATAAATAGATAGATAGAATGTCAATACAAGAAAATCTGTAATCCTTTTATTGGAACTTATGATTGATTTAGTTCACCCTGTAGAAACATAAAAGGGATGGGCTTTCATTGGACAAAGGTTGAACTTCAGTTCTTTTTGTCTTTTATTGAACAACATCCTACATTTAGATATAGATATCCATTTTTTTTACACTCATCTTTATTTATATTTCCAAATGCGTTTCCTACAAAAAGCATGTGAAGTAGAGATAACGATAACTAAAATAAAAATACATCCCTTTACAAAGTTCCCACATTTTGAAATAGCCAGCTGTGTCAGATTACTACAGAATCTGAGGCAGTGACTTTTACAAAGAACACAGAAACTCATTCAGAAAAAATAACTAAATTGATCCATGTCTTCTTTTGTAACATAGTGAAATGAACCTTTTCTCTACTAAGTGGATTTTGTTAGAAAAATGTTAGAACAGTATTTCTTTGAAACAACATTTAAAAAAAAAAGACACATACTAATTAAAATGCTAATATATATTATATTTTTTAAATTTTTGTTTATATTTTCATGCTTTACAAAAATATTTGGATGATTTTCCATGGAATACATGGTATGTCTTATCTTGCAATATTTCATGCTAGGTCTCAATTATTAGCTCAAAATTATTTCGTGTAAAATATGGTGTTGCCAGCAACATCACTTTTGTTTTATCTGAGTTTTAAGTGGGTGATGTACTGGTTCAGCGGTGATGCACTGGTTCAGATGAGGTCGAACTTGTAACATGGCACTCTTAAACTAAGTAGGAGCACCAATAATACAGATAAGAATTCAGACACTGTTATATCTGTGGAATGTGTGTTTATTTAGACCACCGACTTTCAAATGTCATGATTTATTCCAGGTTTCCATCTGACTCTTTGGTGGTCATGTACATATATCAATTGTACCTTTTGTTGTGCTTCTCACATTGTTTTATGCTGCATTGATATTGTCATACTGCTATTAGCCCAACTGATGTGACAATTATTTTATATTGTTTGTAAAAAAAAAATGTATCTATTAAAATGTTAGCTAATCTAATTTAATTAGGTAAAATAGATGTCTGCACATTTGTAAACTAGTAATGTCATCCATATTAAAATATACTTGAAAGTGAAACATAATTTAGGGATCTGATAATGAGCTTCAGTATATATCTTTTAATTCTCGCTACTTTCAAAAAAGGAAAGAGCAATTTTTTTTCATATCTGTGCAAACAAAGACCAGGAAATAAACTAAGATTGTAAATTTCAGTAAGACCTAATGGAGACATAACATTCATCAGTTATTTATTTCCTGTTTCATCTCCCAGATGATAAAGAATAAAACAGAAATAATATTGCAATATTGCCAATTAAATCAATATATATATATATTGGCCAGACTCAGGCACTCAACGCCCCAAAAAATAAAAAGAGTAATATTACCCGCGTGCTTCCAAGCCAATAGATAAATGTAGTCAATCAGGAGCACTCTCTTGGATTTTCAAACGGTGTTTAATCAAGTGTTAGTAAATCACATCAACGTTTCGACCATACAGGGTCTTTATCAAGATAGTAACATGTGCAAAAAATATCTATATATAGCATAATAAGAAAATATCTAACTTAACCCATCTGTGAGGTGATATCTGCGTCCATCAAGTGCTGATCGATCGTGCAAATGATTACGTTCGCGTGTACGTGCGTGATGACATTCTCCTGTGCGTACGTGATAACGTGACCTCACTGTGACCCCATGTAAACCAACAGTATCCATGGGAACCATACGACCCCCAATAAAAACATACTAAACGGAAGATCCAAGAGATAAATAAATATCAGATGTAATAGAAACCGGACCATATCACCCAAAATAGTGAAGTACATACTGCAGAGAACAACATCTCTAAAGTATCTGCATCCCATTAATAAAATCTAATAGGTGTCTATAAAGAGAGGTGTGTGAAAGCAGGAAAAGTGTAAGCCTGTGTAAATGTCATAGTGTGTAAATAAATGTAGTGCGAGTGTGGGGTGTACACAGATATGTAAGTGTAAATTAATTGAATAAAAATGTGTATACACAATCAAAAAATGGATGTGCCAAACAAGTGAAGTGTAAAAATGTAAGATATAGACCACCTAAGTATATGTAGCATGCAGCATACTGTAAATACCATGTGATCAATATATAACTAATAACCCTGCAACATCACATGCATAGGTATAATACCCTATAAACAAAGTTGGTCCCAGCTAAAAATGTTAATTACAAAGAAAGAGCAGGAGAGACCGTGGACCAGGAACACGAATGCATAAACCTGAAATCAATATTCAAAAACCTAATAATGCATGTACACATCTCCATGTATCCAAACTTACAGGATACAGGATGTTAAGACTAGACAGCACCTAGCTGTCATAGAGCACTGGAATAAATATCCAATAATAAATCAAAAACAGACCATCAATAAACTTTAAGAGTAAAAAATCATGAAAACAGATAATCTTCAAAAATAGAAATAAAAATAAAAATAAAAAATAAAAATCAGAATAAAGAAGAAAATTGGAAAAAAGTGAGCTCAGCGGGTCTCCAAAAATGAATTAAACGAGATATACTCGTTTAATCCCTTGGGCTGTAGAGTGTCCAGATGTTTAATCCAAAAAGTCTCTTTCTGGAGTAATACTTTTGTACCCTATTTAGCCTTGTACTGCAGAGAACTCGAGATGGAAGGATTTCCCCAAGTGAGTAGCTCATTTTGCAGACAGAGTAGGACCTGCCAAAGATGGGGTACATTGGCGTTGTGGCAGGCTTATGCAATGTATGATCATATAATGTAACTAAACCCCCATTATTTTTTGCCTAGATTAGGTGTTTTTAATAAAACTAACAAAATTGGTCAGCATCAAAATAGCTGTTTAGTAGATAAGGGAGTGTGCTGGATTTTCATTTTTTCATTTTTACTATTGAGAAAGACCCTGAGGGGTCAAAACGTCGATTAGGACACCACTTTGAATAACATTTGAATAAATCAACACTGTGAATAAGTCCTGTGAGTGCACCTTCCTTACTTTTTGTAAATGTCTTTGACGCTGGTAGCACAAGGCTTGAGCAACAGAAGGGGTGAGTGCTAAAGATCAATTGTCTATATATATATATATTCTTTTATTTTCTGCATTGTTTATTTCTGAAACTAAATGACAATCACTGTCAGAATTTATTGTGAATTTACATCCCAGGAAATGTACTACTAGAATTGGGTGTTTCTTGTATGAATGCAATATTTATTGATATAGCACTAGATAAACAAGGTCATATTCTGATGCCTCCCCTCTCTCATTACATGATAACTGAAGCATGAAAATAAAGGAAAGAAACCTTAAGTGCACCAATACATTTATTCAGAGCTGGCCCTGATTAATATGAGGTGCCAGTTTCGAATTTAAAGGGACACTATAGTCACCAGAACAACTACAGTTTATTGAATTTGTTCTGGTGAATAGAATCATTACCTTTAGGCTTTTTGCTGTAAACACTGTCTTTTCAGAGAAAATGCAGTGTTTACATTACAGCCTAGTGATAACTTCACTGGCCACTCCTTAGATGACTGTTAGAGATCCTTCCTGGGTCATGGCTGCCTAAAATGCATCCAAACATTCAGTTTCTCCTCCCTCTGCATGCCGACACTGAACTTTCCTCATAGAGATTCATTGCTTAAATTCATCTCTATGAGGAGATGCTGATTGGCCAGGGCTGTGTTTGAACTGTGCTGGCTCTGACCCTTATCTGCCTCTTTGTCAGTCTCAGCCATTCCTATGGGAAAGCATTGTGATTGGATCACGCCACCACTTCTGATGATGTCAGCAGACAGCTTGTTTTTCTGAGGCAAACAGCATGCAGGGTTACAGCTTCAGGCTTGAATACAAGTAACATTTTACTATTTTTAGGGAGGCATGAGGGGGGACAGGGTGGCTAGATGGTGGTTGTAACCATATAGGGTCAGGAATACATGTTTGTGTTCCTGACCCTATAGTGCTCCTTTAATGTTGAATTGAATTTGCATTATCACAGAGCTGTAATATGTTGTGTTAATTATGTGTTATGTGTTATGTTTGATGAATCAAATAATCATTCATATATGCAATAGGAGGTCATACAATGAGTTCAGTTACCAGCTAAAAAGTCAGTAAACCATTAGTAAGTTGCACAGATGTAATGCATGTTTTCTTTATACAAAAAATGAGCACTTCAAAAGTGCAAGAAAATGCACAAACTCAATTAAAGTTAATCACTGGGACATCTCCACTATTTTGACCAGGTAATATGGTGTATTCTTAAAGCTGGTTGAACCCATACAATGCAATTCTTAGGATTACAGTATATCAAGTCTTAATAGCATATATTTAAGCTAATTATCTACTAAGCTCCTGAAAGTAGAGAAACATCTCCTTATCATTACTTTCCAAAAGAAGACAACACCTTGAATGGAACCATTTATCAAATGACCTTTCATCCAACACTCAAGACTAATTTTGAGAATTAGGGATGTAGTCTTAAACCAAACAAGAGGCAAAAACTAATATTCTGTCATCACAAGTACTAGTAAACTGAAGGGATGCATGTACTATATCTAAAAATAATATAAAACCTAAATTGTAACATCTACTATTAAAACCCAAAAGAAAAAAGAGCAGCATTAAGTAGCTAACAGCATCATTAGAATGGATTTCTGCATTACCTATACTCCATACACACTGATCAGCCACAGTATTAAAACCACTGACAGGCCAAAGCGAATAACATTGATTATATTGTTAAAATGGCACCTGTCCAGTGGTGGGATATATTAAGCAGCAAGTGATCAGTCAGTTCTTGAATTTCATGTGTTGGAAGCAGGACAAATGGGCAAGTGAAAAGATCTGAGGGACTTTAACAAGGGCTAAATAGTGATGGCTAGATGACTGATTCAGAGCACCTTAAAACTGTAAGTCTTTTGGGTGTTTTCCTGTATGCAGTGGTTAGTACCTACCAAAAGTAGTGTGCCGGCTTTAAGGTGCAGGAGACTCATTGATGCATGTGGTGAGCAAAGGCTAGTTTGTCTGATCTGATCATGCAGAAGAATTAATGTAGCTCAGATTGCAGAAAAACTCTCCGCTGGCCATGACAGAAAGGAAGACACAATTTGCTGTGCAGGGGACTGCATAGCTGCATACTTATCAGAGGCCCATAATTACCCATGCCCAACACTAAAAGCACTCTCAGTGGGAAAGTGAGCATCAGAACAAGACCATGGAACAATGGAAGAAGGTTGCCTGGTCTGATGAATCACCTTTTCTTTTTGTTCATGTGGATGGCCAGGTTTGTGTGTATTATTTACCTGATGAAGAAATAACAACAGGATGCCTGTTAATGGGAAGAAGGCAGGCCAGCCAGCAGATGCAGTGTCATGTTCTGTGCAATTTTTTGCCCGGAAGCCTTGGCTACAGGCATTTATAAGGATATTACTTTGACATTTACCATCTACCTAGAGATTGTTGCAGACCATTTGCACTCCTTCATGCCAATGGTGTTCATTGATGGCAGTAGCCTCTTTCAGCAGTATAATGCATCCTGCCCTACTGCAAACATAGTTCAGGAACATGTAAAGTGCTACGGATTTTGTTGACGCTATATAAATATAAAAGTAATAATAATAATAATAATGACAAAGAGTTTAAGGTATTGCCTTGGTCTCCAAATTTCACAGATCTCAATCCAATTTAGCTTCTGTGGAATGTGCTGGAACAATAAATGCGGTCCATGGAAGCCCAATCTCACAACTTGCATGACTTAAAGGATATGCTGCTAATGTCTTGGTGCCTTATGCCACAGGCCAAATTCAGAGGTCTTGTGGAGTCCATGCCTCAAAATATCAGACTGTTTTGGCAGCACAAAGTGGACGTAGATGATGTTAGGTAGGTGGTTTTAATACAAAACAATACACACTGTTTTAGTGATTGATTTCACAGTGTTACTAGATGAAAAACAAACAAAACATAAAACGATAGTTTAACCTGCCTAATCTAGAAGCTTAATTATGCGCTCCATATACCACTGCTATTTTGCCAAAGAAAGTGTTCATGTGTTATCCCGAAAAGATTAAATGATACATCCAGCAGCTGAATACTGTGTCTTCCAGAAAAGGGAGGTGAACCTCATCTGACTTGGCCTTTTCAAAAGGGAACCTGGTAAGCATAACATAAATTACAGATGATCAGAGAAAAAAAATTACAAGTTATTAAATTAATTATTTAGAAATACATTTTTCTAAATAATGGAAGGACACTATAAAATAGCTCATAAATAAATGCTTTAAAATCTCAGTAATATTGGCAGTGAACAGAATGTCCACAGTAAAAGCATCTTAGATCTGCAGTTGACAGCAGAAAGAGGTCCCTTTGGCTACTAGCGCTCTACATTCTTATATATTTTGCCTTTTCAAAAACATTGTCACATTGACATCTTAGGATATATCTTCACCCGCCATGTGTAGGGCTTTGAGAACCTGATTTCTTTCCTGTCCACAGTTTCTTCCAGGGAGTATTAAAATATTCTACAATAACAATATATCTGTCTAGTGCAAGAGAAGCTATCGTCTAAGCTACTAATTTAAACATGTCAAAGTTGTTCCTTGTTGAAAAATATATAACATCATGAAAAAGTTTGACATTCTTGCCAGATAAAGTACTCTCGTTTAGTACCAGAGTGGACTGCCTCAAAACCCAATTTAATGTGCCTACACAAACATATCCTATGCTTTCTCTTTCAATCTCGTCTCAATTCACTAAAATCCTGTATATGATTTTGAACACTTTATCTACTGAGTGCACAAGTATATTAATATTCCCATTTATAAAAATACATGCTGTGAAATCCAAATTCATTTTGCTAAACTGCATTTTGCGCTTTTCTTTTTTTGATTCAGTTACATTTATGTAATTTGTTTTGTTAAATTTTTTTGTAATATTTAATTAAAATCACATTATTCACATGCTTTTTTCTATGATTCATACGATAAATACAATTGCGCCTTTTCCTTTTGCATTCTGATCTGAGTACATATATAATTACCTAAAGGGCAAGTTTTTAAAACCTAAAGTTTCTCAAATGATTAATGTATACAAGCTTTAGTTTGTAATATTTGCTGTAGTAGAGTACAAAAAAAAAAACAAAAGTGCTCGAAGACATACCATATGTGTTGGTTTTCTACTAAATATAAAAGTTTATTTAAAAAGCATTACAAAAACTTGAGGGCTTACATACCAAAAGAACGGAGGCCTCTTGAAAAAAAAAATAGATATATTACAACCAACAGGTTTAGATTTAGCAAATGAAATGTAATATTCAATATAATAATTTTGTTTTCTCTATCCTTTTGGAGTCATGTGCTAGCACTGTGCACAGTGGGATTTTAAACAGTAAAGTAGATCTTGCTAATAGGGGATATCTTCTACCCAACGTTTTTCGCTATCAGGGAATTAGGTTTCAACCAAACTCTGTCAACTCTAGCTGTGTTCTTTTCAGTTTGTACTCTGAGATTTTACACAACCCATTTTCTTTTAAATGTTAAGATGATATACTTTCATATCTAGACTTTATCGAGCACTCTTCTATATAAATGCCAGCATTCCATAACATTTTATTCTTTAATTTTCCTCTGTTGCACTTTATTGTCACAGCTGCACTTTAATTTTTAACTGTAATATGAGCAATGTGTCTCTTTATATATATTCTCTAATTTTATTTTATTTTGGCACTGTTACACTTAATATATTTTCATCATCATATTGATTACTATTTAGACATTGATCTGTTTGAATATTTATTTGATTTGATTTCATAAATCCATGCACTGAATGATATTGTTTTTGAAAACAAGAGCATTTTTTGTAACCTGTATTTAAAACTGCTTAACAACTTAATTCCTATGTCTTTGACATGATGTCTATAGATATGTACTTGTATGTAATACCAATGGTGTGTTTAATTAACATATCCTGCAAACATTGATGTCTTGAGAAGTGGGATGCTGGTGGGAGGGGGTAAAGGCGGTAGGCCATTTGACGATTGTGTCACTGGCGCAGACCAAAGGTGGCAGACCTGTCCAGAGAGGAGACAGTCCTACCCGAATTACTGGCAGGTCAGCCTGGCTTGAATGTATACCAGGCTGACCTGCCAATCAAGCACGCAGGTCACTGAGGGCAGGACATGTAGGGAGCACTATTTCTGTCAGGACTGTATCATCAAAATCGGGATGGTTAACATGTAACTGTGTTTTGGGTTTAGATTTTGGGTTAGGCAAAGTTTAGTATTCTAGGAATACTCCAAACACAAAGCATTCCTGCTTGTTTAAGTGCTTTATTTGTGAAGAATGCATCCTCTGGTTTTGTTATTTCGAAAAATGTTTACATCAATAGAAATCAGCACTTTTATAAATGACCTTTGTTCAGTCAGACAGCCACCAGTTTGGGGATTTTTTTTATCCCTCAAGAATTCCCTGCTAAACAGTCAAAACACATAGTGTTCTAGTGATTGTTTTATTGCTTTATTGATTGTATTTGCCATAGATACATGTTCTTGTGGATTTTAAGGGGTTACCTTGTTTAGTGGTGCCATCTATTCATGTGGATCACTGAGTATGAGAGGATCAGATAAGTTGCCAGCTTTTATTCTTTATCTAATAAATGGATTTGCTTATTGATTGTGCATATTACTCTACGATTTGCACTATGTATCATGTTTTCTTCTTCTTACTTTTATGTTTATGAGGAGAACTGGATGCTGAATAGAGAGAGTATTGCAATATTCATAAGTGGGAGCTATGCCCTCAATAAATTATACTTCTTTGAGTGTAATATATACCAATTTAAATTGATGTGTATACAATACTGTTCTATTAGGGATATTCACTAAAGTGAAAATGCTAAGTTAATTAAAAGTGACTTTCAACTTCAAGACCAAAGTAACTGAATTGGAAGCATAACTGAGTTATAGAATTTTCCAGTCCAGTTATTTTGACTTTAATTTTCAAGTCAATTGTAATTCACTAAAAATTCTAAATTTGGTAAATAATCATGCATGTATTTAATTGCAAAGTTGATGTTATAGAGCAGGGATCTCAGATTTTGAAAGAGAGAGATGATCTGCAGACCGTGTGTCAGTCTATTGCTATTTACAGCCTGATAGCCCTAACTGTGAGTAAATTGATTAGATTCTGATCAGTTGAATCTTCTTATCCCCTAATTGACAGCATTTATTGGTTAAGAAAAAACTTCAGGAACTCTGGGATACACATTTTCTTATTTGGTTAAATTAATGTGGAAACCCCAGCATCACTGGTTAAGTGAAGTCACTTCTCTATTTGAGTTTTTAGAATGCTAGAGACTAAACAAAGACCCAAGATGGTGTTACGGTTGCCCCAGGCTAGCTGAGGGTTGGACCGTAGAAAGGATGCTCCTAGCGCTCACCAAGGACCATCAGCACCGTAGACACCATAAGTACTGCAGACCCCACGAACCGCCGCTGCTGGGTTGAGGTCTCGCCATCTTCCACTCACACTGGACCTATGACAAGGCTCCAGGTTTCAGTGGGGATACCTCTCTTCCTCTCAGAGAGTGAAGCAGGATCAGGAACAAGAGCTCCTACAAGAGCTCAGTGAAGCTAAGGGAATATGCATAGCAATCCCTGTAGTGATTATATCTGTCCCCTCCAAACACGAGTCAAGACTGCGAGTTGAGGGTCAAGTAGAACTGGTTTAATGAGCACACGGCACTTTCTTATATACACATTTCCCACAAGGTTACCACCCACGTGGACCTTGTGGTACACAGAACACAAAGTTACAACAGCCAATCAACACAGTACAGTACAGTCAGACACTCCCAGCTAAGGCACACAAACCCTCCCCTCTGCCTCTGATATAATTACTAAACACAATGGGCTAACTTAATTACCACAGGCAGAAAATATACAGTTTTACACAAAACACAGAAACACCCCAAAACAAAAATGTATCCCCACAAATCACACATCCCTGGATAGGTCAGATCTGGGCGAACAACATATCCAAAAATCACCCAGATCAGAGCACGGGTTCACGAATTATATGGAAGTCATATTTGACCAACTGCAAGCATGGCTTTCATGACCAAAAGAGTTCCACAGATTTAAGCTGTGCGGCCGGTCTGTCTTCCCCTTCAAATAAAGTACAAATTGCACAAATGGATCGGTTCGTGCATAGCTTCATTGTAATTGTCTCGTTCGATAGTTTATTCCCTTAAAATAGCGCTCAGTACGTATGAACGTACGAACGCACGGAAGTTAGAAGTCTCAGCGGTGTTCGTGAAAATAGTAGCTAAAAAGAGTTCCAGGCGTTCGATGACAAAACACTGCTGAGCGCGTTCGACTAAACAAAATGGCCGCCACCACGTGTTCGTTCATACAAACACCGGCCACCCAGCTGTTTGTCAATTAAGCTGCGGTTAACCACAGCTTCTGGGTGGTTAACAAGCAGCACACTCCACAGGAAGGCTGGTCGGCTGTTTGGCGGTTTGTTCGGTAAACTCAATTTACCTAACCACATAGGGAAAAAGGCACAAACAAGCCTTTTTACAGTCTGGGAACACAGTGTTAGCCAAGGGCCATAGTCATGGTGCAGGAGGCTGGCAATCAGGCTCCTCCAAAAGCCAGTGGCAAAGGGTAGTTTGTTATAGATGGAAACTGTGAATCACCAAACATGACAGCAACCAAAATGATAACATGCTCTGTAGGCACACCATTCCAAAATATGATTACACGTGCAATATGTTGGGATATAAGATCCATAATAAGTTTTCTTAGTCAGAAATAAATCAGACTATGTGAATAAAATTACTGCTAGGAGAATGAAAGTCCTGCTACTAAAAAATTATACTGAGCCTTGAGGTATGTTAAAACCCAAGTAAATGCCACAGGTAGCAAACATATTAATTGCATTTAGTATCTAAAAGTGTACTTCTTTATTACTTATTCAGCATTTCCTGCTTGTGCTGACATTTTGCAGATCTAAGAAACATGATAATATGTCACTTAATGTGAAGCGGATATGCTAAACATAGTTACAAAGATTACAGTGAATAAAAACACTGAAAGACTCATTTTGGTCTGCATCCTGTTGTATTATTTATTTTGTATTTACTTATTTTGGCTTTGATAATTAACTGAAAAAGTGTCATGATCTTTTATTATGTTAATATTCAGCAAGCATTTTTTTTTCAGTTTGCCTTTTTTTAACGCAACAATTTTTACAATCACTGTAAACATAAATACAGAAAGGGCTCCCTTGTTAGTCACGTAACATTTTTCCCAGACAGCTTCAATCTGTTCTGAATGCTCATCTTATAATTTATTTTACTCTTTTAGTTTTATATAATTAAGAAATTATTCATTATTATTATCCATCATGGGGATTGTCTCAAAGCGGTTACAGGACAGGGGGCTATATATATATATATATATATATATTGTAACGGCACCCTCAGCATAAAAGGGTTTGTGATGACACCAATCTCGCTACATTGCATTGGAGAAGCCTGGTTGCTCGCCTGTTGCCTTTGGATTATGGCCCCATGTTAAAAGGCTTGATTTTCCCCTGCAAAGACATGAAAGCCGGGTCATTTGGTGCTTGCCCTGTTTGAGCGGTGATACCCGAGATAGCTATGGCATGGAGCCCATTCGTATAATGAAAGACTATGGGAAAGACTTTGGCTCTATGGCAATTGAACTGTATGTGTGTGCTCTGAGCGCCATTCAGTAATAATGTGCGCTCAGATCTAAGCTATCTGGGGATATGTTGAATGTACCTGTTTTGTGCAATGGCTGCACAGTTATATATTTTTATGTGTTTTATTGTCTTTTGATGCCATGTGTTCAATGGAGTTTTGCCTCTGTCCTTGGAGATAATTGGATTACTTCCCAATTATCTCCAGGGTAGAAGACTCTGTGGAACTGGTTTTGGGCAGAAAAGCCATGCTTCCTTTGGTCACAAAGGACTACGATCTATCTTTTGAACCACTGGACCAATTTGTATGAATTTGACGTATGTTTGTATTTGATTTGTGCTGATTCTGAAAGTTTTATGTGAATGTGATGCATACTTTTCAAGTTATGAATAATGTGGAAAAATTTTATTTCTCTGCTTGTGCTAATTACATTACCCATTGTGTAAGGTAATTGTATCACAGGCAGAGGGGAGGATTTTGTGTGGGAGTGTCTGAGTGTATTGTATGTGTTTATTGGTTGTGTTCCAAAACCCTGTGGGTGGTACTAATGTGTAAGAATGTGTACATAAGCACAATAAACCCACAGCTCTGACTGTTCACTGCTTGACCCTCAACACGGAGCTTTGTCTCGTTCTTGGGGGGATTTATTGTATGCTGTTCCAGTTTGACTGCTAGGAGTGTAAACCTATTCATATGGTTTTTCCTATTCGGCTGTTTACAGCATTCATATGGTTTCCTGTTCGGCGGATTGGTGTTCTGCAGTAGCTGTGCCTGTGTCTCTGGAAGGGAAGATCTACTAAACGGCGGTTTAACCCTTTTATGCCTGGGGGTGCCGTTACAGGGTTATATATTGCTGGGTTTAGAAAGAAATAAAAACATTAGAAAGAAAGCATAAATACATCAAAGTATCCTTAATTTCTAAAATAAGAAAATATATGTTTCAAATTACGTGTGTTTTCAAAGTCTGCTTTAAACACTTGCCATTTAACATGGTCATCATCATCATTCAAAGTCGCACAAAGAGCTCTGGTGAAGTTCAAAATGTGCAAAGATTCTCAAAGATGGTAGAGCTGCCTAAATAGTTGAGCTCATAAAGGAACATTTCAAAATCATATTAACCATTTTGATGTAGTAGTTATGGTGCCAGTAGTGTCCCGGCAGTCTCTCATTGCAAGTAGCCAAGCTTTTGAGGTCCAGCGGGGGCACTCCGCACCTAACCTACTTCCGTCAGGTAGCTTCTGGCTCTCTAAATAAGCTAATCCTGTCATTGCAGGTGATTGCTCCTCATTTATCACTTTGTCCCAGCATTCACCTGCTTTTTGCCTCAATACATTTCTCACTATGTTTAATGAAAGCTGTGTGACCCTGTTATACCCTTTATTATGTTGGCGCTGTAATGTATTTCGAAGAGGAATTTTTTATGTAACTAGCCCTTTTTCCACAGTTCCAAGAGGTTGTGGAAAGGAAGTTGGAGCTTTTTCCCCAACAATCCAGGCATTCTGTGCGTGATTTGTGTGGCAATGTCTTTTCAGATTTTTACAGTGTACCGCATGTTACAAACTCAAATGACTTTAGATTCTGAAATACATTCTTTTCTAGATTTTAGTGATTTGAAGGGATTTGTCTAGTCATTGACATGAAAGGATCAATGGATCTAATTTTTTCTATGGGTGTAAAATGTAGTTGTGTTAAGGTGTTTTTCTAAGTATAATGGAAAGACTAAATTCCTGATTTTTATATAGAATTTTGGATTTTTTTCTCTCCATGTGCTAGACAGTGGCGGATCCAGAGCCTGACCTAGGGAGGGGCACTTGCAGATTATTTAGAGAAATAATCCAGACACAATACCCACTACAGCTCAGTGTGGTGGTTATGGTGCCAGTAGTGCCGGGACCCCCTCCCAGAGTAAGTAGTCAAACCGTTTAAGAACAGTTTGACAACTTACCTGAGGTCTGCTTGGAAATGGGGCTGTAGTAGGGCAAAGGAGCAGGGGTGCAGTGTGTGTGTGTGAAAGTTGCAGTGTGTACGTGAGGACGGCAGTGTGTGTTAGGGGGCAGTGTGTGTGTGTGCATTGCAGTGTGAGTGGGGGGCAATGTGTGTATGGGGGAAAGTTTGTGTGTGGGGCCAATGTGTGTGTAGGGTGTGTGTGTGTATTGGGGGCAGTGTATGTGGGCAATGTGTGTGTATGGGGGAAGTGTATGTGTGTGTATGGGAGCAGTGTATGTGTGTGGGGGCAGTGTATGTGTGTGGGGGCAGTGTATGTGTATGGGGGCAGTCTATGTATGTGGGGGGCAATGTGTGTGTGTGGGGGCAGTGTATGTGTGTGTGTGTAGGGTATGTGTGTGATAAGGATGGGGGGCTTTTTTTTAATGTTTTTTTTTTAATTTGATAAAATGATTTTTTTTTTTATTTAAAATATACATAATGTCCCCCCTCCCTTCTTACCTTTGTTTAGGGAGGAGGGGGGACATTTCTCGATCCCTGGTGGTCCGGTGGGGAATCCCTGGTGGTCCATGTGGTGAGAGTGAACTCTAGCCCCGGTCTCGAGTGGTTGGGGTTCACTCTCGCGAGATCCAGAGCTCTCCCTCTTCGTCCGCAGGCACTGTTTGCAGGCCGCCGGAAGAGGAGGGAGAGAGAGAGGACCCGGGGGAGCTCAGTCTGCAGCTCCTCCAGGTCCTTTTCTCGCGAGCATGGAGCACCAGCCCTGCATTAGCCGGCAGGGGAGAGGGAGAACCTTGGATTCTTGGGGTGGGCAATTGCCCCGTTGACCCCCCTGGATCCGCCAGTGGTGCTAGAAGCATTTTTAACTGTTCCCTTAATTAACAATTCCCCTAATACATATGCTTGAGCGTCAATACATTTTATAAAAGCTTACTTTTTCTTCAAAACATTGAATAAATGCTAAAATCTTATATAGTATTTAACAAACTAGGAGATTTGTTTAATTTCAAACTGCAATTTGTTCAAAATTAGTGTGATCGGGTTATCATTCAAATTCCCAAACTCCATGCCAAAATGTAGCTGTATCATAAACCAAACAAAACGTGCAATGACCAAGCATGTTTATTTTGACTTATGATCCTGAATTCCTCTCATGGCACACAAACAAAATAATTTGTTGGAAAAAAGATGTCGGCTGACAGTCACTGGCACAACTTTAAGGCCAGAGTAGCTGAACTGAAAGGATAGCTGACTTAGAGAATTTTTCCTGTTCAGCTATTTTCACTTTAAATTTCAAATTCACTTTGAATTCACTTTAAAGGAACACTATAGTCACCAGAACAACTACAGCTTATTGCATTTGTTCTGATGAGTAGAATCATTCCCTTCAGGTTTTTTGCTGTAAACACTGTCTTTTCAGAGAAAATGCAGTGTTACAATACAGCCTAGTGATAACGTCACTGGCCACTCCTCAGATGCCTGCTAGAGGTGCTTCCTTGGGCAGTCCTGCCTAGTATGCATCACACCATTCAGTGTATTCACCCTCTGCATGCAGACACTGAACTTTCCACATAGAGATGCATTGATTCAATTCATCTCTATGAGGAGGTGCTGACTGGTCAGGGCTGTGTTTGACTAGTGCTGGCTCTGCCCCGATCTGCCTCCTTGACAAGCTCAGCCAATCCTATGGGGAAGCATTGTGACTGGCTCACACCACCACTTCTGATGATATCAGAGGTCAGATGCACTTCAGAGGCAGACAGGGGCAGAACCAGAAGCTGCAGACTTGAATACAAGTAAAATTATATTATATTTAGAGAGATACGGGGGGTCAGGTGGTCTAGATGGGGTTTTAACACTATAGGGCAGGGGTAGGCAAATCTCAGATCACTTCCTCCCAGCACTTGTGAATGGGAATCCACACTGTAGTAGAGCAGCCCTCGGCAGCTTTTGCAGCTCCTGCCCTTGACATGTATATGGCCAGCCTGGTCCCCACTGCCACCCTTATTGCTAGATATACACAGAGCTGCAGAATAAACCACTCCTCATACAAATAAAAGCAGCCTACCCACACAAACTCAACAACACTGACAATCCATATGCATGCACTCAACCCCACATGCAGCCTCTCACATGCAATACCAAAACATACACACTACCAAACACACAATGTGATATAACCATCCACACACACAATTCCACAAGCAGCCCCCATACACAGCCGACATTCATAGGTATCATATACAATACCACAAACTACTCATGAACATTTACAATATAATAGCTCACATATGCACAAATACAATGATACAAAGCAACCACAGTATAAATAGCACAAGCAGAGTACCTCAATATACAAACCTCAATTTAAAAAAAAAATATAGGACCGGCACGCTATGTGACATCACAATCTTATTTTGGCACAGTGCTGCTAAAAGGTTGCCAACCCCTGCTATAGGGTCAGGAAAACATGTGTGTGTTCCTAACCATTTAGTGTTCCTTTAATTTATCACTTTAGTGAATAACCTTGTAAATGTTGATTTTATTCACAGATCGAGTTGTGAGTAATTGAGGGGAAAAGGAAGAATAGTTACAAAAATCTATAATTATATATTTATATATCTTATATTTAATTACTTATTATTATCTAATTATTTTGCTCCTTCCCTTCTTCCTCCATACTTGTTACTTATTCTCTTCTTCTTGATCTGTGAACCAAATGGCAGGAAAGTGCACCTATGAGTTTATGTAAAAATAAAATAAAAAATGTAAATAAAAAAAAAAAATTATATATATATATATATATATATATATATATATAGAGAGAGAGAGAGAGAGAGAGAGAGAGAGAGAGAGAGAGAGAGAGAGAGAGAGAGAGAGAGAGAGAAGATTGGATTAGACATATTAGTTCAGTAGACAAGATGCCAAAATACCAGAGTATTTCAGTATGCAATGATACCATTTTTATTGGACTAACATAATATTTCAAAGACAAGCTTTCCTGAGTTTCCTCTCTTCCTCAGGTATGAACCAATACTGATCAATCTGATAGAGTTTAACACTTAAAACAACTGATGTTAGAAAAGGGGAGGGTGTGGGGTGAATGTGAAGTGAAAATATTGAAAAATAATATAGGACATTAAGATATGTGTATATATAAAGTTTTGGTAGTGTGTGAGAAAGCCAGAGTCTACTTTAAGTCCTTAATTTTTGGTGTTGAAACGTGTGATCATTTTCATTTCAAATGTCTTTCGTTCATGAGAGTCTTTGAAATTCCCTTCAAGAACTTTAATCCTGAGGTTTTGGATAGAGTGACCAGTCTGGGTGAAGTGATGACCAGTGATGTGTACCCCTGTTGGTCATCACTTCACCCAAACTGATCACTCCATCCAAAACCTTTTTCTTTTTTTTACTAACTTATTGACTCTCCTCTGTTTTTTTACTTTTTTCTAGATATTCTCAGCCAACCTACATCTTTCACTTTCAGGCACATCTTCTGTTATTTATGACACCCCACTCAACCCCCCACCCCTTTCTCTAACATCAGTTGTTTTAAGTGTTAAACTCTTAGATTTATCATTGCTTCAGACCTGAGGAAGAGAGGAAATCTCTGGAAAGCTTGTCTTTGAAATATTATGTTAGTCCAATAAAAAAAAGGGATCAATGACCCATTAAAATTCAAACCACCATATGGCTTAAATTCAGCAATCCCGAAATTGTTTTTGTTTTTTGCAGAAGTGATTTGTTGAAAGCAAATTTTGTAGGCTAGTATTTAATTATGTTACAGTAATATTAATATCAGAGTTGCCAAAAAAGAAAATATATGTGTATTTTCATGCAAGTCTAATTATTTAAATGATGTATTGTGAAAAGAGTAGAATTTTATAATGTATAGGAGTTAATGGAGCATGTCAGATATTACATGTTAAATGGATGTACCTCATTAAAATATAGTTTGTACAACAAACGCACAATTAATGACTGGCTAAAGCCTTTTCTTTGCCATCATAAGTATACTATAAATTCATGTAAGGTATATAAGAGGACAAAAGGCAAATGCTTTATTGCATGTAAAACATTGTGGCACTGGCAGACTATATGATATTAAAATGACCCAAGTGGATTATTTGTGCTGTTAATAAATTCAAGAGAAATCAATTATATAAAAGGTAACTATGATGAGAACACTTGACATTGATAGTTACTGAAAACTAAATATGAGCTATATCAGAATGATTATGTTTATAATTGGAATAAAAAATGTGCACTATCCTTTAACTTGATATGCAGGTTACTTAAAAATAAAATGCTAGATTGTAAAATCATCCTTTACCGTTGATTAAAAACATTAATTACTCGCTAAAAATTACTCCTCTAAAAAATCATATAAAGTATTAAAGGACCACTATAGGCACCGAGACCACTTCAGCTCAATGAAGTGGTCTGGGTGCCAGGTCCATCTAGGGTGAGCCTGCCTGCTGTAAACATAGCAGTTTCAGAGAAACTGCTATGTTTACTTTAGGGTTAATCCAGCCTCTAGTGGCTGTCTCATTGAGACTGACTGAATGCTCATTTAGCCGAAGAGGGAGGAGATTCCCCAGCGCCGATGGAGTCCGGTGCTGGAGGAAGGTAAGCATTTAACCCCTTCCTCATGCTAGAGCCTGGCGGGTGGGGAGGAGGGCATGAGGGTGGGGGGGACCTAAAGACCATACGAGTTTATTTTCCTGGCACTATAGTGGTCCTTTAAATGTGCAGCTGTAACTGTGAACTCTGGAACTTTAGTACCCTAATGCTAGAAAAGACAATGTCCTGTTCCCTGACATGGTTAACCCCTTACTGCTCCCTCAATGCAGGAGTTGTTATACATACTTCATTAAAAAATTTTTGAAAAATCATTAAGTTTAACGTTTTTTGAAGTGCCAATTCTCCTTTAAGCACATTTTAATCAGCTGATTAGATGCGAAGTGATGTTACACACTGGTGACTTCATATGCATGTCATAATTGGTTTATAGTATAAAAACGTAAATTCTTCGATATTTGAAGTATATATTCTTGCAATACCATGATATTTCTATTTGTGTAGCTGAGAAAATAATTAATATTTATTTTCCAGGAAACGTGTGTCTGCTTGCCTAGCATTATTTTGTTAAATATATTTTCCTTTGTGTTCCCTGAGCATTTACCTCTAACTTTACTCTGATATTCTGTATCTGATTAAAAGAATATAATGCCTGGATGAAAAAGGTAGGCAGCTTGTCAAAGCTTCAGCAGTTGGGAACGGAGCCTTGCACTATATCACTATATACAGTATATGAATAACTTGATCCCATTGTAACTGCAGGTTTGTGTGTGACCAGTGGTGTATTTTGGATCTGTGCTGCCCTAGGCATGATGGAACTCTGGCAACCCTAATTTAAATTTGCCCCACCCCTTCCTGTCAAGGCCACACCTCTCCCTGTTAAAGACTAACACACACTTTGACTGACAGACACACACTCTCAGATACACTTACATACGCACACACACACACACACACACACTCTCATTGTGTGTCAGGTAAGCTTTAGAAGCTCAACCAACATGCATCTGTTCTCCTTGAGTGCCAAGCTACATGTGTGTCTTTTAATCCCACCTAGCCCTTTTATACACCCTCCAAATAAACACACTTAGACATTCAATCATATATGTATATATGAACATGCATATGCATAGACATACAAACATATGCACAATCACATACATAGACACATGCACATTCACATAAGTACATAGAAACACAAATGCAGAGTCACAACAATACATGCAACTGTAACCCCAATTCTAAAGAAGCACAATCTTGACCCTAACTCCCCATCCAACTATCGTCCTATCTCGCTACTGCCTTTTGCATCCAGATCCTTGAAAGAATTGTGTATGCAAGATTGACAGACTTCCTTGAGTCCAACTCTCTGCTAGACCCGCTTCAGTCTGGTTTCTGTGGCTTTTGACACTGTTGATCATCAACAGCTTCTTCTCATCCTCTGCAATATCGGTCTACAAGATATTGCTCTCTCCTGGTGCTCCTCCTACCTCTCCCAGCGCTCTTTCAGTGTTTCTTTCTCTGGCTCTGCTTCTTCTCCCCAACTCCTCTCTGCTGGTGTCCCCCAAGGTTCAGTCCTTGGTCCCTTACTGTTCTCCATCTATACTGCCTCCCTTGGTAAACTCATTAGCTCCTTTGGCTTCCAATATAATTTCTATGCAAATGACATGCACATCTACCTGTCCTCTCTTGATCTCTCCCCGTCCCTCTTGACTAGTGTGTCTGACTGCCTCTCTGCTGTTTCTAACTGGATGGCTGCCCACTTCCTTAAACTAAACTTGACCAAAACTGAAATTCTGGTCTTTCCTCCCTCAAGTGTTGTTACTCCTGTGTCTCCCTCCCTCCAAGTCAACGGTGCTACCATCAGCTCCACCATGCAGGCTCGCTGCCTAGGTGTTCTCTTTGACTCCGACCTCTCCTTCAAGCCTCATGTTCAATCTATCGCCAAATCCTCTCATTTCCATGTCAAAAACATTACGCGCATCCGCCCCTACTTAACGCCAGATGCGACTAAGGTGTTGGTCCATTCCACTGTGCTTTCTCGCCTTGACTACTGTAATCCGCTTCTCGGTGGTCTTACGTGCTCCCAACTTGCGCCGTTACAGTCCATAATGAATGCGGCGCCAAGGCTCATCTTCCTGTCTGCCCGTACCTCCCTTCTGTCAGTCCCTACATTGGCTTTCTATAAAATATAGAGCTCAATTTAAAATTCTGGTTCTTGCTTTCAAATCTCTACATAATGCTGTTCCCACCTATCTATCTTCCCTTATACACAAGTATGTCCCGTCCAGGCCCTTACAATCTGCTGAAGACTTACGTCTATCTTCTGTCCGTACTCCCACCTCTGATGCGCGCCTTCAAGATTTCTCGAGGGCTGCACCGTTCCTGTGGAACTCGCTTCCCTCCTCCGTTAGATGCTCACCCAGTCTCCACTCCTTAAAAAAATCATTAAAAACCCACTTCTTCATAAAAGCGTATCAATTAAACTGTTAATAGCTCCTGACTGATTCCTCTTCTGCAACTGTCACTAGTCTTATACTATCCTTACCTTTTTGTGTCATTTTACCCCACTCCCTCTAGCATGTAAGCTCATTGAGCAGGGCCCTCAACCCCTCTGTTCCTTTGTGTCCAACTTGTCTGATTACAACTACATGTCTGTCCGTCCACCCATTGTAAAACGCTGCAGAATTTGATGGCGCTATATAAATATCATAATAACAATAATAATAATAATAATAATAATAATAATAATAATAATAATCACACAATTACACAAACATCCACATCTATAGCTAGACACATGATCACATACATATATATAGTCACACACATTTAGTCACATACATAAACAATTATACATACACACAGTCATACACACACAATATCACTCACTTACACATACATAATGTAACAGTCAGTCACACACCCCCACAGAATCAGTCACAAACACAGTCACATACACAGTGACTTACACAAATGTAGTCACACACAGACGGGCAATTACATATATACACTGTCAATCACATACACATAGTTGCATGCACACACAGTTACATACTCTTACATCCTTACTGTTATGGACACCAGTTGGAGGAGCTGAGGAGGCCAGATGACTGGTGACTAGTTGTGGGGAAGCATGGATAGCTTACTGTTTTTCCTTTGTGTGTGACATAGTTTCCAGGCAGCTGGTGCTGGCATAATACTCAATACCCACTGCCTGTATCAGATGAATACACAGCTCTCCACCTACCATGAATAGAGGCAGGGCACTGCATCGGATGGACAATTCACACCTGTGGTATCTCCTCACTCCAGTGATCAGGGACAATGGTTCCCCTCTATCGCCTTTATTAGCCTCTAGATAATTATTATGCTGGAGCTCTATATTTACTGTCCAATACCACAAGTCAAACAAGTTAATCTGACAGATCACTTTAAAAAGACATACAAGCTAACATATATATTTTTTTTAATTACTGCTTTTTACATGCAATAATATGGATAATGTTTGATTTGTGTTTGTAATGCTAGCATATCTACCTATGTAGCATTTTAAGCAAAATTACTATAATTTTGTTTATCGTAAACTATTGTGCTTTCCTTGTTTCAGTAAATAATTATTGTTTAATTATTAGTGTTTTTATTTTCAGAATCTGGAAATAATGGTGTTACGCACAAATAGGATCAGATATGGGCAATTAAATAATGCATTACTTTCTTTTCCAAACATCATCAGCTTTAGAACTGATATTTTACCTTGAATCCAATGGAAATGCAAGACATTCAACAAGAATCAAAAATATCTGGTATGATCTGACTAGAACATACTTTCTTATGAGTAACCATCAGGGCCGGTGCAAGGATTTTTGCCACCCTAGGCAAAAAATTTTTGCCCCCCCCCCCCCATATGTCCTGCCCACCATGTGACATCACAATGCCCCGCCCATATGCTCTGCCATATGGGCCAACACCAGTCTGCACAAAGTGTCTTTTATCTGAAAAGACAGTGTGTTTACATTAAAAAGCCTACAGTCACAGGCTATAGACACCAGAACCACTACATTAAGCTGTAGTGCTTCTGGTCACTATAGTATCCATTTAAATTGAGCTAAATTAGAGATTAGTGCCACTAATAATATATTGGATTGCCTACTTACCACCAGATGAGGACAAGAGGCTAATTATGGGCTCAGTCTGGCTTCACAGGTCTGGTGTAGAAGAGGCTCTCTGGAGACTGTTTGTAACAGTGCTCACAACAATTAAAGAACAGGAAGCAGCTCCATTTTTTGGGGCCCTTTACACAGCTCAAGGTCTGGGCCCCCAGGGCTTGACCGTGAGTATGCCTACAATGCGCACCCATAAATCCACCTACATGGCCCAACCATTAGTTCTCTCACAGGGAGTGGAGTGTATGTGTGTAGGGGATGTGGTATGTGTTATTGTAGAGGATGTAATGTGTGTGTTCTTAAAGAATATAGTGTATAGGGATACCAATTTGTGTAAGGGATGTAGTGTGTGTATAGGGGATGCAGTGTGTGTTTGTGTGTAAGGAATGCATTGTATGTTTCTGTGTTTCTGGGTGTGTGTGTGTGTGTGTGTAAGGGATGCAATGTGTGTTTCTGTGTATGTAATTGAATGCAGTGTGTGTCTGTAAGGGGTGCATTGAGTGTGCAAGAGATGCATTTTGTTTCTGTGTGTAAGATAATTAGTGTTTGTGTGAGCATAAGGGAAGCATTGTGTGTTTCGGGTGTGTCTGTGTATAAGTAGGGATGCATTGTATGTTTCTGTGTGTGTGTGTGTGTGTGTGTGTGAGGGGGGGATGCATTGTGTATGTGTGTAGTGTAAAATAGGGTTTGTGGGGTAGGATAGGGACTGAGAGGGGAGCAGCTCTTTATTTATTTACTTTTTATTCATTGTGCTCTCCCCTCCTGTCAATTAGTGATCTCCCCTTCCCTCCTGTCCCTCAGTGTTCTCCCCTTCTGTCCCTTAGTGCTCTCCCTTGGCCCCCTGTCCCTCTGCAGTCCCCCCTTGGTGGTCTTCTCACTCCCCCCTCTCCCCTTTAGTGGTTCTCCCTCCCTCCCCCTAGTGGTCCTCCCTCTCCAAAACCCCTTAGTGGTCCTCCCTCTCCCAAACCCCTTATTGGTCCTTGCCCTACTCCCCCCCTTAGTGGTCCTTCCCCTTTCCCCCCTCTCAGTGGTCTTTACTTTCTTCCCTCCCCCTTAGTGGTCCTTACCCTCTCCCCCCCTTAGTGGTCCTCCATCCTTAGTGGTCCTTCCCCTACTTTCCCCCCTTTTGTGGACCTTCCTCTCTTCCCCTCCCCCCTTAGTGGTCCTTACCCTCTTCCCCCCCTTAGTGGTCCTTACCCTCTTAGTGGTCCTTACCCTCCTCCCTTCTCCTTAGCGGTCCTTCCCCTCCTTTAGTGGTCCTTCCCCTCTTCCTCCCCTTAGTGATCCTCCCTCTCCCAAACCCCTTAGTAGACCTTCCCCTCCCCCCCACCCCTTAGTGGTAATCTCCCTCCCCTCAGTGGTCATTATCCTCTTCCCCCACTTAGTAGTCATTACCCTCCTCCCCTTTCCTTAACAATCCTCCCTCCTTACTCCCATTTGGTGGTCCTTCTCCCCCTTAGTGGTTCTCCCTCTCCCAAATCCCTTGGTGGACCTCCCCCATCCTCCCTCAGTGGTCCTTCCTCATTAACCCCCCGCCTTTGGTGGTCCTTCCCTCCCCTTAGTGGACCTTCCCCCCTCCTCCCTCAGTGGTCCTTACCCCCCTCCATCAGTGGTCCTTGGTCCTTACCCCCCCTCGTCAGTGGTCCTTACTTCCCACCCACCCTACCCTCAGTGGTCTTACTCCCCACAGTGGTCCTTACTCCCCTCTCTCTCTCTCAGTGGTCCTTACTCCCCCCCACCCTTCCCTCCTGCCGGTCACTCAAATCCGGTTGCCCTCCATTCAGCAGTGCTGCGCCGCCTGAGGCTTGCTAAAGCGCCCAGGCGGCGCAGCATGAGGAGCCGCACCGGTGATTCCAGACGCAGGGCTCCGGCGCCCTCTGCTAAGTTGCGCCCTAGGCGGCTGCCTAGCTCGCCTTACAGGTAGCACCGGCCCTGGTAACCAGGGACCACAGCCATTGTATTGACCAAACTATATTAATCTAACTCTCCTACTAGCATGTGCTTTCCCCCCAATATCTAATGATTAACTTAATGTATATTTTACAGTTAATCTTATTGATAAAATTGAATGAATTTTATATGTTATATGCCTTTATGCAAAAAATAACCAATTCAAACATTATAAGCAATAGTCTAGTATGCAAATAATTAATAGCTATGAGTTAGAGTCTGTTTGCCAGTTTTTCTTTTCCATTAGATAATTGAATTTTGAGTCTCTTTATTAAAAGTTCAGATCCTGATCTGGCATGCTGAATGTCTATTGCTGCTTTCTGATTTTAATTGGAGTGAGCGAGTTTGTTGAAAATGTACAGCTGGTTTGTCACAAGCTACCAATTATTTTTACCTGAATGCCTTATACTTTCAAAAGGTCGAATCTTTTAAAATTCATAATATTAGAATTTTCTCATCGGTAGCTATTTGTAAAAAAAATAAAAAAAAATAAAAAAAATATTTCCTGAATAGTTTTGCAATATATGTACTTTATATATATATATATATATATATATATATTTTAATTTCCATGTATCCATGTATTAATTGTTTTTAAAATAGGACTTGCTCCGTGAGCACTCCACTAAAAGATTTGTAAACCCAACAATTTGAATATATTATCCTCTAAACAAGTTACCAGTTACATAAACATAAGACAAAAATGCATGACAATAGGGACAGATTTCTTTTCATTGTCTACATTTATCCGTGCTCTCTTTTCCTCTCTCTGCCTTTGTCTTTCTCTGTCTGGAAATAAAATGAATAATTGTTTAGATGATGATTTCCTGTCTTTTTATAAATGTTGCTAACATCAAAAATAATTTCAGAAAATTATTGTCAGCTAATTTAAGGTACATAAACTTTTTTAAGTGACACTGACCATAAAATGGGATTTTTGTTATATTTAAGTCTGATTTTTTGTTTTTATTGTTTCATTTGTTTAAAATTTGAATTTAAAAGTAATGTCTCCTTCTATCTCCAATTCTAATCTGTCTGTGTCATCTCTGTTTAAACATGTCACACACAGACATTAGCACAAACACACACCTAATGAAAATATTGGTAATAAATTGATTACTTGCATTAATCTGTATTTTAAATATTGCACATCCCCTTGTTAATTTATCTATGCCATGTCCCGAGCCCTAGTTTATCTCTATCTTAACTCCCATTTCCCATTTATGTCTCATTCATGCATTTCCTCTCTTTTTCTTAGCCTCATCATGTTGCCTAGTCCCCAACACATTATTTTCCAGATCGATTTCAGCTTTGATAACCCGTTTCCTTAGCCTCTTCATTTCCCTGCCCCACGCATTTTATTACCACGCATTTGTTTACCACTCGTTTACTTGAAAACCAATCCTTCTGTCTCTAAGCTCTTCAATACCTATCTATCTCAGCCACATCTCTTATATATAATCCTCCCCATATTTTTCAGCATTTTCGCTATTTCATATATGACAGCTATAGCACAACCATGACTTTTGGTTAGTCAACTAATGTTGCTCACGATATCTTAACCGAAAAAGTAAAAAAGTAAACTTTTTTTTCAAATACTTTAATACATTCTTCTTTAGTGTTAGAGTGCTGTTCATTTAGAAGGAGCCTATAATCACACATACAGTTGACTTGACTTTCCTTTAAAAGATGCAAGTCTCAAAGATGTTGTTTAATTTACAGTCTCTTGCCAGTAAAGCATTTCTGGTGTATAATGAACTATGGAATTCAAAATCCCAAAATGTGTTCTTGTTAAAATTCCATGACTTATCCATAGAGTGTTTATGTTCTTATGTTTTATTCTGTAAGATATATCCATACTGCCCTTTTTTTTTACCCTTTTTTTTTAAAGAAAATTGATACAATATCTGTCTCTTGGTAAGTTTAGTGTGGAACCATGTTTTTTTTAGCAAAATGTTTCATTAAAAATATTTTTATGTGTGGAAGATTATCCTGCATGTCTGTTATTCCATTTTATTTCATGTGGCTGAAAGCTGATAGAGTGAAATCTGTTAACATTAGTTTATTTTTTTCTTTGTAATTTTTTTTTTTTATGTGTTATTAACCACTTAAAAGCATTGATCGTAAACAATGAGGCTGACGTATTTCAAAGCAGCCATTCTAATTTCAGCTTCATTAAGTTAGAATTGCTACAGCTGACTTTCTTCTTCGTGCATTTATTAATTGGAATGTATTGTTTTTGTTTTTTTTTCAAATAATTATCAGTTTGTATATCTGCCTAGTGCTCACTCTTTTTATATTTTCAGTGGTCATCCTGACTTTGCCTGTTCATATCTGCATAATGGCACCCACAGCTGTGATAAGTATGAGCAAGAGAAGACAGGCAGGGGTATTTTGATGATGGTATTGCTGTCTCTGGATTTTTACAAAATACAATTTGTCAACTTATGGTTATATAATGTATAATCAAAAAGTCTTTACAAAGCAATTAACTAGAAATGTAGAATCTTTTAACAAAAAAACAATATAGTGTTTCATTAATGTGTAGAGAAATGTGATCCAGTGCTCTGTATAGCTCAACTGGAATAGAGACATGTCTTGGCTCTATTAATTGCACCCAAGAGTGCCCTTCTACTCACTTTAAATGCTTGGTTTAATGTGAAGCCATGACAAAATACATATTTTTGATACTACACTAGTTCTTCTTTATTGAGAGTACAGCCTGTATGTGTGGACCATCTATATTTCCCATTAAGGCCAGCTTTGTGCATATTTAATTGGACATAGACATTACTCTACTCCAAGCTCACCAGAAATGCTAACTTGTTTTGTGTTTACATCCTTTTAGGTCTGGTAAATGGCTTTGTAAAGACATCAAGGTATTTCACACAGACACATACACTATATGGAACACACTGTTACAGTTGCCCCAAGCTAGCTGAGGGTTGGACCATAGAAAGGATGCTCCCAGCGCTCACCAAGGACCATCAGCACCGCACCGGACACCATAAGCACTGCAGACCCCACGAACCGCCGCACCGGACACCATAAGAACCGTCTCCTACCCACCCTGGACCTACGACAAGGCTCCAGGTTCCAGTGGGTGAACCTCTCTTCCTTCCAGAGAGCAAAGCAGGAACAGGAGCTCTTACAAGAGCTCAGTGAAGCTACAGGAGTATGAAGAGCATAGAAATCACTGTAGTGATTATAGCTGTCCCCTCCAAACACGAGTCGAGGCTGCGAGTTGAGGGTCAAGTAGAACTGGTTTAATGAGCACACAGGACTTTCTTATATACACATTTTCCCACAAGGTTACCACCCACGTGGACCTTGTGGTACACAGGACACAAAGTTACAACAACCAATCAACACAGTACAGTACAGTCAGACACTCCCAGCTAAGGCACACAAACCCTACCCTCTGCCTGTGATACAATTACTGAACACAATGGGCTAACTTAATTAACACAGGCAGGAAATACAGTTTTTACCCAAAACACAGAAACACCCCAAAACAGCAACATATCCCCCAAGAAATCATACATCCCTTGATAGCTCTGATCTGGGTGAACAACATATCCAAAAATCACACAGATCAGAGCAGGGGTTCAAAAGTTTTATGGAAGTCACATCTGACCGACTGCAAGCATGGCTTTCATGCTCAAAACAGTTCCACAGATTTAGGCTGTGCAGCCGGTCTATCTTCAACCCTATCGCGGAGATAATTCAGTGGTAAGCCAATTATCTCCTGGTACAGGAAATATCTCTAAGTCCAAAAACTGTTACAAAAACTACATAAAAATATATAACTCATATAATACAATGTTTAACCTATATGTCCAACATATCCCCAGATAGCTTGGATCTGAGTAATCAATATGTCCTAAAAGCGCTCAGATCTCATGAATACAGTTGGATCGCCATGGGGTTAAACAATAGCAAGGGCTGACGAGAGATTGAGTAGGGACAAAGCAGCCAGTTCAACTGGTCTGGCAGTGTCCCCGGGACAACACCCTGCTGGAGAACAATAGGACAGGCAAAAGGGGGAGGGGAAGAGGCACATTTTCCTATGGATTTAAAGGGGCAGAAAAAGTGTCTTATAAAATGCATTGTGCCAACTGTAAAGTTTGACTGAGATGTGATAATAGTATGGGGCTATTTTTCACGGGTTGAACTTGGACCCTTAATGTCAGTGAAAGACATTTTAGACAATACTCTTTTCTATTCCAGCATGCCTGTGCTGTCCTGACCCCAACCCTGTCAAATACTTTTGGGATGAACTGGAATGGAGATTGTGAGCCAGACTTTTCTGTCCAACATCAGTGCCTGACCTCACAAATGCTCTACTGGATGAATGGGCAAATATTCCTACAGAAACACTCCAAAATCTTGTGGAAAGCCTTCCCAGAAAAGTAGACGCTATTATAGCTTCAAAGGAGAGACCAACTACATATGAATGTCTATGTATTTAAAATGCAATGTCATACAAACCCCTGTTGGTAAAACGGTCAGGTGTCCCAATACTATTGTACATATAGTGTATATATAGACAGACTCATGTTTTTGTGTTTTTGTGTGTGTGTGTGTGTGTGTTGGGAACTTGGCACCTTCCACGTTGTAATTATTGTGCACTATACAATTCATATTTGTATAGTATATATTGAGGAGATCTTTACAGTTTGTAGAACTATTTATTGGAAGTGATTTTTACTCAGGTGTTAACTGTGCTTGCATTGCGAGAGTATTACTGAGGCATGATGAGAATGAAGAACAAAAATGATGCTAGCACAGATTGATAGCACAGAACAAGATTCATGTGATAAAGAAAAGTACAGCTCTTATAAGTAGCATCAGATATGAATTAGGATTTGGGTCATGTGAATTGTCTTTCATTTGGGTATTGGATTATGATTAGGCTTTGAGGTTGGGGATATAGATTATTGGTTAAAGGTTTTGGTTGAGTTTATGGTAGGGATTCTATTCATGGCTAGGGGTTTAGAGTTTATGTGTTCCGTTTAGTACTAGGTTCAAAAGTTAAAGTTAGTTTGATGATTGGGCTGTTGGTACATTTACATTTGAAGGTAGAGTTGTGCTCTATGTGTCAGTGGCAATTTGTCCTATTGATAAAAAGTTATTAATTTAAATAAAAATGTTTTTTCAAGCTCTATCAATATTGCATCAGATTTCATGCTACATTAATTATGTTTTACATATCCAACTGCTGCCAGACCATATGAGCTAAAACTAGTTAGATGCATTAATGGAACCAAACAGTCTGGCCCTGCTAACTTGCAAAAGCAGGATTTTTTTATTTTTCTTAAATTATATCCGACTGATAAGTCAGTTAATGTTCAAAGCTCTAATAAGCTAACTCCAACTCAGGCACTAGGCAATATATGGAAAATGATAAAGGAAGCAGGATGGATAAAATGAAACACTTGCCATATGCTGCTTTCCATTGTATTTGTTTCACAGTTATCTTCCATATTTAATATTACTTATTTTGTTGCTATATAGTTTAGCAAGCACCTACTGATTAGGAGTACAGACTTTAAATGTCAGTGTATGGGACAAGCATGAGAATTGCATGGCCCTTGCCTAGTTCATTAATCCCTTTAGCTTTAGAGATTCTTGGGTATATGCCCCACTCTGTTAATCTGAAGTTGAAATCTTGAGGAAGCAATATTGATAAAAAAAAAATTTAAATGCATTTTTAAATTAATATTATAAATTTATATACCATTTAATCTTGTTCCTATAAGGAGGTTGACAACTGGTTATGTGGTAATTAGCTGGAAAATATATTTTTTAGTGCCAATATTGTAAATATGATGTAATATTTTTAAAATTGTTATCATTAAGTACATAACTGCAAAGTGTCCGAGATTTGGCAGGATTTTATCCAGGGGGTTTGTTTTGAAAATATGCCCAACCAGGCCACCTTCTGGCACATTTACCTGCCCACCCGAGAGGGAGATGGATGCGAAATATATTACAAGTCCAATTCAACTTGACTAGTCAGTTTAATGTGAGAAGAGCAAATGGCTGCAAAGTGTTGGTGGTATATTGGCAGTAGAGAGTTTATTATTCTTTTTTTGTATGCCCCCAGCATTCACTACATAACATTTTGTAATGTTACTATGCCGTGTAGTCAGTGTTCAGAAGAAATGGTGGATATTTAAACTGCATAGAGTAAACGCATATGGATTCAAAGCAAAGACAGGTGTTTATTTTTAAACATGTGCTACCTTCCAATAAGACATTCTCTGCAAGAAGCATGACATATTCTGTACATAAAAAAGAAGTATTTCTCCTCTTTGAAACTAGGACATTTCTGAATTGATTCTCAAATGGCCACATCACCCAGATTGCATTCTGTGACATATCACTAGCTGAGATATATTGAGGTTTAACTTAATAATCTATGATTTGTATGCTTAGTGTATGAGAATCTTGGGAATTGCCTGAGTTATAGCACTTGCATTTGTAGACCTGAGGGAAAACATATTAGTCTCAAAATAAAGTGATTTTTCTCAATACAGACCCTGGTCAAAAATGTTCAAGTAGCTTTAGGCCACATGGTGATAGATAAATCCCAAGGTACACCTCTAAAGCAACGGATTTAATATAATATTTCTGATTCAGCTAAAAAAAAAGTTTTGTTAGGAAAAAATAATGCTATGTACTCAATGTTTAAGGCTTATTGTTTAACAATAACTGTGTGTAAATATATTTTACAATTACACTGGTACTGTTATATAAGGTCTAACAAACTATAATTTTCCTTATACAACCTTTACATTATATTGTTGTTTTATATATCTTGTCTGTGATATGTCTTTATTGATGCAGTAAAACTGAATTCAATATTTGTTTAACTCTAGGCACAAGAGAAAGGTTGTTTATTTTGTTTATTTCTACTCATATTATTTTGAAATTCGTTTTAAATGCTCTGTTGCACAGTACAACTAATTATATTAATGAGGTTTGGAGTATGTATGGTTGTAAGATTATCATGAATATTTTAAGCTTTCTGTACTTTTTGAAATTTTATAAATTTGGATGTCATTTATATTATGAAATACATTTGGTTCTTTTTCTGTGATAACATAAAACTATAGTAATTTAAGTGGCAAATGTATTGCAATCCATGTAAACATTCATTTACTCTATGAGCAGCACAAAACCAGAATACCGCTGAATGTATGAATATGCACACATACACTGCATACACCTATGCAACAAGCTTGCACAGGTATACATACATATAAACACACTGACAAATACATACACTAATTCAGATACAATCGGAATCATACACACACACCCTAGGACACCTTGACACACAGATACACACACTGACACATACACACTCTTTGATACACAGATATACTCACTGACACACACACACACACACACACACAAAGCTTGAAACATAGATACATGCACTGACACACACAGATACACACACTGACATATATACACACTGACACAAAGATATACACACACATAGATACATAGACATATATGTATATATTTTTTTAAATATACGTATTTTTAGCTACCCTCCTGTTAACATACCTTTTATGTACAGGAGGGTGGCTTACCTGGAGCCCTGCTGCTGTCTGGGTCTAATAGGAGTGTGGATTTGGAGCAGGGCCTTTACTTCTCCCAGTCCTTGCATGCCTTCCACCGCTCATTCTGTGCCTTGTCTGCCACCTCCTGAGCCTTCACTCCCTCACTTGAGGCTCTTCTTGTAGTTGGTAGGGAGTAATCTATACTTACTTCCTCTCATAATTGGCTATGTGAACCTACTATCATCAATGTCAAGTACGAATCCCAAGAAATATTTAGCGAGGATAGTGGATGTTGTCCCCAATCCACTTTCAGAAGTAGTACTATGGCCTATTAGGATCTTAACCTGCTTGCACCTCCTCTAACACCACCACCACCAATGTTATCACCACTATTAATAGTATTCAGCCTCAGGATAGTGGGACTTAGCAGCATGTTTTCTTCTCAATGTTATAATTAATATAAAAGTAATGCATTTACACACAGTAATGCTTATTTTGGTTTGGGATGTTGTTTTGTTAATGTCTAGGGAATGTGTTTTTTTTATTTATGAGTTTAAAACATTTTCATATGAAAAAGAACAATAATGCATCATTTAAAGTGTAAATATAGTTACATAGCTGAAAAAAGACTTGTGTCCATCAAGTTCAACCTTCCTTACATATGTTTTTGCTGTTGATCCAAAAGCAGACAAAAAACCTAGTCTGAAGCGCTTCCAATTTTGCAACAAACTAGGAAAGAAATCCTTCTTGACCCCAAAATAGCAGTCAGATGTCTCTTTGGATAAAGCAGCTATTACCCCACTAATTAGAAATTATATCCCTGTTTGTTATGCTTTTGCAAGTATTGATCCAATTGCAGTTTAAACATCTGTATGGGCTCTGATAAAACCACCTCTTCAGGCAGATAATTCCATATCCTTATTGCTCTTACTGTAAAGAAACCTTTTATTTGCCTTAGATGAAATCGCATTTCTTCCAGCCCAAATGTGTGACCTTGTGTCCTATGTGTAGCCCTGTTTATGAATAGATTTCAAGATAATGGTGTGTACTGGCCCCGAATATCTTTGTATGAAGTTATCATATCCCCTCTCAGGTGCCGTTTTTCCATACTAAAGTGATTTACATTTTTTAACCTTTCTTCATAACTAAAATGCTCCATTCCTTTTATCAATTTTTGTAGCTCATCTCTGCACTTTTTCTAGTGCCATGATGTCCTTCTTTAGAACAGGTGCCCAAAATTGCACAGCATATTCAAAGTGTGGTCTTACCAGCGATTTATAAAGAGGCAAAATTATATTTTCATCCTGAGAATTTATGCCCCTTAGCAACTGCCTTAGCAACCGCAGATTGACATTGCATATTGTTGCCTAATTTGTTGTCTATAACAATTCCCAAATTCTTCTTGTGTGTGGTTATCCCTAATTCACTACCATTTAGGGTGTAAGTTGCTTGTGCATTCTTGACCCCAAAGTGCATAACTTTGCATTTCTGTACATTAAATTTAATCTGCCATTTTAGTGCCCAGTCCCCCAATCTATCCAAATCCTTCTGCAGCAAAGCAATATCCTGCTCACATTTTATTACTTTACATAGTTTTGTGTCATCTGCAAACATCGATACATGGATTTAAATGCCTATTTCAAGATCATTTGTCAATATGTTAAATTGAAGCTGTCCCAAAACAGAACCCTGAGGGACACCACTTACCACTTTTGTCCAGCATGAAAATGTACCATTAATTACAACTCGTTGTACTCTATCCTTAAGCCAATGTTCTACCCAAGAACTAGAATATTCATCTAGACCAATTTCTTTTAGTTTGAAGACTAACCTTTTGTGAGGAACCGTATCAAATGCCTTGGCAAAAGCCAAGTAGATCACATCCACTGCAACACCCTGATCTATACTTCTACTTATTTCTTCATAGAATGCAATTAGGTTAGTTTGACATGACCTATGTTTCCTAAAACCATGCTGATTATTGCTAATAACAAAGTTCTTCCCAATGAATCCCTGAATATTATCCCGTAATAGCCCTTCAAATATTTTCCCAGTCACAGATGTTAAGCTCACAGATCTATAATTTCCAGGCAAGGATTTTGAACCCTTTTAAATAGGAACATCTGCCTTCATCCAATCCTATGGTACAATACCTGAAACAAAAGAATCTTGAAACATTAAATACAGAGGTTCACTTATTTCCAATACCGTCAGGCCCCGGAGCTTTATGTACATTAATTTTCTTTAATTGCTGTAGCACCTTGTCTCAAGTCATCCAATCACAAGTTATCTGCATTTGTTTGCAGCAATCATTTGCATATCTCTTGTCATAGGATCCTCATTAAAGGACCACTATAGTGCCAGGAAAACATACTCGTTTTCCTGGCACTATAGTGCCCTGAGGGTGCCCCCACCCTCAGGGTCCCCCTCCCGCCCGGCTCTGGAAAGGGGGAAAACCTTAGCGCTGGGCGAGAGCTATCCTCCTCCCGATCCCTCTTCTCCTCCCCGTTGAATGCGCACGCGCGCTGCGCTACGCGAAGGCGTCACATAGGAAAGTATTCATAATGCTTTCCTTGACTGCTAGCGTGCTCTCACTGTGAAAATCACAGTGAGAAGCACGCAATGCTCTAGTGGCTGTCAATGAGACAGCCACTAGAGGATTAGGGGAAGGCTTAACCCATTCATAAACATAGCAGTTTCTCTGAAACTGCTATGTTTATGAAAAAATGGGTTAACCCTAGCTGGAACTGGCACCCAGACCACTTCATTAAGCTGAAGTGGTCTGGGTGCCTAGAGTGGTTCTTTAATATATACTAAAGAAAAATAGTTATTTAAAATTTCTGCCTTTTCCTGGTCTTCATTGACTAACTGTTTTCAGTGTACCTACACTTTAATTTTTTGTTTTTTTAAAATTGATGTACTTGAAAACATTTTTGTTGTTGGTTTTGCATGGTTTTGCATCAAGTTCTCATTTTCTAGTTTAGCCACTTTAATTGCCTTTTTGCAAGCATTATTGGCCTTCTTATATCTTATAGGATGCATCTGATTTGTCTGATTTAAATGCTTTAAATGCCCTTTTCTTATTTTTAATCTCTTGTTTTACTTCTCTACTAAGCCACATTGGTTTGAATTTGTTTCTTTTATATTTATTACCCAATGGTACATACTGAGAAATGTACCTTTCTAATATCTGTAAATAGATTGGGAACCTTTAACCTGGAAATAATGGAAACTATATATATATTTATACAGGAAAAGGGGTTGAGGGCTGCGCTTAGCAAAAGATAGACAAAACAAGGTAAAAATAAATAGAGATAAAAAACAATAATAAGTTTATCCACATATAAGAAAAGTATAAGTTAAAACAATTCTCACTGATGTGCAGTGATATAATATAAGTCCTCAAATGTCACTCCGTCCTTATGGTGGGTGGTCCATATATGTGAAGACAAAATGAGAGAAGAGAGGCTTCCAATGGTGAAATATTGTATGTCCAAAGTATAATATATATTCAAAGGAAAAGGTATTTCACTCACATTTGTTGGAGCTTTATCCAGCTCTCGGAGAGAAGGCACTTAGTGGTTTAATCCCCACTATCGGATATACTGAACAATTGATCTGTCCGTCCGGTTTGGAGTTTCTTTGGTGTAGGCTAACCATGGTTATTATAAGTGTATTTTAGTCAATAAAAGTTACTTTTTGGTTACCTTCCAATATAGGACCAATTTTTTTACTTATTTTATTGTACTCTATACACTTTTATCTATTTTTTTTACCCCTGGCATAATTTTATTATATACAATTATTTTATATTATTTTATATTATTTTATCATTTATTTCTTTTATTTTTATTTTATTTTATACTGTATTATTTTATCATCTACCACTGGAGTGCATCCCGTCCAATGAAATCCTGAGGTGGGGATAATTCCACCAGCGCTGTGGGAATAGAGCAGTATCTGTCTGCTCTATTTTTGTAAGTATAATTGACTAATACATATTACTGTGTTATTCATACTGAGAGCACTATCTGCTGTTTTATATATCTCGTGGACACCCATCACCCAATACCGGAAAGGCGGACCTATCTCCCCAGCATAACGAATATTGCACATCTGAGTAGGTCCTAGCCTACACCAAAGAAACTCCAAACCGGACGGACAGATCAATTGTTCAGTATATCCGATAGTGGGGATTAAACCACTAAGTGCCTTCTCTCCGAGAGCTGGATAAAGCTCCACCAAATGTGAGTGTAATACCTTTTCCTTTGAATATATATTATACTTTGGACATACAATATTTCACCATTGGAAGCCTCTCTTCTCTCATTTTGTCTTCACATATATGGACCACCCACCATAAGGACGGAGTGACATTTGAGGACTTATATTATATCACTGCACATCAGTGAGAACTGTTTTAACTTATACCTTTCTTATATGTGGATAAACTTATTATTGTTTTTATCTCTATTTATTTTTACCTTGTTTTGTCTATCTTTTGCTAAGCGCAGCCCTCAACCCCTTTTCCTGTATCTTTTTTCCTTAAAGGGTTTTGTGAGGGATTCCCTTTTAGGGTTGCTGCTCAATTGAGTCAGCGCAGACTCTTCTTCTCTATTTTTATATATATATTTATATATAATAAAAATATTATGTGCCAGAACATAAGACGTTGTTTTTTTTAATTTTGTTTCAGAGAATGGATTTGAAATATTCTCTGGCACATAGAAAGGAGAAAGAGTAGAAATTAAATGTGTAGTGTTTCATCCAAGGCAAGGTGCCCTTAACCAGAAATAATACTCAGGGCCAGAGCTCATATTGTTCTTTCTAAAAAAAAAATATAGGTTCTCTTTTCAACAGTGTGTGATAGGTAGAGTTACATTCCTTGATTATTCAGAAGAATAAATGGAGGGGAAAAAAACACTCATTTTGATTTTCTAGTCTGTACAATGGTGTACTTTAATGTTAATGTTATCAAGTTAGAAATAATCAAATTTTTCCATAACTACTGCAATTCAAGAATATGGCATCATAACCACTGCAACCTCCTGTAATGGTTATGGTGCTAGGAAACTTACCTTACCATTTTCTTAATTTTCAGCTGTATCTTTGGCACGAGGATTCCATCACCAGGGTCGGACTGAGAAAAAAATTTGGCCTGGCATTTTTTAATCACAGCGACCAACTAAGAAAGGGGCAGGGCAGAGAGGGTGTGTTTTGTCATCACCAATGACAAGCATGCCCCCACTCGAAGTGAGCATGAGAAAAGGCCCTGTATTTGTTCTGCACAGCGCAAGCAAATTTAATAAAATGATTGCGCTGTGTTTCCTTGCAACTTGTCTCTGGAATGGAATACCAGGAGACAAAAGGGCCAGGAAAGAGTACTGTTTATGTGTTTGGAGCCTGCTTGTCGGATTGTATGTGTGTAGAGTGAGCTGATTGTGGTGTGGTATTGTGTAATAAGGTCGGTTTTAGTCGTTTTGTATTTGTGTTGTAGTGTAATGCATGTGTGGCTAGGGTCTGTAAAGAGTGTGTATAAGGGATGCAGTATGTGTGTGAGGGGTGCGGTGTTTGTGTGAGGGGTGGTGTAGTATATGATCGTATTTTAAAGGAATGAAATAAAGGAACCTTTTAAAAGAAAAAAGACTGTGAGTGCAAGCTTTTTTTTAATATTTATATGTTAATCTATGGCATTGGCTAAAGTGCACCCGGCAATTAGAAATTTAAAGTGTGTGTGCAAGGACACAGAGAGACATTATATATATATATATATATTTATATATATATACACATATATATATATATATATGTGTGTGTGTGTGTTTGGAAGTATTGTGTGTGTGTGAGTGGTGCATTGTGTTGGGGGGCAGTGTGTGTGAGGGGTGCAGTGTGTATGTGAGGGGTACAGTAAGTGTGTATGTGAGGGGTGCTGTGTGTGTTTGAGGGGTGCAGTGGGTTTGATGGATGCTGTGAGTGGTGAAATGTATGTGTGTGAGCACTGGCGTACATACCGTGGTCGCAGGGGTCGCGGCTGCGACCGGGCCCAGCCCTCCAGGGGACCCGGCCACCCTGTGACCCAGGTATGTACGCCAGTATGGCCATGGCCGCATTTTTCAAGCTTCTTCTCCTGGGGAGCCCAGGTGCTGGCTACCTCAGGGCCCCCCGATGCTGGCAGTACCGTCATTTTGCAGGCTGTCACTGCAGGCAGCGAGGGAGTACTGATCCTCATGTTCAGCTCCCTCGCATGCACCACAGTGATGCCGGAGCCGGAATATAACTCTGGCTCCGGCATCAGTAAGCGGCATGCGAGGGAGCTGAACAGGAGGATCAGTGCTCCCTCGCCGCCTGCAGTGACCGGCTGCCCAGCAGCCCCAGTGCACCCCAGGGAAAACTGGAATCCCCTCAGCACTCCCAAAGGTAGGAAGATTAAAAATTTTAAATGTGAGTTTTAGTGTGTGTGTTTGTGTGTCTGTTAGTGTGTGTCTGCTAGTGCGTGTCAGTGAGTGTGTTAGTTTTTGTGTGTCAGTGAGTGTGTGTTACTGTGTGTGTGTCTGTTACTGAGTGTGTTAGTTGTGTGCTAGTTTGTGTGTGTCTGTTATTGATTGTGTGTCTGTTTGGTGTCTGTTAGTGAGTGTGTGTTTGTCAGTGAGAGTGTATGTGTGTCTGTCTGTCAGTGTGTGTCTGGCAGTAAATGTGTGTGTCTGTTAGCTAGTGTGTATGCGTCTGTTTGTGAGAGTGTATGTGTGTCTATTAGTGAGTGTGTGTGTTTGTTAGTGAGTGTGTGTGAATACTTGTCTGTTAGTGAGTGTGTGTTTGTTAGTGAGAGTGTATATGTGTTTGACAGTGAGTGTGTATGTGGGTCTGTCACTATGAGTGTGTGTCTGTATGTATGTGTGTGTTTGTGTATGTATGTGTATATCTGTGTATCTGTGTGTGTGCCTGTATGTGGGTCTGTATGTGTATCTCTTGGTCTGCATGGGTATCTGTTTGTCCGTATGTGTATCTGAATGTTTGTCATTAAAGGACCACTATAGTGCCAGGAAAAAAAAATAGTTTTCCTGGCACTATATAGTCCTTAGGTGCCCCCCACCCTTGTAGCCCCCCTCCCTCTGGGCTAAAGGAGTTAAAACCCCTTCAGCACTTACATTTCTCCTGCGCCGGGCTCTCTCGGTGCTGGGGATCTCTCCGCCCCAATCCGCCTCTCAGCTCCGAATGTGCATGCGCGCGCATTCGAACCGCCCATAGGAAACCCTTACTTAATGCTTTCCTATGGACGTCCAGCGTCTTCTCACTGTAATTAGAGCAAGATAGAGTTCCACCAGGTCCTTGTCGCCCTCCCCAGCCTGTGGAAGTGGGGCCTGTCGATCACCTTTCCTGCAAACTACATACAATGTAGTCTAGCTTCCCCACTGAGTTATTTGTATGGCATGAGCACATACAGCCTTCTCGCATTGTTTCAAATATTCTCCTTCAGTACAGATCTCTGCCCAGCTCTTGCCAAGTGCCCTTCAAAAATGGCTAGAGAATAATACTAAATTATACAAATTAAGGGTAGCAAGTAGCCTTTTTCAGACTGATTCAAGTTTGAGAATATGCATCATTGATACTGAGGCAGGCTTGGACAGCTCATTGGGGAAGCTCATATAATGCCACTGGAAATGGTACTGTGTCTCGATGCTGAAAATTAAGATACCCATTGCAGTGCTTAAATCAAGAGAGCTAACAGACGTCCCTCCTTATGAGTGTCCAGTTCTCTAGCATTAGTAGTAGAGACTGGGAGTGGTGCACAGTGCACCTCAGGAAAGAAGTCAAACTGACAATGGGAGGTTTCAATGGGAAGTGCTAGGACACTCCTGGAACTAAAACAACTAGAGAGAACTACAAAATTATTCAACCACCATTGTCAATATTTACAGACTTTCAGCTGTTTGCAATGAACAGATTAAACAAAAGCAACTGAAATAGCTTAACATATTGAATATTACAAGTGGTTTCCCAAAATTCAAGTGAAAATGCAACTTATAATGAGTTCTCCAGTCTAAAACTTATTCAAACCCCTAAGTAGAATCGCACACAACAGTACAAATGTGCGAATAAGGTGTTGTCTCATGCACACATAATGCAGCTAATCAAGGGGTTCATTAGTTGCACCAGGTATGCTTGAGCTTGAACACTTGAAATACCTGAACTGGCTAGGAGTTTTGTTGAATGTCACTTTTGACTGCATGCTAGAAATATGGCTAATTCAAAAGAATGGTCCACAAAATTAAGAGAAGAGATCATCGCCCCCTACAAAGGAAAACAATACAAAAAAATAACAAAGATACTGGATGTTCCTAGAGACCCTGCTAGAAGCATAGTTTACGAGTTAAAAGTTGAAGGAACAGGACAGGACAGGACAGAAAAAGGGAGTTATCTATGGCTGCAACCAGTTTTCTGATAAGGCAGATTGTGAAAAACCCTTGAGTGACTGCAAACGACCTGCAGTAAAACTTGCTGGCAACAGGCACTGAGGTTTCAGTTAGCACAGTAAGGCTCATATAAAACGCAGAAGGTTTCAATGCCTGAACTCCAAGATGTACACGACCACTGACCCAAAAGCACAAAACAAGTCAGCTTTAATATGCTCAAAATCATATAAATAAGCCACAGAAATTTTGGGATTCAGTTTTATGGAGCGAGGAAACATTTTTGGACCAATGGATTGGCTGCATGTCTGGAGATAGAAGAATGAAGCATCCGCTGAAAAGAACATGCTGCATATGGTTGAGCATGGTGGTGACTTGGTGAATCTCCGATGCTGCTTTGCATCCTCTGGCACTGGAAACCTGCAGTGTGTGGAAGGCGAGATGGATTCCTTGAAGTATCAGGAAATCCTAGGACAAAATGTCATGCTGTCTATGAGGAAGCTAAAGCTTCTGACCTTCCAACAAGACAACGATTCTAAGTAGACTTTAGCACTGCAGAAATGTTAAGTTCATCCAAATGTATTCGGACAAAAAAAATTGTTTAATCAGAACCAAATTTCGTCCAATGTTTTTGGATAAAATTCAAATATTATTTTAATTTCGGAGAACCGATTCATTCATTCGGTTTACTCTCCTATCCATTGAACCCCATAAAAAATATCTGGTGGGATTTGAAGAAGGTGGTTGCAGCATGCAAACCCACAAATATTACTGAACTGGAGGCCTATGCTCATGGAATGCATTCCTCAGGAATGCTGCCAGAACAGCAAAGGGGTGCTCTACTAAGTACTAAAGATGCTTGCCATGAAGGGATTAAGTAATTTTGAGACTGGAGAAGTCATTATACGTTACATTTGTTGTGTTGAGCTATATCAATTGCTTTTGCTTGATTTGTTCATTGCAAACAGTTGAAAGTCTGTACATTTTTACAATAAACCTGGGGAATTAATAATTTTTAATACAACTTTATATTGGTTATGATGCTTAAAATCTTCCTCTAACTGAAGTGCCACTGTCACAAATTCTACAAGTGCATATGGTATTTCTCTCTCAGTATTACAGTGAACTCAGGGCTAACGATGAAATGTGCCAAAATTTGACCCGTGAGGTTTTCAGGACTATATGCTCCCCAATAAATGCCCCTGACTATAACCAGTACAATATGCTGTGCTGGTTAGGGTACTTGGAGTATGTCTTTAACATAATGGAAATTGCTAACTTTTACACTTTTAAATAGATAACATTAAAGAAATGCTCAAAACAAGATAACCTGTACAGCTAATTGTTTTGTTTATGGTACTATGCTGGCATTCTAAGTATTATATAAAGATTCAATTCTTGCCCATTTTATTATTTTCCTTTTTGCATTATGGCATCCAAACTCTTCTACCACTAGTTTATGTCATTTAGAGAATATAATAGCTTCCACATCTAGATAACAACTTGAACAGAATGAACAGACACTCTGCCTCTCATAATGTGCAAGACATCCTGCTGAACATTCAGGTGCTGCTTAGAATTCATGTATGCAAATTGCTCTAACTGGGTGCTGTTCAAGTACTCACAGCACCATTTCCGGATGATATGCACAATGTGACGAGGCAGCGTGTGCAAGTACTTGGACTGATAAAAGGGAAGCTATTCTTCTAAAAATGACATAGAATAATACATTTTATATCCTATGAATTTATTTTTTAAAAAAGAAAGAAAATAGTTCAAAATTAAATCATGACATTACACTGACAACGTCATTGCACCATAACAGCTTCGAGAAAATCACTAAAACTATCATAAAACATTAACTTCACAACCTGAAGTTAGTAAATAATTTGTAGATCACATGAAGCCCCCCCAAAGAGAGATTACCCATTAGGTGCTTGTGCACTAGCACTTCTTAATGACTTCATGAATTATTCACTGAGTGCCAGAATCACAATGGAACCCTTAAAGTGATCTGTTCCCAATAACTGTGCAGACCCCAATGCTTTCCACAGGACCACAAGGAAACAGCTCCCAGTGTGTCTCCACCTGATCACTAAGGATGACACCCTCTCTTGCCAAAAGATAAGCAAATTTAAAACATACTCAGTCATACTCAGACTCCCCTATTATTAATTATTATTCTATTATTTATATAGCACCAGCAAAATTGCCTTGCGCTGTACAATGGGTAGACTAACAGACACGTAATTGTAACCAGACAAATGGACACACAGGAACCGAGGGGTTGAGGGCCCTGCTCAATGAGCTTACATGCTAGAGTGAGTGGGGTATGGTGACACAAAGGGAATAAGCAGGGGTAATGAAATAGGTTGCTAGAAACGTATTTACTCTGAACTTAATAGGTTATTTTTTACAGTTGCAGGAGAGGAGTCATGGGGGAGGGAGGAATGAAAATCCGCTAACAGTTTAAATGATATGCTTTCCGGAAGAAGTGTGTTTTCAAAGATTTTTTGAAGGAGCGGAGAATGGGTGAAAGTCTACACAAAAAAGGTGCAGCCCTGGAGAAGTCTTGGAGACGAGCATCAGATGTGGGAGTACGGACAGAGGATAGACATAGTTATTCGGCAGAGCCAACCTACACACACATTCAGCCACTACACACACTCTTATATACACACAACACTAAGTCTGTTCCCCCACACACATACATCACTCACAGAAACAGAGCCCAGTGCTCTAGAACGAGGCTCCAATCTGACACCCTGCCCAGGGCCCTGGCAATCCTAGTCCAGCTTTGGCTGCCCTACCACAGCAAACTCTACGGATGTCAGTGCTTCTCCCTATGATTGGTTAACTCAATGTCATACTGGGAGCATTATGGGAAATGTAGTGCACAACATCTGGAGTGCTGAAGGTTGCCTATCCCTGCTATAACTCAAGACCATGAACAACACTGGACAGGTTTAATATTTAGCAAGACCGTTTTAATATGCATTACCCATTTACATCAAAGTTTGTAGGTTATGGAAAGGCGGTGGTTGGCCTCTGTACTAATAAAGGTTACATTAATGCATGTTTGCAGATCTATAGTGCTTAACCGTTTCTGCTATAATATATTTTAGAAATAAATTATGTTGAAATAACACAAATACAATAAAAGAAAAAATTATATTACTTTTAATTGGAAGTATAGGAGTTACTTTAGTTATACCAGAAGAGGTTACAATATTCTAAGCTTATAAATAGTTAAACAAACCCAGACAGAAATTGCAATACCCCATGCAACATCTGTAAGGAATCAAAATTTGGCATTGAGCCAAGGGCAAACAAAAGCCTTTTGAGACATTATTTAGTTTGAAGGCCAAAAGAAAAAAAAATTCTCTCAAATGTAAAATCTGTTTTGAATGTATTATGCTTTCCAGACCTAATTTATACAAATAAAACTGCATGCTCATTTAAAATATATAGAAACTTGTTAAGGGATATTATGACTATAAACCTGGATGTGAATGCAATAGAATGATAATATTTTTAACCTTATATGAACCATTTAATTAAGTATGATTGAACATGGTTTCTTGAAAGATAGGAAGCCCGAAGTTAAGGAAACCCAATTTCTTTTGCTTATTGTAGCTGCAGCTCATGTGAGATAACCTTTATCCATGAGTTATAATTAGTATTATTTATGAGTGTTCTTTCCTGTAATCTCGTTAACATCCTTAACTCTGATGATCTTGTACATCATCTTGGGTGTCCACAGCTCTAGCGTAACTCCCTCCCACCGATGTTCCATCATAAGGTGTTTGTGGAATGTTCTAAATGTAAGACATGGGGCATGCTCCAACTAAGTCCTCTGCCAAGGTGCTACAGAAAAAAACACATGAAGAGACTGTTATGGACAGAAGAATTAAAATAAAATGGCTATTTACTAATGTCTATTTATTATGTGTTCACTATGTTAAAACTGGCTGCTACAGTAAATATTTCCTTCCCCCCCTACAATGTGTTCAGTCACTATTTTCTTTGCAAATTCCTCCCATCCTGCTAGCCTCCCCCCTTCCCATCGAGCAAGCCTCATGTAACAAAATTCCTGTGTTAAAAGAACATCTTCCTTTATTAAACTCCTCCCCCACTTCCTTTGTGCAAAGTAACAGCTAACAAAATAGAGAATCACTGTTAAAGTATAACCAAGATGGAGCTGGAATGTGGGTGGGAGAAGTCTGTAATGACGACACTACATCCTGTAGGGGGGGTTTAGACAAGACCCCTTAGACTGTTAACCAATTGATGAATGTATACTGTATGTTAACTGTGACTCTGTACATGACGTATTTCTGCTTTAAAAGGGAATTGCACCCCCTGGAATAAAGGGCACTCTGGAGTTCTTCATAAACCTGCAATGTGTCCGGTGTGATTTACTTCCAGAAGACATGCACACAATAAATTTTGAAAGGAGTAGATAGACAAATAATCAAAGTTTTCTTTGGTATCTAAATCAAGACACTGGGCTGCAGACTTGCTAGATTCCCTCTAGATATATCCTGTTCACTGAATTGCAATTCCTCATGTGAATTTTATGGTAAATTTGCTTTTCATTGAGCAGAATTAACTTTTAATCTTCTTAGAGAATCCAGTCAATGAAGTTTACCACAGAGCAATTCACAGAGTCTCTCAGGTTTATGCTCACACAATTATACACAATCATCTTGGGTATCCACACCAAGCAAAGTAGGTATGCCTGGTGCGACAGAGCTCTTCCACCAGACCAGGTTGCAGTTCTCTTCTTCCTGGCAGGTACCATCCCCTCTGCCTGCATTGTGACCAGCAACTGCCTTTACAAATGCACTTGTGGCTCTCAGGCCCAGCTCTTTTAAAAAAAGCAAATACACTCAACCACCCGTGAACAAAGTGATCTGTGTAAAATATATCAAAAACAAACTTAACTTATAGGTACACTGCTTCCCAGGGTTATTTCCCAGCTGATAACCATATAACAAAACCGTGTAAATGATAGGATATACACATTTATGTCACAAATTTATTAAATATTACCTAAAATAAGAAAAAATATCAAATCACTAATATTGCAATAGATGTTGATTTGTGATGTATATTGTGTTGATTTTATTGAATGTAGACTTGGATAGGAAGTTGTTGCATTCAATTTAAAAAGGATTTAGTTATTGATTAGTTATAGAGGATATATTATTATTATTACTATACAGCTGCTTTTGTATATAATATTTAGTAGCCCTCTCGTTTAGATTCCCGGGTATTACCACTGTGTGCTATAAGAGTGGTCTCCAGGTTGCAGTTTTTAATAATATGATGTGGAAAGCACGGCCATGTTGTTTTTTAGAGTGTGGAATGCACACCGGTCACGTGATAAAAAACGTAACGTGTGACGTATGCGGAAGCGGCAGAAATCAATGCGGAAGGAACTTGACATTGTCGGGATCCCGCGGGCGGCTGCGAGGGGAGGCTGCACTCCGCTCGCGGTACTCACCCTCCAGCCGTCCGCGGTCCCCTCCTTCTCGTGGGTCCGGCGAGCGGCATCCTTCCAGCCTCGAATCCCGCCCGCCGTTTCCTCCACGTCCCCCAGCGGCAGCATACATGACGCTGCACGCTGGGAGACCGCCCAAGTTTGTACACGCCGGGGTCAGTCACCTGACCCGGCGTTAAAGGCACAGTGCGTCAATCACAGTGCGAGGTCTAGATATCTCCCACGTGTGATTGTTAATTCTGATTGGAAATTATCCAGTCAGAATTAACCTTATGGTTTAAATACTTACCTTTCCTGTTCCTCCCTGCCCTGTTGTGGGCTTTGCTTTCTAGTATTGCTACTTACCTTGTATTTCTGGTTACGTACTCTCTGGCTTGTTTATCTGACTCCGTGACTTTCTCCTAACCTTTGACCTCGGCTCGTTTCACGTTATTCTGTCTTCTGGTTCCCCTTACTCGGCCTGTCTCCTGACTATTCTGTGTGTGCTTAGCCCGGCCACTCTAAGGTCCGGTACGGCACCTTTTGTGTGTGTGTGTGCCAGCGTGTTGGGTTCCCCGAATCGTGACATTACAACAGGGCCATAATGGAACCTGCTGACATACCACAGCTCCTAGTTAATCAAGAGGCTAGAATGGATGGCTTGGACCACCGTATGGATCAGTTTGCTCAAGCTTTGCAAACCATACTGGCTCGTACTGCACACTTGCAACCTGCCGTTCAGGAGGCTGCTGCTGCTGTGCCCGAACCCATTCCCACTCCAGTACCTGTTCCCGCTCATGTAGTTCACATGACGCCGCCACAGCGCTACAGCGGTGACCCAGCATTGTGTCGTGGTTTCCTCAACCAAATCGACATCCATTTGGTGATGAATCCACGTTCCTATCCCACTGACAGATCTAAAATTGCCTTTTTGATAAACCACTTGTCCGGGAGAGATTTAGCATGGGCCAACCCCATTTGGGAAAATACGTCTCCTATGTCCTTTGCAGATTTTCTGATAGCTTTCAGACGCACGTTTGATCAACCCGGTAGGGTTGCTTCTGCTGGCAAGGCTCTGCTTAGGGTCCGACAGGGTAACAGATCTGTAGCAGATTACACTATCAAATTCCGTACTCTAGCAGCTGAAGTGGTTTGGAATAATGACTCCCTCGTAACAGCCTTTCAGGAGGGTCTGGCCACTTATATACTGGATGAAATAGCATCCAGGGAATTGCCTGCTCTTCTAGATGATGTTATAGACTATGTGATTCTTATCGATAACCGTATTAGAGAGAGGCGTAGTCAAAGACGGTTGGATACACGGGTGTTACCTGCTCTACCCAGTACTTCACTGCTAGCGTTACCCGCTCCTAGGCAACCATCCCCTGAACCCATGCAGTTGGTTGCTACGGGGTTAACTGAGGCCGAAAGAGCGTACCGTAGAAGGGAGGGGTTATGCCTTTATTGTGGGAAGAGGGGGCATCACTGTAAAGCTTGCCCTAAAGTACAGGGAAACTGCAGCACCTAAGGCCTAGAGAGGGGTCGGCCTCGGGTGTTATGACTTTGTCCCCTCATATGTCCATCTCCAGACCGTTTATTATGGTTTCTCTTTTGGTCAATAAAACCACTATAACAACCAAAGCCCTGATCGATTCGGGTGCGGCAGACAACCTTATGGATGAGACCTTTGCCAAAACCGCAGCCCTGAATTTGATCCGAAGGGAGACACCCTTGGCCGTTGAGGCCATAGATGGTAGACCACTGGAGAAACCTCTGGTGACCCATGAAACCCAGGAAATAGTTATGTCTGTGGGTGTTTTGCACAAGGAGAAGTTAACCTTCCAAATAATTGACTCCCCTACAGCCTCCATCGTTCTGGGTTTTCCCTGGTTAGTTAAACACAACCCTGTTCTTGATTGGGGTTGTTTAGATATACTCTCCTGGGGGGAATCTTGTCAACGAGACTGTATGGCTCATGTACGTCCTGTTTGTTTACTTAACGTGCCCACGGCTAAACCACTCTTGGTTTCTGTCCCTTCTGTTTATGCAGACCTTGCCTTGGTTTTTGAAAAGAGGGAGGCAGATAAGCTACCTCCACATCGTGAGTATGATTGTGCCATAAACCTCTTAGGGGAAAGGTCTACCCTCTTTCTGAAAAAGAGAACCAGATCATGGAGGAGTACATACGGGAATCCCTAAGTAAAGGTTTTATTAGAAGGTCCTCCTCTCCTGCTGGTGCTGGTTTCTTTTTTGTGGCAAAGAAGGAGGGCGATTTGAGGCCATGTATAGACTACAGGGGTCTGAACAATATAACGGTTAAAAACGCCTACCCTATCCCCCTCATCACTGAGTTGTTTGATCGTGTTAAAGGTTCTAAATTCTTCACCAAATTAGACCTCAGGGGGGCTTATAACCTTGTCCGTATAAAGGAGAATGACGACATACTTGTGTATTCTCCTGATTTGAAGTCACACCATAACCATGTTAGGATGGTGCTCAAAAGGCTATTGCAGAATGGACTCTACTGTAAGTTAGAAAAATGTTTATTCGATCAGACCTCTGTGCAATTCCTAGGATATATCATTACTGAACAGGGTTTCAGTATGGATCCTGCTAAATTGGAGGCTATACTGTTCCTGGCCACTTCCCCAAGGACTGAAGGCTATCCAGCGTTTTATAGGATTTGCCAACTATTATAGGAAATTTATAAAAAACTTTTCACCACTCATCTCTCCTATAACGAAGCTGACAAAAAAAGGTCTACACCCTAGGGTTTGGACTCCTGAAGCCCTTAAGGCCTTCGAAACCCTCAAGAAGGCATTTGCCTCTGCTCCAGTGCTGCACCACCCTGATCCTTCTCTTCCCTTTGTTATGGAAGTAGACGCTTCAGAGTCAGGTGTGGGAGCCGTACTGTCACAGAGGTTGTCGTATGACAAACCCCTCCATCCCTGTTGTTATTTTTCTAAAAGGTTGTCTGATTCAGAGAAGAATTACGATGTTGGGAACAGGGAACTATTAGCTATTGTGTTAGCTTTTAAGGAATGGAGGTACTTATTAGAGGGTTCTAGACACAAAATTATGCTTATAACAGATCATAAGAACCTATCCAATATAGCTGATGCTAGAAGGTTATCTGCCCGGCAGGCTAGATGGTCTCTATTTCTCTCACGCTTCCAATATGTTATTACCTATAGAGCTGGTTGCCGTAATGCCAAAGCTGACGCTATCTCTCGACAGCATGAACCAGTAGAATTTGTTAACCCGACTCCTGAACCTATTGTACCTGCGTCTCAGATAATAGCTTCTACCCGTTTTGTTGTTTCTTCACCTTTCTTTGATAGTATTAAGACATACCAAACCCAGGCACCCCCTGAGACGCCGGTTGGAAAACTATATGTTGAAGCAAATGACAGAAAAAAGTTGTTAACTTTATTTCACACCGCCAAAACTGCTGGTCATCCGGGGGTTACCAAAACCTACAAGGGCCTCCTTCAACAGTTCTGGTGGCCTTCACTCAAGCGAGACGTAGTAGATTTTGTTCAGGCTTGTCGGGTCTGCACGCAGTGTAAGTCCCTTAATGTGAGACCCCAGGGTTTTCTGATGCCTCTATCTATACCCAAGAAACCATGGACCCACTAATCCATGGATTTCATTGTAGACCTGCCTCTTTCTGATGGTCAGACGGTGATACTGACTGTGACAGATAGGTTCTCTAAAATGGCGCACTTTATTCCGCTTAAGAAACTGCCTTCTGTGGTTCAGTTAGCTCAGGTGTTTGCCAAAGAAGTGCTCCGATTGCATGGGGTACCTCAGGATATCGTATGTGACAGGGGCCCTCAATTTGTCTCTCGGTTTTGGAGGGGCTTTTGTGCTGAGATGGGGGTCTCCTTGTCATTTTCTTCCTCCTATCACCCGCAATCTAATGGTGCGGCCTAATCAGTCTGTGGAATTGTATTTGCGCTGCTTCACTAATGCGCACCAGGACGACTGGTCTCACCTTCTTCCGTGGGCTGAATTTGCCAGGAATACGGTGTCTCATTCGTCTACTGGCTTAAGTCCTTTTGAGGTTGCTTATGGGTTTTGTCCTTCTGTCCTTCCCGGTGCGTTCTCCGACAAGGGAATGCCCGCCTTGGACCAGCACCTCACCTCTTTGCGGAAGACGTGGGATCAGGTCCATGTTGCGCTGTCTCGTTCAGGAGCTGCTCAGAAAAAGTTTGCTGATCGCCGTAGGGTTGCGGCCCCTTCTTATGTTCCGGCTGATAGGGTATGGTTGTCCTCCAGGAACCTTCGTCTCAAGGTTCCCTCGATGAAATTTGCCCCCAGGTTTCTTGGTCCCTACAAGGTGTTACGTATGGTTAACCCCGTTTCCTACTCCCTTGATCTGCCTCCTTCCATGCGTATCCCGAACACGTTTCACGTCTCGCTTTTGAAGCCCTTGCTGTGTAACCGGTTCTCTCGTCCCCTCGGGCGGCCCGTTTCCCCTCGCACTGTCTCTGACGACGTGTACGAGGTGGCTGCCCTTCTCGACTCTCGTGTTTCTAGGGGTCGGCTGCAATATTTGGTGGATTGGAAGGGGTACGGCCCTGAGGAGCAGTCCTGGGTTTCGAGCTCTGATGTGCACGCTCCCTCTTTGGTCCGCTCCTTTCATGCCCGGTTTCCTTTGAAGCCTTCCGCTTCCCGCCCTCCGGGCGGTCTTCGAGGGGGGGGTAATGTCGGGATCCCGCGGGCGGCTGCGAGGGGAGGCTGCACTCCGCTCGCGGTACTCACCCTCCAGCCGTCCGTGGTCCCCTCCTCCTCCTGGGTCCGGCGAGCGGCATCCTTCCAGCCTCGGATGCCGCCCGCCGTTTCCTCCACGTCCCCCAGCGGCAGCATACATGACGCTGCACGCTGGGAGACCGCCCAAGTTTGTACACGCCGGGGTCAGTCACCTGACCCGGCGTTAAAGGCACAGTGCCTCAATCACAGTGGGAGGTCTAGATATCTCCCACGTGTGATTGTTAATTCTGATTGGAAATTATCCAATCAGAATTAACCTTATGGTTTAAATACTTACCTTTCCTGTTCCTCCCTGCCCTGTTGTGGTCTTTGCTTTCTAGTATTGCTACTTACCTTGTACTTCTGGTTACGTACTCTCTGGCTTGTTTATCTGACTCTGTGACTTTCTCCTACCCTTTGACCTCGGCTCGTTTCACGTTATTCTGTCTTCTGGTTCCCCTTACTCGGCTTGTCTCCTGACTATTCTGTGTGTGCTTAGCCCGGCCACTCTAAGGTCCGGTACGGCACCTTTTGTGTGTGTGTGTGTGTGTGTGCCAGCGTGTTGGGTTCCCCGAATCGTGACAGACATTCTCGGCAAAGCAGCTACACCTGGAGGAAAACACCGGACGAATAGAAGTTCAGAAGAGGGAAGTCACCCACTATTCCACCAATGGCTTGAAGGGATTAGCCCTATATAAGATTGTTTGTTTGGTAGCGTTTTTAGGATGCCTTGTTAGCTATTGTACATTTGATTGTTGTTTTTATTGAAAGAGGCCCCTGAGGAAATCCTTTTGCATAAGGACGAAACGCGTAGGACCGGTGATCCTCTTATATTTGTTTTTATTGCTCTATTTGTACACCTCCTGATTTTATGAGTGAATAAATTGCCTTTGAAGTATTCATCTGGTTGGAGTCTGTTGGATCATCTTGCTGACCCTGATACCCCATCGGCTATCACTCGAGGAGGGATATTTAATTTAAAAAAAACATCTACATCGTGGGGAGGCACCCATAAAACGCTTTACCAATTTGGAATCTGTGAGTGCATATAAATCATTATATTATTTTAAAGTATAAAACAATATTTGCATTCTTGCAAATCCTATCATTTACACTTTTTTTAACTTGTCCTGGGATCCATGGACCAAGCAGAAAGCAAACAGGTCCAAAGACTCTGGTACTGGAATTCCTGAATAACAAACAAGGATATGCAGTTCCAGATGGAACTAACACAATGCTTTATTTTAACTGAGGACTGGCCAATATGTGCATATGGGGCCTCTGGAGTGCTTGAGACCCCAGTCTCTCAGGATTTCTTCCACTGGACCAGGTTGCAGTTCTCTTCTTCCTGGCAGGTACCATCCCCTCTGTCTGCATTGTGACCAGCAACTGCCTTTACAAATGCACTTGTGGCTCTCAGGCCTAGCTCTTTTTAACTTGTCCTGGGATCCATGGACCAAACAGAAAGCAAACAGGTCCAAAGACTCTGGTACTGGAATTCAGGAAGGTATGGTGTTCTCTGCCTTTGCTTCTTAAGGTTCTTCAGCCCCCCTCCCAAGCACCTCTGATGCTCGCCTTCAAGACTTCTCAAGGGCTGCACCGTTCCTGTGGAACTCACTTCCCTCCTCCGTTAGATGCTCACCCAGTCTCCACTCCTTCAAAAAATCATTAAAAACCTACTTCTTCATAAAAGCGTATCAATTTGTTTATAGTTCCCGACTGATTCCTCTCTTGCAACTGTCATTAGTCTAATACTATCCCTACCTTTTGAGTCACTTTACCCCACTCCCTCTAGTATGTAAGCTCATTGAGCAGGGCCCTCAACCCCTCTGTTCCCTCTGTTGTAAAGTGATGCGGAATTTGTTGGCACTATATAAATAATAACATTACATAATAATAATAATAATAATAATAATATATCTTCCCCCTAACAGCAGACTAACCAGCAGACGTCTAATTGGTCTATATGTAAGTTGGATAACCAACCCCAAAAATTCAATCCACCCTGGCAGCCTCTGGGACAAAGCTACGCACTATAGCTCTATTGTGTTCTTGTGGAGGGAATCAAACTGGCTTCTCCCTAGTGAATTTCTCCTCTTGATGAGGAGTGAGGAGGCCAACCTCCTATCTCTCGATTTCACTCTGCCCCTGGGACTGATCTCTACCTCGTCTTGCTGAGTCTACCTCTACCTGCACTCCCTGGGTTGCACTCTGCCACATGGTGGGAGGCCGACTGCCTCTACCTCGTCTCACAGGGTTGAAATTATCCACTAGGGAGGGAGGCTGACAACCTCCTCTTCCTTGGTTGTGATCTGCCTCTAGGTGTCACGGTACCTTGCGTTGCCCAGGCTGTTAAACAAACAGCCTGTGGAGGTCCAGGAAGTGGAGAGGGACCCTTTCCAGGGTCCTTTTCATGTCTCCAATGATTCTGACACTGGGCGCTGAAACCTCACCCCTTTTTATGACGCGGCACGTATCATATTCACTGCGTGTTAGGAGTATGTCCTTACTTAGGGGACAGAAGTAAGGACATACTCTAGCACATACTGGGCTCTGAAACTCCACCCCTTTTTATGATGTGGAGTATGTCCTTACTTAGGAGATAGAAGTAAGGACATGCTAGCATTTTGGTCCGTATTGGCCTTGTGTCAGGCGGAGTAATAGCTATCAGTATTTAGTACTATCTCAGTATTCTCATATCGTCTGTTCATGACTTGTATCTAATTAAATTTCAGTACCCTAAAGTGAAATGATGCAACAAATTGTTTTGTAATTAGAAAATTACAACATTCAAGCAAGCTAATAGATAAATGTGAACTATTTCTAAAATATCTCACAGAAAACACTAGTTTTACACAAAAGTCTAGATGTGTCCAAATTAATCTCTATAGTAATACCTATGTGTTTGGATGAAATGTGGGACAAAGAGGACCATTATGTCATAAAGTGCACATCAGATGTTCAGAGTGAAAGGGATGCTCATTAAGATGAAAACTGACACAAGCAATATGTTTGAGCTAGAGGCACCTAACTGGGCAAAGCACATTTTTATTCTTGCCTACAGTTCTGGACCATGGCCAACCATCATGGCTGGCCTTAGGCTCTCTGTGCGAAAAATCTTCACAGCACTTCTTCCTGGTCACACCCCTTCATCTATGTATATTGTGTGTATAGGGGTGTAGTGTTTGTAAATTAGATTTATTAAAGATAATATTTTTTTAAAATAATAATAAAAACATTAAAATAAATTATATATATATATTCCTCCTTCCCTGCTGCTACTTTGAAGGGAGTGAGGCATTCTGATCTCTGGTGGTCCAGTGGGAATATGGAATGAGCCTCCACTGGGTACAGACCATGATTTACTGTTTTATAATAGCTTTCCTGTGGTAATCTGTGTCAATGCTCTGATTGGTCAAAGCTCAGAAGACAGCTACTCATGGTCTGCCATTGTCACACAATACTGTGAGTTGTGTCTGATTGGAGTTCTGGATTTTCATTATTGCCCTTGATATTCTGTGCATAAAAAGGTCACAGTAATGTGCTGTATTTATCTATATATCACTGAGCAGTTACACACACAGTAACAGACAGTCAAACACAGATACAGGCAGACAGTCAGACACAGACACAGACACAGACACAGTTACAGGTAGACAGCCACACACACAGTTACAGGCAGACAGTCATACACATATTTACTTGCAGACAGTTACCTCTTTCCAATATAGCCACTGATTGGGGGAGGGAGTGAAAGCATAGAAACATAGACACATAGAATGTGACAGCAGATAAGAGCCATTCGGCCCATCTACCATGCCCAATGTTTTTTATTTATTTTTTGTAAATATTATTATTATTATTTTATTTTTCCTTTTATTATTGAGAGTATAGGCTGTGAGTATGAAGAAACACGCATGTTTCAGATATAAGGAATAACGATTGATAGGTCGAGATAAGCAGATCTCCAAGTGAGCAATATGGGATGAGACAGCAGGTCTCGAAATAATGTAAACACAAAACATACAAGTATAAATTTGTGTGACACCATTACATATTACATATAGAAGGTAGCCTTCAATTTGACCTATCTGTCTGCAGGTGATATTTAGCTTCCTATTTTACATCTAATCCAGGTTTTTGTTTTTCAAGCATAGCAATATAGAGATTATGGACGCGCGGGTCCGATCATCTAACATGGAAATGCAATTTTCAGAGAGACATCATGGTAGACATACATCAGTTGGCTGCACAAAACCATCATACGTTTGATTTCTGTAATCAAGTTTTGAGGTGGTATTGTGAATTTTTGTTGCTGTTCCATGTGTCTTAACCTTTCATCTCCCTGCCATGTCATCTGAGATACGTCTCCCAGCCTAGGGCATATTCCCCCTATTTGGGGTTGCATATCTTGTTTGGTCATTGTAGGGGTAAGTGGCTTATTTCAGACATTAAGGGGTCGTCTGCCCCATTTCCGCTATCGGTCCGTGTGTGTCATATAAAGTCAGTGTTCTACCCTATAAGGATGTTAACCCTTGTCTGTGAGGGTGCCATTCAACTTGTATTGAAAGGTGGAGGTATGAAGGAATTAGGAGTAAAGGGTTTGACTAAGGGGTGCTCCTGACAGCCCGAGGTAGAGTGGAGGGAAGCACAGGAGCCGCTCCCAGCCACACAACTGCGGATTGGCCGACCCACAAAGCGGGACTGCATCTCCTATCACCATGAGCCATCCGAGAGTGAGTAGATGCCCCCTCCACAAGGGGCCAAGACCTCGTGGCCACAGACTGCCTTGGCTGGGAGGCAGGGCTGGGGCTCTGGCACTTGAGGGAAACCCTGCCACCTGTAGAGGGTCCAAAATGGGTGGGAGGCCATACCCAATGCTGCGAGCCAGCTGTGCCCCACCATCTTGAAGGGCCTCAGCCCATAGGGCAGTCAGGACACTGTCCACATTAATGAAGGCCTTGGCCCTTGTTTCAGGCTACGTTGTCCCATCAAACTCACCCTGGAACCTTCTTAGTGGGTTAGCTAACTCACTCACCCACAGGGCCCTGAAAAACACAAACCAAAAGCCAAACTGAACAACAACAGCTCAAACTTTGACATGCATAGCTGAGGAAAGACTCGAAATATGCCAACCAGCAAGGACCCGGAGACAGGAAGCCCTCATGGAAATCAGGAAGTCCTTGGTGACATTGGAAACCCTAGTCAGCTTAAACCAAAAGTTGAGCCCAGCTAATTTACCTGACAAGATGGAGAACAGCCCGATGCTTCCCAGAACCACAGTAAGCACAGCAAACCTTGAAGTTGCTTCCCTCTGGACTTCAAACCCCTGTGCACCCATTCAAAGGCCAGTCACTAACCCCATGCCTTACCATACCCACGCCAGGTGGACTGCGCAACAGACCCAAGGATCCAGGCCATCAGCTCTGTCAGCCCGAGGCACCAAGGGTCTGCTGGGCATGGGAACCTGACTGTGTCAGCCCCAGGCACTGTCTCCCTGAACTCCGGCCAGGACACTGTCCACATCCATGAAGGCCCTGGCTGATGCAAGCTCTGGCAACAACAGTAAAGACAAAAAGAAATTGGGGAATACCCGAAACATGCATTTCGCTGGAATTGTGGTGCTGTAATGTCCAAAATTCATACATAAAAAAAGATTAAGGAACAGCATACACATAAAAATACATTTTTACATTTTGTAAAACTACTAAAAATCAACTACACACATGGTTACAGACAGTCACACACATAGTTACATGCAGACACTCACACACAACATTTACAGGCAGACAGTTGCACACACAGACACAAGTAGACACTCACACATGCATTATAGGCAAACTCTTCATTATAGGCACTGACTGGGAGATGGAGTGCAGGCACTCCAGTCCCTAGTGTCTAGTACTTGCTTCCTGCTCAGTGTGCAGCAATTATTAGGCAGTGGATTCAGGCCACATTTAGCCCTGTCCAAACTGCCTATTAGCTCTGCCCTCGCTGTCTCATCAGGTTCTCTGCTAAAACTGGGTGAAGGACAATGAGATACATTGCATGATCTGCAGGACAGGGATGCACTGTTCAACCCCCTTAATGCCTGTCACCTGGGACATGTATAGCTATGTCGGCCGCGTGGTGCCCATACTGCGAAGGCACCCCAAAGACCGACCCTGCAAACCATGCACTGCAATGCTGTAATCCATATCTGTGCTGACTCTTTAAAAATATATTTCACATTTTCATTCATCACTTTCACTCACTTCTTGACAAGTACATTGAAATATTACTATAAACTCTGTAGGCATTCTGCTTTCACAATACATCTTGAAAGGACTGTTTTACTAAAGATTATTTCTATTTCTAGAGAATATTGATCAAGACAGTAGTGGAGATATGTCTTCATAGTAAACACTAAAGGTATGCTGTCCAACTTGTTCATCTGATGCGTCAACTAATGAATTGTACAGAATAGTTAAATGTTCATCAATATGTTATTTTGCTTCTTCTGTTCTGGAACTACCTCTTATGGAAAGCAATTGATCGACTGCCATCCCTTAGCATTTCAAGCATTTCAAGTTTCTTAGAGGACGATGTTATGCTTATTAAATATGTATATAACAATTGGTTGCTTTTTGTATCTTAAAGCACATAAACATTAATGCATATATATCTGATCTAAGTAATCATATTGCTAGAGGTAAATGTGGTATACAAGTAACAACAATGAACTATGGTGACTTCTTATCTTGCAGTATTATCAGCAACTTTCATTATAAACCTCCTGCAGGAAGGGCATATTTCTTTAATTCATAAAATGATAGCATTATGATGAGCTTAAATCTCATATATATATAAGATACGAATTTCTGCTGCATTTCTGATTTTTGGGAATTGTCAGGAATTCAAAGTGTAGTCGATGAAAATTTTAAATTTAAGGCAAAAAAAAAGATGAATTGGAAACATTCTCCAAATTAGAAATGCTTCCAGTTAAAGGGACACTCCAAATGGCTAAAGCATTTTAGCTTGCAGAAATGTTTTATGTGTGAAGAGTGTGTCCTCTTTTTACATTTTACAAAAATTTACAATTTAATAGAAATTGGTACTTTAACCCCTTAAGGACACATGACGGAAATATTCCGTCATGATTCCCTTTTATTCCAGAAGTTGTGTCCTTAAGGGGTTAATAAATTAAGCTTGTTACACCCCCTGGCTGTCAATCAGACAACTGGCACTGTTACTTCCTAGTTTGGCTAGCTCAGTGCAGCTAAACTTAAGAGGCAGCAATTGCCCAGAGTACCTGCCTTGCAAAGATTTCTAATTGAGCTGCATTGGGAAGTCTGTGATTGGACAGCCATAGAAAGCCTGGACAGAGGGCTTCTTTCAAAAGCTGAATAAATGAAAAAAGGGATATGTTTAGCCAGGGTTTTAGAGATACAAAATGTATGACATATTAAAGTCATAAAATGCATGTGTACGTTTATTGAAGTATTTCCATTGACAGCTTCTACAATAAAGTTATGCGTAGAATAAATAAAAATATTTTACATATGTTTTCTCTCTCCATACTTTGTTCATTGTTTTGGGTGACACTTCATAAACAAATAGAAATGAGAATCTATATATAACACCACTGTTGAATACTTCCTAAAAATAACACTTCATGCCATTATTTCAAGTTTTATTTGGTTTAGTCAAATAAAGATCAACAAGTTCTCTTACTGGAATTGAAACCAGATGGCACATCCGGCAGAATCACTTTTAGAATTGTGTGATGTGGGATTTTCCCACAGGAGCAAAATTAACTAAAGTACACAAAGTGGATGTTTCTATGGGAATGTATTTCTAAAACTTGCTATTTGCATAAAGAAATAGCCAGATATCTTTTATACCGGAAATTAAAATGTCATTCATAATGTATGCAGACATTCATTTTCATAAGAATGTCGTGAATTGAATCAAACTGAGTGTTCTCAGTTTCCCTATTGTATATTTTTTTCATTCGATTATCAATCAATGTAAGGGAAGGCTTCATTCCACAACATGAAATTGCACACCTCTCATGTGTTTATTAGACTTGTGCACAAAAAAAAAATGGTTCGTCAAAAAACTTTCTTTGGTTCAGGTGGACCAAATTTCGTCCATGTGGCATTTTGGTTCAGACTATCAGTGTATTACAAAATACATGCATAATATAAAAGTTGTAAATAAATAACATATAAATATAAAATTTTTACTGCTCTCCTTTTTTCTGTCTATTGGTCACTTCTTGATTTGTGAATACAATTTAGTGGTTCTCCCCTAACTATCAATTATCTTTTTTTTTTTTTTTTTAGCACCACAGGCAGAACTCTGAATCATGAAGAAAACACATCGTCTACTGGCCATTTTTTTTATTATTTTGTGATTTGGTTATATCGTGATTCAGAGTTTTGGGAATTAGTAAATGTAGTGTTTACATAATGCTCATATACATTAAACCAACATGTATGAACTATAAACCTAGCTACTAATTTACGAACACTATGTTCCTTTTTTCTAGAAATGTTAATTGTTTGGAGTAGATGAGTAATAGCCAAAAAAAAAATACTCTAACCCACTATCATGCTGTTTACAATTAAACATTTGTCTATAGTTATTTAAGATTGTGCAAGAAGTTATTACACAATATTGCTCCTGAAAAAAAAAAATATCATCACCATCTGTTAAATAAAATCACCTCTTATTCCCTAAATTCATATAGAAGGTATTAACCATAATATGGAACTTATGTAGATATTTGTAAACCATTTGTTTGGTCCTTTTTTATTATTACATAATGGAAACTACTAGCTCAACTCCATTTAGTGGCACAATAAGATTTGTGTATGAAATGTCCTGCATCCAGGCTACATCTTTTGTAATGCCGATGCCTTTGTATTTAAGGGAAATTGTACACAATCTCTGTACACCTGATGGTAGATACAGTGCAGATCTTCTGAACTAATTTAAGTTATGTGGTGAACGATAGCTGTGCCACGAAGGGTAACACTTTTTCTGTTTTTTATCAAACCATACGCCATGTACTGTCATATTGGCTTTATTTGCAAGAGTGGAAGGGCTTTTTTTCTACTTCTACAAAATCTGCTACTCCTCCTCTCCATACTTGTATGAAAAAAGAGGTATTGCTGGAGACGAAGAAGCTGTGAAACTATGAAGATGAATGTGGAGTGAGAATGTTATATGGCCCAACATATGGAGGTTTCTAAATTGGGACAAGGGTTGGTGGGCATAATTTGGGCAGGCTAGATTGCCTACCGGCACCAATCTAAAGGGTAAACCAGAAGATCAAGTTATGTTGCCACACAGACTTTGTGGTGTATTTGCTGCAGTATCCGTGTGGCAAACAATATGTCGGACGAACTAAGAGAATTTTGAAGGTCCGATTATTGGAACATTTGAACAATATCAAAAAGGGACTTACAACACACTCCGACCCAGCTCATTGCATTATGTGCCCTTCATTCACTCTCGGTGGGTTCAGGTGTCTTGGGATCGAGAGGCTCTTACCTTTCTGGCGAGGGGGAAATAGGATTCAAAGACTGTCAC
>OW240917.1:136725676-136740377 GCA_933207985.1 Pelobates cultripes
CATATTGCTGCTTTGTTACACAGGGTTTCTGCAGCCACCATTTCAAATCCCTTGATCATTCCACCAACTGCCAACACGAACAGGAAGTAAAGAACAATAAGAAAGGAAGTGCATCATCCACAGTAAACAACAGCCCAGCTGCCTGTGACAAATCTAGCCACTTGGACTATAACCAGAGACTGTACCTTTAAGGCTTGCCTGTATGTCGGGGTTGATATGTGTTTAACTACGTGTATTGTATGCTGACTGTAATAGCTTGAATTGCCTGTATTTGCTATCCGCCAAATGCAGATAGCTATTTGTATGGGGTTTTCCTTTCGTTTCACGAACGGCACTTTGGAGGGCCGTTCGTGAACCGAAAACACTACCCCTAATAGCCCACACACTTAGAGGCGTGTGGCGCTTGTTAACCGATTGCAACAATGTTGCAATCGGTAATTAGAGGCTCTCCTGGGTGGCCGTCGTTCGACTACCGACCATGCGGTCGGCCATCTTGGATCCTTTGTTCCCTCAGCGGTGTTAGGTCGTCGAGCGCATGGTACTAAAAACGGCTACTCGACGGCACGAACACCGCTGAGCCTCCAGGACGTTCGGGAGTTCCAGTACGTTCGGTATTTCATTCCCTGGAAGGCAATCGGTCTTTTTAATATGTTTCTCAATAAATTTGTTTTTCGTGAGGCGTTCGGTTATTTTAGCTGGGATCTGAGCAGTAATCTCACGAATGATGCACTCAGACCCCAGCTATCTACCGAACGTCCATTCGTGTAATTAAACTGTATATTCGCAAAGTTACAGATTTTTATATAAATTGTCGCTTCTGCTGCACGGAGGGATAATCCACTTAACGGTATATTCCAGGAGGAGGATCCCTCTCGTGCAGCAGTGCCTGATGGGAAAAATATGTTGTACTGTAAGTTCCCCATGTAGTCCCCTCTGGGAATGCCCCTGGGAGGGGACTCAGGAAACCCCTTGCATGGGGACTTGTATAAATTGTGAAGCAGAATTAAAGGACTTCAGTTGACTCTCAGAACTGTGTCTCGTCCGGTTACTGGGAGGTTGGGGATATTGCCTTGTTGTTTCAGCGCTTGACTGTGGAATACTTCCTGAACCAGCGGAATTCGTGGATTTAATATTGGCGTTCCGCTACACTGCCCATACATCACAATACGCACTCATACACAGCACAACAGTCCATACATTACAATTCTAATCTATTATCATATCCACACTGCGTCTTGGGTCTCTATTTCCTGTGACACCATTTCTGTAAGTATATGTTTATTATTTTACTTTGCAAAGGGTGTCTGTTGGGGGATAATCTAAAGCCTTCAAGAACAATATTATCATTATTCATTATAAATGTATGTATTTATGTATAACATTGGAGTGTAAAAATAAAAATTTTAAAAGATGACATTTAGAAACATTTAGTGTCCATGTATATTTATGTTACAGTATCATTGCTTATTTGTCCTTTATTCCCTTTAACTTGATAAACCAAGAATCATTTGTATATGTTTGGTGACGTTACTTCCAAAGGTGATCATCTCAGGGAAGTGTCTGCTCTGCTCATACATAAAACTAATACCTTAAATATTAGCAGTTAGTTAAAAGGGGTTTGTGAAGAAAATAGACTTTAGTTTAACATTTTCTTCTTTGTTCTGGCCTTTTCCTACAACTATTGCATGTATATTGAATCTAATGGTTCGGTAGTTTGAAACTACCGAACACCGACCACCCTCCTGGCTCATTAACTACAAAGGAACCGTCTATTAAGTGCTCCCTGGGCGGCCGCTGTTCGTATAGCCGAACGCCACGTGGAATAGAAAATGGAGGCCATCTTGTTCGCACAAGGGGAGTCAGCGGGGACTTGGTCGTCGAGTGTCTGGAACTAAAATCGGACACTCGACCTCCCGAACCACCTCTGAAACTACCGAACGCCTGCTTCCTTTAGTTGCCGAACAGCCAAGAGAGCGCCATTCGGTAGTTTTGTGCGTACGGACAAGTGGAGCAATCGCTCCTATGAGCCAGGAGGATCCATTCGGAACTTTATTAGTTTTTTTACCTTTTTCTGAATTGACCGACCGCACACGCTGAATTTGTGGAACTCTTTTGGGCAGGAGCCTCATGTGTGTGGTCGGTAAAATGTGTCTACCATACTTTTTAAGAACCCATGATCCGATCTGGGTGTAATTTGGATATATTTGTCCCCCAGATTGGGGCTATCAGGGGATATGTAATTTGTGGGGATACCTTGTGTAGAAAGGGGTGTTCTAAGTTTTGGGGAAATTGCGTGCTCTCTGCCTGGAGATAATTGATTTATTCCTTAACTTATCTTAATATCTCCCAGGCCGAGAGAAGGCAGGTATTACTGGAAAACTGTATGGTGATTGGTTATTGTCTTTGTTTGCTGTGGGAGGTCCTCTTTGTGACAAAGTGCCCTTCACCACTTTGTCCTGGAGAGGCCTGCCTCCTGCCCTGCGACTATGGCCCTGGAATGTATTGCCCTTCTAGGAACTGATGTGGGCATACTTGAGGCTTATATTTCTGTTTCTGGCCCTTTAATGCCCAAAGAAAGGATTTGTACTTTTAAACTGGCACTTCGGATGCAGTCAAAGCTGTCGAAGTTGTCAAACTCGTTGAAGTGGGCGCCATTCGAATACTGAACACGTGGCGGCTGCCATTTAAACTCATTCGAACGCGGTCTGCGGTGTGTGCAGCCAAATCTATGGAACTGTTTTCGGCTACCCAATTGCACAAACACCGCTGACCCGTACGTTCTACTCTACTTCGACACTGCGGCTGGAGACTAAGTCCCGTTCGAAGATTCGAACGCTCGTTCGAATGTGACTTAGTCATTTTCTCAGTGTAAAATAGACCGACCGCACAGCCCAAATCCATGGAACTGTTTTGGGCATGAAAATGCGCCTGCGGTCGGTCAAAAGTGACTTATGTATCTCCCGAATGGCTGAACGGATTCAAATGATTTTTGGGTATGTTTATATTTGGAATGTGCTGATTAATAATATGTGACTTTTATTAATATTGGATGTATGGTTTTAGAGTTATGAAAGTTGGGTAAAAAGTATGTTTTAAAAGGTATGGATAATTGGGTTACCTCTCAGGCTAAGGGGAGGAGATGTGTGGGATGTAACCATTGTGTGATTGGGTATTGTATAATTGTCCGTGGGCGTCTCCTTTGCAGGGGAGAATTGCATAAAAGCAGAGTGTGTGTCATTAGACCTCAGATCCTGTTTTACCCTCAATACGCAACCTTTTCTCGTTATTGGAGGGAGCTGCTATCATCACACTGGGGTTTGCTATGCTCTGCATACTCCCCTGAGCTTTTAATAACTTTTTCGAGCTTGTTTCTGATACGCTCTCCTGGAGGACACACGGTCCTGGAGGACAGAAGCTGATCCAGGGTGGACGGAAGACGGCGAGGCTCCAGTTAAGCTACGGCGGTTGTGGGTTCTGTGGTGGTTGTGGTGTCCGGTGCGGTGCTTGTGGTCCTCGGTGCAAGCTAGGAAGCATCCATTAACGGAAGGGTCCGTTATAGTGGTGGCAGCGGTGGGATGGCTTCCCTAGTGCGAGGAGCAGCATCCTGGGAACACCAAGCAAACCTGGAGTATTGGTATAGTCATGTACGGTTTGATGCTATACTGAAGGGGCGGTTGGCTCTCTACAGGCCCAACCCAACGAAGGAACGTGTACAGAGAATGAGGGTCTGCAGAAGGGAGCAGAATATTGGGCAGAGATGGCAAACTATTCTGTCCCTGCGCCCCAGCAACAGCGTATCCTTCTTCCCCAGCAGCAGTGTAGATCCCAGGGAGCCGAAGGTGTCGTCTTGTTCCTGATATGCTCTCCTGGAGGAGAAGTCTTCCCCACATGGTCCTGGAGGACAGAAGCTGATCCAGGGTGGATGGAAGACGGCGAGGCTCCAGTTAAGCTACGGCGGTTGTGGAGTCTGCGGTGGTTGTGGTGTCCGGTGCGGTGCTTGTGGTCCTCGGTGCAAGCTAGGAAGCGTCCATTAACGGAAGGGTCCGTTACACTCTTGCAGGAGGATTTCTCATAAAAGCCAGTGTGTTTTCAATAAAGATCATTCCTGTTACACCCTTTATGAAGTCTAGGCTCATGTTTGGGGAATATTCTATTTGCTGGGAAGAATCATCTTGGAACTGCATTCCTATACACTATTCCTCTACTCCATGCTGCAGCTATAATCACCTATGCTCAGCTGCTGGGAAAAGGAACAGAAGACCGCAGCACCATAACCACTGCAGGGTTTGCTGTGGTTTTTAAGTCTGTTGAATTCAATACGGCCACAATGGTTCTGTTATTGTATCAGATATCTTCTGGATGATTATGATCCATTAACTCCTTAATGACCAGACTGTTTTTCAATTTTCTTATCGTTAAAGGACCACTATAGGCACCCAGACCACTTCAGCTTAATGAATTGGTTTGGGTGCCAGGTCCATCTAGGATTAACCCTTTCTGCTGTAAACATAGCAGTTTCATAGAAACTGCTATGTTTATAAATGGGTTAATTTTTGTGATTTTCACAGTGAGAAGACGCCAACGTCCATAAGAAAGCATTGAGAATGCTTTCCTATGGAATGGCTGAATGTGCGCGCGGCTCCTGCCGTGCATGCGCATTCAGCCGATGACGAGAAAGAGGAGGAGGAGAGCTGCCCAGCGCTGGTGAAAGAGGTAAAGTTAACCCCTTCCAACACCTAGAGCCCGGCGGGAGGGGGGCACCCACAGGGCACTATAGTGCCATGAAAAAGAGTATGTTTTCCTGGCACTATAGTGGTCCTTTAAGGGCCAGGGCTCTTTTTACATTTCTGTGGTGTTTATGTTTAGCTGTAATGTTTCCCTTACTCATTTACTGTACCCACACATATTATATACTGTTGTTCTTGCCAGTAAATGTTTTTTCTAAAGATACCATTATTTTCATCATATCGTATAATTTACTATAAAAAAAAATAATTAGAAAATATTGTATCAGAGCTCCATATACCCTGGCTGGGTACCTCCACCGACGGATGCTCCTAGTGCTTCTCAAGGACTATTAGCACCGCGCCAGACTCCATAAGCACCGCAGACTCCACGAACCGCTGTAGCTCACCGTCTCCTTCCCACCCTGGTCCAACCTCTGGATCCAGGACCGTGTGGGAAGGACCTCTCCTCCAGAAGAGTATAGATGTATAGCTGAAGACAGCTCTTACAAGAACTAGCAGTGATAAAGCAGTTATAGCTATTCCCTACAACACAAGACGAGGCTGCGAGTTGAGGGTAAGAAGGTCTGTTTTATTGAGCACAAAGGCATTTCTTTTATACAGATTTTCAGGCCAGAGGCACACCCCCTGGACCTGATGAAACACAAAGCAATAGGAACAATAATTAACACAGTAACATTCCCACATACAGTCAGCAATCCCTCCCCTCTGCCTGTGATATAATTAAGCTAGCAAATGGAATAACTTAATTATCCACAGGCAGAAAATATTAAAATATATTACCAAAAACACACACATATCCCCATAAATCCTACATCCTTGGATAGCTCTGATCTGGGTGAACAACATATCCAAAAAATGTTTTCCTTTGTGATAGTCATTCAGTGACCAGTTTTGTTCTGCCTTGGGTTAACCAGTCAAGGTGGGTACGTGATGCTAGTAGCTGGTTAATTTGTGCTGCCTGGCATTCATGCAGCAGTGTTATTTTCTTTAGCCAGTAGGTGTCGATCATGCCAGGTCATGGGGCTGACCAACTCCTCATGTTGTCTACTCTTTGTTGGATATCACCGAATGTCATAGTGACTGGTTTTTGTTCTGGCAGTTTTCAGGTCTAGTAGCTACTGGCCTTGGTGTTATGTGATGCTTCTTTCTACCAGATGTTCTTTCAGTACTATTCAGTCTCTGCTCTGGGTGGGTCTTGGGTGAATATGTTGTTGTTTTTATGCATCTGTGCATACACCTTGGATAGTTCTTAGGTAAATAGGGTATTTTTGCTCTTAGCCTCTGTTTGATCTTCTAGCACTTATCCATTTCTTCCTTTTTTTTGTATTGTTCCATCACACTCAGCCAGATGCCATTGAACACTAGGGAAACCAACTTCTTGCACCAAACAGGTATGAAAGCAGGGGGTGGATAAAATATGTAATCTTTGCACATGTATGTGTATACGTGTTACCTGTGTCCATGTGGTATAAGTGTGTGTGTGTGTGTGTTGCAGTGGATGTTATCTTGCAATTTGTCAAGGCATTTGATACCTTTCCTTACAATAGGTTAGTGTTCAAACGAAAAGAAATTGGTCTAGATGAAAATTCTTGTTCTTGGGTAGAACATTGGCTTAAAGATAGAATACAGAAGGTTGTCATAAACGGTACATTTTCATGCTGGAGAATTACTCAGCCCTGGGATCTCCCGTGTGATAGTGATGGAAGAACAGTCAGATGCTGACATGCAGAACCAACTAATGAAGTGTCAGTTCTGCCTTCACAAAGACAACCGAAGACAACTATTAATATCTTGCTTACGTACCATTCTATTACAGTTCATCCTATGGTGATATTATCTGATTTTTACATTTGCACTGAGTAGGGTGTACACACTGATATATTGTATTTATCTGTTTTCTGTGTTTGGTGTATATGGGAAGCACCATTATATCAGTCACACTGCCTGCAAAGTATCTTAGCAACGTATAAGGTTTATATTAATACTATGAAGCATCTATACACTATTTGTTTTTACTATACGACTTTCATGCTGGACAAAAGGGTGAGTGGTGTTCCTCAGGGTTCTGTTCTGGGAACACTTCAATTTAACATGTTTAAAGATTATCTTGAAAGTCATGTTTTAGTGTTTGCAGATGACAAAAAACTCTGTAAATAATATAATGTGAACAGGATATTGCTTTGCGGCAGAAGGATTTAGATAGATTGGGGGATTGTACAATCAAATGGTAGATGAAATGGAATGTAGATAAAGGCAAAGAATGCACAAACAATTGACACCCTAAATGGTAGTGAATGAGTGATAACTCATAAGAAGGATTTAGGAATTGTTTTAGACAACAAACTAGGTTACAATGTGCAATGTCAATCTGTTGCTGCTAAGGCCAGTAAGGGATTGTTATGTATTAGTAGGGGCAATAATTTTTAGGATGAAAATTTTATTTTGCCTCTTTATAAATCACTAGTAAAAGAGTGTGGCAAGAGTAACTTTGCCACTGGTTTTTGGAGGGGCCTGCTTGTAAGCCTCTTTCCTCAGGACTATGGCCCCTGTGTTAAACCTTGGTTTAGGACTATGAAAAGGCTTTGTTTGTGTCTTTTTTACTGTATGGTTCGCTATTTGGGGCATGCTGAATGGATCAGACTAATGCTGTTCGTAGGTGTTTCTTATGAAATTCAGGGAATAGCAGCAATTTTATAAGGTTTTAAAGGTATGTATGGGAACTTGACCACCCCCCCCACCCCTTTCTTTTCATTTATGTTATCTATGCCTTAGAGATCATACTCTTAGCAAGTTCTCTGTTCATAGACATCAATTGAGGTAATTTTCTCTCCTTTTTATATTCCTAAGGGGTGGACTATTATAGTGGTGCAGATCCTAGAAAATTGATACTGCTCAACTACCCTGTCATAGCATATTTAGTGCACTTTACCTTACCTCTATCTATTTTGCCGCTCTTTGTATAAAGCCATAGGAGACTATAGCTATTTTCACTCGCTAGTGAATCTCTCCCTGCTCCAGACACAAATCTCCCTATCATTTGATCTCAGTGGCATAAGTAGGGAATGCCATCTTAAGCCACGAACACTTTGAATATGCTGTGGAATTTATAGTACCTGTTCTAAAGAAGGATATTATGGCACTAGAAAAAGTGCAGAGGTTCGCTGTGACAGAACGTGCGGATGGATTTTCTAAGTTTTGCTACACTTTATTAGACTATTCCATTTTTATGCATTCGTATGGATTTCGTGGATTTAAAACTACCGAATACCGACCACTCTCCTGGCTGTTTAACATCTTGTGGAAGCAATTAATTAGAACGTTCCCTAGGTTGCCGCTGTTCGCAAACTACCGAACGCACGTGTTTTTAGAGAACGGCGACCATCTTGTTGCACGAACAACAGCAGTGGGACATGGTCATCAATCTCATGTAACTGAAATCGGATAAGAAAGCTTGCAAACCCCGGTAAACTTCTTCCGTCACCTGGTTCTCACTGTTACTCGGAAGAACAATGCCGTTCGGTAGATATAATCTACCGAACAAGGGGAACGTTTGACACTAAACAGCCGGGGGGGTCATTCAGCGGTATTCGAGTCGAGTCCCTGGAGGTTGACCGGCCAAAGCTACTTTTCTCCTGGAACTATTTTGGACATAGGACCACATGTGTGGCAAGTTAGAATTTTAACACGGTGGCGATTTCCCTGTTTTGCATAGATCTGAGTGCAATTTGTACAACTTGGGCGCTCAGATCAGGGGTGTTTGGGGATGTATGATTTGTGGGGTTAATGTGTATGTTTTGGGGTGTTTTATGATTTTGTGTATGTTCTCCTGTATCTGAGGGATAATCGAATTTAGGTCCTTTAGACTCCATTATCTCTCAGCTACAGGAATTGAAGGGAGGAGTGTGTGTGTGTGGACCTGAAGGGAGACTGTGTATTGTGGGTGTGTTTTATATAGTGTAATTTATGTCTGAGATTCGCATAAAAGGAGGCCACAGTTGACTCCAAGAGCTATGTTTCGTCTAGTTACTAGGCGAATTTAGGAATTGTTTTAGACAACAAACTAGGTTACAATGTGCAATGTCAATCTGTTGCTGCTAAGGCCAGTAAGGGATTGTTATGTATTAGTAGGGGCAATAATTTTTAGGATGAAAATTTTATTTTGCCTCTTTATAAATCACTAGTAAAAGAGTGTGGCAAGAGTAACTTTGCCACTGGTTTTTGGAGGGGCCTGCTTGTAAGCCTCTTTCCTCAGGACTATGGCCCCTGTGTTAAACCTTGGTTTAGGACTATGAAAAGGCTTTGTTTGTGTCTTTTTTACTGTATGGTTCGCTATTTGGGGCATGCTGAATGGATCAGACTAATGCTGTTCGTAGGTGTTTCTTATGAAATTCAGGGAATAGCAGCAATTTTATAAGGTTTTAAAGGTATGTATGGGAACTTGACCACCCCCCCCACCCCTTTCTTTTCATTTATGTTATCTATGCCTTAGAGATCATACTCTTAGCAAGTTCTCTGTTCATAGACATCAATTGAGGTAATTTTCTCTCCTTTTTATATTCCTAAGGGGTGGACTATTATAGTGGTGCAGATCCTAGAAAATTGATACTGCTCAACTACCCTGTCATAGCATATTTAGTGCACTTTACCTTACCTCTATCTATTTTGCCGCTCTTTGTATAAAGCCATAGGAGACTATAGCTATTTTCACTCGCTAGTGAATCTCTCCCTGCTCCAGACACAAATCTCCCTATCATTTGATCTCAGTGGCATAAGTAGGGAATGCCATCTTAAGCCACGAACACTTTGAATATGCTGTGGAATTTATAGTACCTGTTCTAAAGAAGGATATTATGGCACTAGAAAAAGTGCAGAGGTTCGCTGTGACAGAACGTGCGGATGGATTTTCTAAGTTTTGCTACACTTTATTAGACTATTCCATTTTTATGCATTCGTATGGATTTCGTGGATTTAAAACTACCGAATACCGACCACTCTCCTGGCTGTTTAACATCTTGTGGAAGCAATTAATTAGAACGTTCCCTAGGTTGCCGCTGTTCGCAAACTACCGAACGCACGTGTTTTTAGAGAACGGCGACCATCTTGTTGCACGAACAACAGCAGTGGGACATGGTCATCAATCTCATGTAACTGAAATCGGATAAGAAAGCTTGCAAACCCCGGTAAACTTCTTCCGTCACCTGGTTCTCACTGTTACTCGGAAGAACAATGCCGTTCGGTAGATATAATCTACCGAACAAGGGGAACGTTTGACACTAAACAGCCGGGGGGGTCATTCAGCGGTATTCGAGTCGAGTCCCTGGAGGTTGACCGGCCAAAGCTACTTTTCTCCTGGAACTATTTTGGACATAGGACCACATGTGTGGCAAGTTAGAATTTTAACACGGTGGCGATTTCCCTGTTTTGCATAGATCTGAGTGCAATTTGTACAACTTGGGCGCTCAGATCAGGGGTGTTTGGGGATGTATGATTTGTGGGGTTAATGTGTATGTTTTGGGGTGTTTTATGATTTTGTGTATGTTCTCCTGTATCTGAGGGATAATCGAATTTAGGTCCTTTAGACTCCATTATCTCTCAGCTACAGGAATTGAAGGGAGGAGTGTGTGTGTGTGGACCTGAAGGGAGACTGTGTATTGTGGGTGTGTTTTATATAGTGTAATTTATGTCTGAGATTCGCATAAAAGGAGGCCACAGTTGACTCCAAGAGCTATGTTTCGTCTAGTTACTAGGCGAATTAATGTCTGTATGCTGTAATGGTTCCAGAGTGTCTGAAGGAGGGAATTAGCGGAGGTAACCAGTCAGGTTCCCTGTGGTCCGATACAATTGATGGCAAGCGACGGGAAACAGAGGGGGAAGGAAATCAGGGTTCGGTGGATAGCAGCATACAAATGAGAAATTAATGGAGACGAATTACTCAGTTCTCAAACAACATTAAAAGAAATGTCAGTGGTGTACTCACTTTTGATGCCAATGGTTTAGACATTAATGGCTGTGTGTTGAGTTAGTTTGAGGGGACACCAAATTTACACTGTTATACCGTCTGTACACTTACTACTTTAAATTGTAGCAGAGTGTCATTTCTTCAGTGTTGTCACATGAAAAGATATAATAAAATATTTACAAAAATGTGAGGGGTGTACTCATGTACTGCATGTGACTGAGCTCCCTGTACCCTTGGCTGGGTACCTCTGCCAAGGACCACTTCCTAGCTTGAACAGGGGACACACCGCAGCACTTCTGCCCACAGTCATCGTGGCTTGACTGGGGTCCTAGGAACCGCTCCCTCCTGGAGCCGAATGGGGAATTTGCTCTAGACACCCCCAGGCACTGGATGACACTCAGTTCTGTGAGCTCAAGTCTTTACAACTTTCCCTGTTGAATCCTCCACACTTGAACAGTGATTAAAGAATAGCCCTTTCCCCTCCCAGTAACCAGACGACACATAGTTCTCAGAGTACAAGCTGGAATGCGTTTATTGACAACCACAACTGGCCTTATATGTAGGTCCCCATGCATGGTGCACTCCCCCTGGACTCTATGTTCATCTCATTAACTTATATTAGGCTAGATTTTATGCTGTCCTTCACATACAAGACCACCCCTCCCCCTTTCTTGCCTTCCCTGTCTTTTCTATATAAAGAGTACCGTGGTATTGCTATTTCCCAGTCATTTTTCTCATTATACCATGTCTCAGTAACAGCGATTAAATCTACATTATCAGTTGCCATTATTGGCACAAGTTCATGGATCTTATTCCGTAAACTGCGAGCGTTTGTAGACATGACTCTAAGCGTATAAATATTTTAACACACTTGCTACAGGCACCTTCTGTCCTTGTTTTGGGGGGCAATTGGATTGATGTTTTATCATCCTTTTGCTCCCCCTCCCCTCTTAGGTTAAATACATAATTTGCTCCTGACACCAAGCCACAAGTTAAAGTCCCTAATACGCATCCGCCTGTTGTTCTGATTGTTATGCACAAGCAGAACTTCAGTGAATGACAGTGTGGAAACAACCTGCCGAATATCATTGGCAAAAACACTAAAAACAAGTACATCCGATTCCCCTTCCTGCTTTGCTCGCTTAACAATATTACAAATGCGTCTCCTGTCTCTGTGAGCAATAGCTCCGGGAAGACATCTCACAAGACCACCATTGTTCATCTCCACACCTCTTATGATGGAATCCCCCAACAACAACTGCTTTCTATTAGGCCTCACCATAGTCTCCAAGCCCGTCTCCACAACACCACTACCCTCAGTGCCTGTGCCTGTCTCCACAACACCACTACACCTGGTGCCTGAGTTTGTCTCCATAATACCATTACACTCTGAAAGTGCAGAAAATTAATTATGTTGAGCAACAGACTGTGCAATATGCCTTTTATCCACAACTCTCTACCACAGTGATTCCCATCCCAGTCCTCAAGGCACACCTACCAGTCCAGGATTTAGGGATTACATAGTAGTGGCTAAGGTGTTTTTAGAAAAAACACCTTAGACACAACTGGGTCACCCCTAAATCCTGGACTGGTAGGTGTGCCTTGAGGACTGGGTTGGGAAACACTGCTCTACCAGATCCTACAGTAATCCATCTGCCATTCCTAGTACGTCTCTGTGGCAGTGGCTTTGCAGCAGTTCCAGCCTGAGTTTGTTTACCAGATAATTTTACAAATCTCAGTCTTCAAGAATACAATCTACTGCCGCAATATAGAGAACTGTCTACAGATTACACTGCATCCAAATCTCCAAAAAGTTGAAAGTGAAACAAATTCATAACAACTATTACACTGACCTAAGTCAGCCATTTCAATAAGGTGAATAATTTTTAAATCAAACAAATCTTAAATTTTTGTCCTCCTGAATACCTCAGATTACCTCCAGTTTATCTCCAGAATATCTCCACCACACACTTAGAAGCAGCACTCTCCAGAATATCTCCACCACACACTTAGAAGCAGCACTCTCCAGAATATCTCCACCACACACTTAGAAGCAGCACTCTCCAGAATATCTCCAACCACACACTTAGAAGCAGCACTTAGATGAAGCAACCAAGCTATATTAGACAAGCTAATGACAACAACCCTTATATAACTCCTAACATCACCACCCACTAGGAATGTTTGGATAGGCCTATGCTTATTTGCAAACAATAGTTAATTAACCAGCAATCAATAGTAACTAATCAAACCAAAAGCCTTACCAATTACCAACAGGGAATCAAACCTTGTGCAATCAGTAACCTTTTCCTACAGATAAATCTTATCTGTAACCGTAAAAAAGAAAGCTCTTAGCAAAATCTTAGACAGTTGAAACTTCTGTAAAACTCTCCAGAATATCTCCAACCACACACTTAGAAGCAGCACTCTTAGATGAAGCAACCAAGCTATATTTGTTTGCTATCTTTATAAATGGCACACAACAGGTTAAATCCTGCATTTGTGAGTCACATCCTTCTAGTGGTTATGGTGATATTTTTTATATATTTTATACGGACAGTTTGCCGTTATGAGATTTTGAATACATCTTTATCGTGGGTGTCCTGACTATATCACTATAAACGTTTTTATATTGTGTTGAGCAAGCCTGATCGTCTGCAAAGCCTGATTCCCCAACTTTGCAAGCCTGTTCCTTCAGTGAGCAAGCCTGATCGTCTGCAAAGCCTGATTCCCCAACTTTGCAAGCCCGTTCCTTTAGTGAGCAAGTCTGATCGTCTGCAAAGCCTGATTCCCCAACTTTGCAAGCCCGTTCCTTCAGTGAGCAAGCCTGATCGTCTGCAAAGCCTGATTCCCCAACTTTGCAAGCCTGTTCCTTTAGTGAGCAAGTCTGATCATCTGCAAAGCCTGATTCCCCAACTTTGCAAGCCCGTTCCTTTAGTGAGCAAGTCTCATCGTCTGCAAAGCCTGATTTCCCCATCTTTGCAAGCCCGTTCCTTCAGTGAGCAACCCTGATTCCCCAACTTTGCAAGCCCGTTCCTTCAGTGAGCAAGCCTGATTCCCCAACTTTGCAAGCCCGTTCCTTCAGTGAGCAAGCATGATCATCTGCAAAGCCTTATTCCCCAACTTTGCAAGCCCATTCCTTCAGTGAGCAAGCCTGATGCCCACCCCATGCTCATTATTACATTTATAGATTGTCTGTCACACCTACATTTTAGTTAGGTTAAAAAAACCTGCCTCTTATTAGTATACTCCTGCACTTTCTTAACCCATAAAACACCTTCACCTGCTCTTGATATTCCAATTATCTCCAATTTTTATTTTTCACAGTTTAGCAATGATCTGTTTTCTCCTCCTCTTTATTTCCTCAGTCTCCCTCAGTATAAAAATCTCTCCTTACACCCACTTCACTCATCCCCCCATCCACATTTACATATGCCCTTCTCTGCTACACTCCCCCCTTCTCTCATCTCATGCCTTACATTCATTTTTCTACTCTCTCACTCCAACCCACAATCAATCTCATGCTAGACCCCATGCATACAAAACCCATTCACACCTCCTGTCACTTTTTCTCCTCCTACTTCTAGCAGCTGGTGGTGTATCTCCCAATCCAGGGCCCTTCACCTTCTTTACACACACTAAGACAACCAGAAACCCCACAAACCTCATCACAATACCCTGCCCTTTACCCTCACTTACCAAAATTAATTGTGCACTCTGGAATGCCCGCTCCATCTGCAGTAATTTAAAATCAACAACCATACACAACTTTTTCATCTCAAACTCACTCACACTGCTTGCACTTACAGAGACCTGGCTGTCCCCCTCTGATGGCGCTACTCCTGCCTCTTTATGTTTTGGTGGGCTACAATTCTCTCACACTCCCAGACTCAACTGTAAAGGAGGCGGCGTAGGCATCCTTCTCTCCCCTCAATGTACCTTTCAACCAATCATAACTCCCCTGCCCTATCCTTTCCTTCTTTTGAAGTTCACA